>JAKWJD010001763.1:56338348-56685059 GCA_027705065.1 Solanum peruvianum
TTTATATAGTTGCACTCCATGGCAAAAATTGTGTTTGCTATGGAGTTGTTTTCCTGTATATCTCGGTTCCCTATTCCCTATTATATACAATTTTATTTTATTTTTAAATAAAAAAGGCAGTAATTTTGGTTGCAATAAAAGGAAAAAATTGTTAGAATCACACAAATTATGTGTCAGTAGAATAACTAAGAACTCTATTGAAGCTCAGTTTAGAAAATGGATTAAGTTGTTGACAATCAAGAGGAGGTAAAATGTATTTCCTATTTAAAATTACTTTGATTTTTTTTTCTGGTCAAATTTGTATTCAGCTTGATTTGAAAAAGCAGATTTGCTTTAAAGTTAACATTAATTGGAATTTAATTTAGATTTTGAGTTGTACATTTTTTTTGTAATAGGGTTTAACAGATATGATTTAAAAATATGTGATCATCAAATTTTCTGGATGATATTGTTGATTGTTTTGAATTTTGAATCGTATATTCGCTTTGTTTATAGTCATATTATTGTTTGGATTTTTATATTTTTTGTCGAATCTATGAATGAAGATGAAATCGTATTATGATTTGTTAAGAGTTTACACGTATAGGTGTTTGGGTATGATTCAGTCAGACATGTATAATTCATATATGAAATTGTTGACTATTGTTTCGAATTTGTATATTTATACAGTGTAGGTGCCTCTTTTGTTTGGATATATGAATCTGTATATTTGAATACTATTTTATCAATTGTATATTTATATAAAGCTTTAATTTGTGTATAGATTTTTTTAAGCCCAATTTTTATATAAGTGTATATTGCGAATATGTACATAAATAAAAAATAGAATTCAACGTAGTTATATACATATGCCTATTAGTGTTGTTGTGAGTTGTATAGGTATATGAAACTGTTGACTATTTTTTCGAATTTGTATATTTACAAAGTGAAGGTTTGTCCTAGTTTGGATGTATGATTATGTATATATACATTATACAAACATATTTCAATTTATGTGTGTGTATATGTTTGTGCAGCTATATATGTCTAAATGAAATTATACAAAAAGTATCCTTCTACAAATGCAAAAATTTATACAAAAACAATGGACAAAATTGTATCAAATGTATAAATGTTTATACTATATATACATAGAAACTGTTTTGACTCTACTAATGCAATAACTATTAATATTGTACATTATATAATCAATTTCAAATGTATAATTGTTTACCTATAGTGAAGTAGTTCATTTTATACATTTAGTTTGGATATTAAACATGGTGACTATACACAACTGTATAGACAAATATGTACAAGACATAAATCAACAAAGATTACAAAAGAATAATTTACAATCACAACACATACAAAATAAAGATTATACAAATACCTCATCATGCTCCAATGAGCCAACAACAACTTCCTTTATTTTTGAATTTCACCTGTATAATTAGTTGCTTTTTCCCTTTTTTTACTTGACCTAGCATCAGACTGGACTTTCTTACCTCCCTCAATAATGGATAGCTTTGATATTGCAGCAATTTTGTCCAATTTAAATGAATCGATTGAGATAAGTTTTGTTTACCTGAAATTTTGAAAACGCAAATGATAACGTTGTGGTGAAGATTTGAATTTTAAAATTGATTTTGGGAAGAAAAATTACGAGAAATTGAAGGAAAGTGGAGATATAAGCGAGACGAAGTAACTGTATAAAGGGGAATAACACCAGTTTTTTTTACTTATACAAATTCATGGGCCCTTATATAGCAAATGACCGAGAGATTTGCTCCTCGATGAAAATAATGAAACTGGAGATATTTTATTTAATTTAGATTAATAGTTTGTCATTATATATAATTTTCCCTTCTTTAAATAAGAATTATTAAAAATGTGCCTAAGTTGTGGGATTGAGATAGTGACCTAAAAATTTGTGGTTGATAAAGTATCTGTGTATGCAAATTGTATCCAAATTTAAACGAATTTTTGGACTGCGCAAAATATCAAATGAATATAAACAATGTAAATAATAAAATGAATATTATAAAACATAATAAACGTAATAATGAAATGTAAAAATATAATTTAACATAAATAATGATTTTATAAAAAATAAACAAATATTAAACGAAAACGAAAATAAGGCGATTCTCTTATTGGAAACAATGGACATCTCACATGGAATAGAAATCATACAAAGTAAAGATTAGGCGACTCATGTTCATAATAGCAATCATATTAATAATCATAAGAGATAATTAGCCGGTAAAACAAACTTATACTATTTAATTATTCATCATCGCTATAGTTTGCTATAATTACAATCCACGACTAACATTAACCATTAATTACGTGGGCTGATTTCGAGTTTGTATAATTATTCACGTTTGTATAATTCAAAACTAACAATTCTTCATTTGATTTGTATTTGTATATGCTGGTTTGTGTTTCTATATGACGACAATTTCCTTTGGTTTTTCAGTTTTATCACCATATACAATCAAATTTTTTGTGTGTAACTTCAAAGATTATAGAAACCTGTAGTTTTAAGATTTTATATAACTATAACTTATATAAAGTAATTTGTATAATATAATTAAAGTTCATATTCTTAGCTTTATATTAATTCGTTGTTTTGGGTTTATCATATTTTGTATAATTTCAGACTTTATATTATTAAAATTTATAAAAGTACATGAATTATACCAAACGTACCCATGTATTATACGAAAGAGATGTGAATTATACAAATTAATACCCTCCCTTGCTTGCCTCTCCTCCTTTCTCAATCTAAGTTGCCTCTCTCATACCTATCGAAATTTCAATCGTCTCTCTCTTCCATCTCTCATTCTCACTAGCCAGATATATAAATACATATGTATACCAGTTACATATATACATTTATCTTATCAATATATATATATATATATATATATATATATATATATATATATATATATATATATATATATATATATATATATGTATATGTATATATATAATTTACAACTCTCCCACTCTTTGATCTCTCTCACTCGCCTCTCTCATCTCTCTCTCAATCTCGCTCTCTGTTCTCCTCCCTACAACATGTCATTATGAATCCTAATTAGCATACTATAGATATAGAGCGTAATTAAACTATTTTTGAGTTACTATTGTGAAAGTTCCCCAAATCATAAAAACATCTAATAATGAATTAATAGAAGAAAGATCAGTGATTCACAATTCCTATAATGCTCTAATGCGTATTCTCCTTTTGTCAAAGTTAAAAGCCCAAACCCCTTCCAAGAATAATTTATGGGAATTTATAAGTTGGAAAAATGTCCTAAACAAATTTTGTCACGCCCCGAGCTACCCTCGAGACACGGAACATAGAACAACAAGTGAACCCAAGATAACCATTCTGGAATGATCATGAGCATACTAAAGATAATATACTGATGCGGAAACTAAATCATAATTAATTATGAAAAGATAGGGAATACCCATATTCTATAAATAAGATATTTGAAAATAATAAGTTTAATAAAAAACAAATATTAACTCAATACTAATATGAAACTAACTATGTCTGAAATAAGCCTCTAAACTGGACAAGAAATACTGGGACAAGCCCCCAGATAAATCTAGCAAAATCTGAAACTAAATGACTAAAGACTGAAATGACACTCATGACTGTTGTCCTTAGAGAATGAGGACTCACCACTGAATCTGCTGAACTGGAGATCGGAAATCGATCTATGCGTGATCTTGATGCTGAGAACCTTAACCTACATCACGAGAAGATGTAGTGTACGTATGCGTCAATACTTGAAAGGTACTAAGAATTTAGGATAGAGTAAAGCTGAAATAAAACATAACTAAACAAGAATAAATGCCAGTATAATAATCTGACATGATAAATTGAATTCTGAGCTGACTGGATGCAATGACCAATTTATAACATGCTAAAACTGAATACTTAATATTCTGATAAATGGTCAATGCAGAGAGTCTGTCTGAACTATGGGAGCTACTAATAACCGATAATAAATCCACATGAGATAAATGTGGAGTCCGATGTATACGCCCCATCGAGAGAACCCAATATACCCTGCCAAAGCTATAAATGCATGTTGGCGTGATCATTAAAATGATTGCCCACATAGGGGAGTTACAACCTACTTGGCTAGTAGTTCTGGGACTATTGGGTACGCTAAACCCTAGTCCAACTCGATATTATGCTACTTCCAATTAATTATGTAAATTAATTGATTATGTCCGAGTTTTTGTAAATACTGGATAACTCAAAACTGAGAATGCAACAATTAATCTTGTAATTATGCATTTATAACTGAGGCATGTATATCTGAAATGTCTGAAATATCTGACATAGCCTGTGTAATTATAGAACTAAAGAAATACATAGCTAGGGTCTGATATTCATGCAATAAACTAAATAATAACATCATAATCTCATTTGGAACATATAACTAATAAGTTCATGAGTTCTCTTGAAGTTCTAGAAACCCTAGATCTAATCATGATATAGAAAATCAAGAATCTGACTGAATACTAGGGACCTAATACGTTTTTGAATAGTATGTACATTAAAAGAAAATAAATATTTTCAAGAAAAAAATTCAACAATGATATGGTTAACTAAAATTGCAAAGGTTCAATAATATTTCAATAGGGGCAGGGCGGAGGTAATTTTTTTTTATAGATGAAACAATCATAAAAATTTTAATAAAAAAGATCGGAAATTGAAGTGATGGAACTAAATATACCTCTTGAATTATTTGAAATCATTAATGGAAAAAAGAAAATATTTTAAATTCAAAAATAGATTATGTGATGTAATTATTGAGATATTTATAGCGTGAAAAAAGGAAGGAAAATCATTGATATGTAATTTTAAATTTAATGTATCCAGAAAAAGGGGTTGATGGGAGGTAAAGAAGGGATTTTTGATATTTTTTAAATAGTTAAGAAAATAAGAAAATATGATAACAAATGATGTGTAGTTGAGTAATTTTTTCCTAATAATAATAATAATAATTGAAAAAATTACTTATCTACACGTCCTTATTAACCGTGTTTTTTTATTATTCCTTACCATTATAAAATATTATAATAATTTCTTTTTCTCCTCAGAAACTCCACTCATCTGAATACATAGCTTCTCAACTCACAAATGTCATTTCTCTCTTCCTGCTTTCACTCCTTCAATATATTCTTATTTTCACTTCCTCAATCTCAATAATTACTGACTTCGTTAAAATTTTGAATTTCATTTTTCTCTCTCCACTCAATCGATTTATAATTTCCCAGTAAGAAGTTTTTTTTCTTCACCAACTTAAAGTTCTATATTTTTTTTCTGGCCTGTTTATTTTTATTTTTCGTCTTCAATGTCCAGATACTTATGGACGATGATTTTAGTGTTTAAATTACCTGATAATCACCTAATATTGATTGTGTTTATGATTCTTACAATGATTATTGGATTGAAAATAAAAAGAAACGATGTCCTAATCCATTATCAATGACGAATCATAATTTTTAGAAGTAGAAGTCGATGAAGGATGTACATTCATTTTCTAAAGTGATTGTGACCCCTCGCCCCTCACACACACACACACTAAAAAATGTAGAAAAGTTGGATCTATAAAATCTCTCCTTACGGTACATTTTTTTTAAAAACAAATATTATTGTTCATCATTTTGTGATACAAAAAAATGGAGAAAAGTAAAACATGTTGCTAAATACCGTTCTCCATCCAACGTTCATATTTTAATATATCTAGTTGATTTTGATTCATAAATTTATGTATAATGTAACACCTCACTATTTGAAAGAACTTGAAAGAAGTTAAAAATTGGAATAGTCATTTTTGGAAAGAATATAATAATCTGAAAATTGAGAAACTGCTTAAGTACCCCTCAACCTATGCTCGAAATCTCACTGACACACTTATACTATACTAATTAAGGTCCTATTACCCCTTGAACTTATTTTATAAATAATTTTCTACCCATTTTTCAACCTACATGGCAATATCTTCTGGGCTTCACATAGACCGAAAAGGGGTAAAACAAACCTCGTATGATAGGCATTGTCATTCTTTTATCAAACAATTTTAAGTTGGTGAGGCTAATCTCTTTGGACTAGACTTGCTACAAGAAACTCCGGACAAGGTCTAGCAAACCAGACCGGGGATGCTCACAGTTCGAATTAGATAAAAGTCTTATGGGGATCTGAGAAGAAAAGACTTAGGGGTTGTTTGGTACAAAGATTAGTAACATTGTGGTTAGTAATGCAAGTAATGCAGGAATTAATAGTGCAGAATCAACAATGTATGACTTATTTTATATAAAATGTTTGGTTCATTGTTTCCTATCTAATCTTGTGTTTGGATCAAAACTCTACAAAAAGTTTCTTTTACCTTTTATTTGCACTGTGAGCATCCGCAAGTTAGCTCGTTGCTAACATCGTTTTATTTTAGAACTCTTAGAGTAATGACATTAATCCTTTTTATTTGTGTAATGAGTCTTATTCTTTTTCTCTAAAATACCTATAAGAATTGCTTGGAACACTAGCTCCTAAGCACTGTTAATAATCCTAAATTGGATTGTGACAATACAAGGAAATAAATTTGTATAAATGAGAATTCCACCAACTAAAGGGTATATTTGCTCCACTGATAATTCAGACGCAACCAAAAATCTGCAAAATAAATGGAGACGATAAATACAAGAAAAACTTCACACTAAAAGTTGAAAGGTAGTTATTACAAAATCCTCCACAGACCATAGGACAAAAACAAATCAAATTTATAATGGTTCAATATCTATTTCTCATTGTTCTAACGATTTACTTCTATAAGATCATCAGAATCTTGCATTGCACTGTTATCATTATATTGTTCATCATCATGTTCCTCAGCTTCATCAACTAGCTATGCCTGGCCTTTTCATTCCTTTTTTTCATCAACATATCTTTTTATTTCTTCCCTTACAACATCATGGCATTGTTCACACGGTGAGACGTCCGTGCAAGTTACACTTTTTTACCAAAAGTTACACTCAACCTCCTCCTTTCCTATATTTCCAAACCGGATCAGCAGTTTTTTAATCGCTGTTAAAGATCAAAGAAACATAAGCAAATGAAGAATACAATAGTGTTAAAGTACAAGGAATAAAAGTAAGAATGAGATATTTGACCTTCAACTTGGGTTTGCGCTGAGACTTCTTCTTGGTTGCGCTATTAGTTGGTTCCAAGTGGAACGTAGACCCCTCACCGTCATTCAATATCTTTGTGTGCTCATTTCCTCCACTAGTTCCAGAGATCAGCGGAGAAGATTCATCACCATAAAGTGGAAGATTCTCCACGATATGTCTGCAGTAAGAAAGGCAGATTGAAATAAATATTTAACACATGTATTGGCTAACTCTGTCAACCAAGGCTTGGACACATGAAAAGAGATCACCTATTTTTGTTGTCTCCACTAGGATATGAACCCGAGACATCAGAGCAATTCCTCACTTCATTGACCATCAAATGTTTCTTACAAGGAGGAAAACGAAAGGGTAGCTACTATATATGAAACATAATATGACTATAGTTAATTATAGAGCAGTGAGGAGCAAGCCAATTCCATATGATATCATTTAAGCTTTCCCATTCCTATGATCCTGGACGTGGTACTGCGAATTGAACCTGACTACTGGTTTGACCAATCAATCGTCGGCAAGTCAAGTAAGGAAACTTCAGTTCATTTTGTCCAGAAATATTATTTTCGGCCTACGTATTAATTGACAGACAAAAGAAGTGGGAGTAAGAATATGGGAGGAGCAACTCTTCTCATACTTTGGCTTATGAGAAGATCTATTACTAAGCCGTTGCCTGTCACATTTATATATCTCACTGAGGTTTTCATGGAATCACTAATCAAGTTAACCGAACAATGATTACCTGTTATCCCCCTCTTCCAAGACATTGCTGCACTCCTGAGGCAACTGCCAAGATAAAAAAGGGAAAAAAAGAATAAGAAATGGGATTGACAAACTCATATCGAATTTAGAAGGATCTATCATAAAACATTAATCTGTTTATTGTCTAATTCTGGAAAAAAGGAACAAGTGAAATGTCGCTATAAATGGCATTCTAGATATAACAATTCACAAGAAACTTAAGTTACCATATATCCTTGAGATTTGGCACCCAAAAAAAGAGAACAGTTTGCAGCTCCACACAGACAATGAACAGGTGCACCACCATACCACTCAAAGTTATAGTTATATGAAAGCTCCAACGGATATATCTCTCTTTGCAAATATTCCTACCCTTGTTTCCCCTAACACTATCCATTTCCTTATTTCACAATTTGGTTGGCTGGAAAATTCAGGAACACATAGTATCATAGTACTATCAATCAACATCAGTTAACGGACTTAATTCAGTTTTCACCATTTCAATAACTGAAATTTCATAACTCACTATGAATGAATAATGAATCTTGCGAGACTTCCCTTCTTGGTAGCATCAATGAAATAATTCGCGTTTAGTGACATGATGTATGCGTCCTTTATATATGCACAAATCATATGAAATTATATAGTAGTGATCGATCTGTAGATGCATTGATAACAATCTCTATTGTCAATAACTTACTATGAGCTTCATAAGCCAGACACCTTTTCTTTGCTGCTTCAGATGATAGCACTTCTCCACAGTATTCCATGATGAACTGTCCAGCCTAACTATGTAAAGAGAGAGGAAGAATTGGTTGATAATCCATAGAAAATAGTAATTAAGAATATTTAAGAGAAAATAGTTACTTCTCAAAGGCTTCCGATAAATTCAAGAGAAAATAGTAATTACGAATAAGTAATGACTCGGCTGCTTCAGCAGAATTACCTTTATATTCTCATCAGCTGAAAGACCCCAACCACGCCCTTCAGTCCTGAACAACTTAGTTTTTGCATATTCACATTTCTGGAATCTCTGTGGACAGCAAGCAAAACACTTCAAAACATGGCATTGAGTAGAATCTCCCATTATTAGATGAAATCATAAATTTAAGTGAAGAAAGATTTTCAACAGTGAAAGAACTAAATGACAAGCAACAATATTTCATTATTTTCATTTACAATGGAATAACTGGAGGGGAACCTCAGAGAAATGGTAAAATTGTCTAGGTCACAGGTTCCAGCCATTGCAGCAGCCACTAAAGCTAGCATCTACATCACACCTCTTGGGGTGCGTCCCTTCTACGAACCCAACTAATGTTGGATGCTTTGTATACTGGGCTGTCCTTCACTATTGCTCGAAACAACCCACATTCAATCAAACAGAGATACCCAGCTCCTCAGCTCCTCTGCTAGATTTTCACCTTAACATCTAATGTTTCTTAATACACTTCATTGCTACTAGGCCACACCCTCAATGTTCTATTAAGGATATTGCATACAACAATTTGAACAATTAATCCTATATGTAGAAGACAAATCTAGATGCATTATAACTATAACAGTCAAGGTAAAGATCGTATGCTCAACTCTTACAACACTAATACCTGACTTTTAGAATATTTTGGTAACATAGAGACTTGACTTGACAGATATACTAGCGTGACAGTACACATTGGTTACGTTAGTTCTCATGTTAGACTTTGTCAGAACAGTTTTGCAGTACGAAATTGGCCCGAGTGAGCAAGACTGATCCCATGAAAGGTGAAAGAAGGGAAACAACCAATGGACATATAAAGAAATAGATGCTGGAAGCAGTTTCTCATAGGCCTCAAATCTGATGATTCATCTCAAGAGGATTGGACAGGAAAAAATAGACATGATGGGGATGCTAAGACAAAGGTTGATTTATAACAGACTTGTCAGAAAAGAAAAAAAAAATTCGAGCTGAAGATTAGCTACTTCAATCCTTTTATAAGTTCCTTATGCCAGATTGATATGACGATCGTGAAGTCTTTGAGGCTTATAGGGAGGAAATTATTAGAAAAATAGTCAGAATTCAACATGGGTATGAGGAAGAGTTCCATGACGCGCTTAGGAAAAGATAGCATTAGGAGACTGATAAAGAAGAAAACTACAGAAGTAAAAGCATAGAAACTCGGCAAGACAAGAAACTAGATAAAGCTCCGTCACATGAAATATATGAGGAATATCATGTGGAAGAGTTTGCACCCATGCACACCGTGCACGGAGGAGATAATTTGACCTTTTGAGGATAACTTGGTTGAATAGTTGAAGGACATAAAAGCTTTTCTCACAATTAACATCCTTTTCTTTTTGTCTCTCTCTTTCTTTTTTCGCTTTTGTTGATAGTCTTCTAGTTCTTTTTATCAATAATTTAGGGGCAACCAAAAAAGCAAAATTTTTGGAGTTGGAACTCGACATCAAGATGTAGATCAAAGGAAAGAACAACATAACTAGTAAGCCTTTTGACTTCTATAGAAGTACTTTTGTTGGGTTTTAAAAGGTGTGAACGAAAAAAGAAGAGTTGGGACTTTTACAAAGAGTTGCACTTTGATGAAAAGTAGCGATTTTTATGAAGAGTTGTGAATTTTTTTACGAAAAGTTGTGACTTTTATAAATTTTTGTGACCTCTCCGAAAGATTGTGACCTTTTCTAGTAAAGCACAATAAGAACCTTTTCACACTATCCTTTGTTTTCTATAAATTGAGGGATTTCCTCTCATTTTAAGAACATAATTTTTTTGACTTCTTATACTACTACTTAATCTAATATTTTAAGTGTACTTTACTGTCGTTCTGTAGTTCGCCGACACCGTGGTTTTAGGATCCATACACTGGTGAGTAAGATCGTTCTATCTTGGGAGGATATATTCCATTAACCTCGCGTGCTTGACGGGAAAAATTTCCTGAAGGGGACATTCTGCATTCAGTGAACTCGATTTTCTTCTTTAAGAAAAATATTTTTTATATTGTTTCTTATTTTTTTTGGTTCTATTTCTCTACTAGTTTAATTTTCTAGTTTTAAAATACTCTTTAAAATTTTTTGTTTCTTATCAATTTCTTCAAAGTTTTTTGTTCTAAGTATCTTAGGAATACAAGATGAACAACTCTAAGTATCCTAGGAATACAAGATGAAATGAACAACAATCTTAAGGAAATTATTATATTGTTGGTATTTCTTGTATTCTACTGATTTAGGGAAACATATCATAGAAGTAGACGATTAATGTATTACTTCTCGAGAATTTGGTGCTTTGTTTAGCAAGGTCAAAGTGAATATGTACTAGAAGAATTTTTGGTTTTTCAATTAAAGATTACACCAGGCAACCATCTTATTATTTATCTAAAAAGAAAAATATTTTCTAAAAGTTAACAATTTTGATATTTATTGTGAATGTCTTTGGAAAAAGATCCGCAAACCATACTTCAATGAACTTTTATTGACAAAAAGTGTTTGTATATAAAATTTGCAGAATGATAGATGCACATTTTTGTTTGATAAAATAGGTGTCAACATGTTCTAGTTATAAGAATATTTTAAAAGAAAATTATATTCATGTGATAATCTATGAATATGTTCAATTCTTTTTGAAGGCTAACAAATATAATTTTGTAGTTTTGTACTCCATATGAAATTTTATTGTGTCTGGTTTTTGTAGACTAAAAACGTTTGTAGTTTTCTACTCTAGATAAATTAGACTATGCAATTGATTTGAAAAATATTAAACTTCACATAATACGTTAATGTTGTACTTTTGATTTTCTATAAACTTTACTGTTAGATAGAAACAAACTCAACAAACATGACATTGAGTAGAATCTCACATTAGTTATTGACACAGTCTCTTCCATGAAGTGGATGAAAATATAAATTTAAGTGAAGAAAGATTTTTAACAGGGAAAGAACTAATGACAAGAAACAATTTTTCATTATTTTTGTTTACAATGAAATTGCTGAAGGGGCACCTTCGACAACCGGTAAAATTTTCTCTGTGTAGGTAGATTCTAGCCATGGAAACAGTCACTAATGCTAGCATCTACATCACACCTCTTGGCTGCGTCCCTTCTACAAACCTAGCTAACCTGGGATTCTTTTGTACATCGGGGTACCCTTTAAGTTATAAAGGAATAACCAGGAGAAATTATGCCAAATATCAACTTCTCGGAACAAACCATGGTCAATCAAACAGATATACCCAGCTCCACAGCTGATCTACTAGATTTTCACCTTGAGATCTAATGGTTCTCAATACACTTCGTCGCCACTAGACCATACCCTCAATGTAATATTAAAGGATATTGCATATAACAATTTGAAAAAGTAGCCCTATACGTATACGAAAAATCTAGATTCATTATAATTATCACAATCAAGGTAAAGGTCGTATGCTGCAATATTACCACACAAATACCTGACTTTTTTAGAATTTTTCGCGAACATAGAGACTTGACTTGACATATTTATTCGCTTGAAATAACTAAAAAGATCAGTAAATATGAAATATTGACTTGAAATATCAAATAATGTGACATTATACATTGTCCACGGTAGACGTGCAAGATGATGTAGTGCTCATGTTAGACTTTGTTAGAACGGTTTTGCAGTATGGAATCGGCCCAAGTGAGAAATACCAATCCCATGAAAGGAGAAAGAAGAAAAGCAAACAATGGACGTATAAAGAAATAGTTGCAGGAAGCAGTTTGTCATAGGCCTCCAATCTGATGATTCATTTCAATAGGGTGGGGAAAAAGAAACCTGCTAAGACAAAGGTTGACTGATCTAATGAAAGAACAATTGGTACTCCTTTCGACTTCTATAGAAGTGATTTCTAGTTCCAAGTAAGTATTCTATAAAAAATTTTACAAATTTTTTAAGTTGATAAAGTATAAATATAATTCATCAAGAGTTAATAAAATCATATTAACAACAACGACAAGCTATAAATTAGTGAGACTTTACCTTTGTAGAAGGTAAAACTTGTATTAAAATAACACTAGGAAGGTAATGGTGTGACATGAAATTTGTGAACTTACAATAAAGGTTCGAAACGTAAAATTGTTTTTCTCCTTTTCTCAACATAAAACTGTAAGACAAATTTGATGCACTACCAACAAAAAATCTGTTATAAGTTTTGAAAATAATTAACCAAATCATCTAATATACCTGATTCCAACAATTTTCACCACACTAATAGTTTCCTTGTGTGCACTCACTATTGGTGTGTACATTTAAGCATCTTTCACCACAAGCAGTTTCAGGATCATTGACACTATATTTTCATTCACAAACAGTTACATCCTCTACTTTAAGTTTCTTATGTATGTATGACATTAGAATATTCAAATTAAAATTGACTAACTAAAGCCAAGAATAGTAATAATCGAAAACTATGCAACTCCAAATCAATGCACACATCTTTTAGGGTAAACGTTCTCTCTGTCCCTTCTTTTTGGTGATTATTTTGATATTTAAGTTAAGAAATCATAAGCGTCAATCATGGAAGCCAAAAAGCTATAAACCACATAATGAAGAAGTAGCTAGGTCAGAAAATTTTCCTATAGAACAAAGAAAAAGATGAACATAAGAATAATAAAAAATATTAGTTTCAACTCAAGAAAAACTTTGACCAATAATCATAATATAGATTTCAAATTTCTTATTTTAATCATTTTATTGCTAGTGAAATTATATCGCATGACTTCCTAGGCAAATCATGGAATAAGGTGCACTAGTTAAAGTTTAATCTCTTCAAATAAACAAACTAGCATTTTAGATTGTGAGTATAATAAGTATACTATCCAAGTGATTCAGAAGTCTAAGCAAAAAGTGTATGAAAATAAGCTTATGTTTAAGGATTATCAAAAGAAAGAATGCAATTAACTGGTGGTACTAACAATTATACATGAAGACACAAGTGAGATTCTTTCCCTTTCTTCCTTACCTTGGCAAGTCTTTGTGAAATAGCTCCGATGAGAAGAAAAAAGAAGGCGTTAAGAGACCCTCCTGAACCAACCCAAGACATTCTAAGATCCTTTTTCAAACCTGCTCCCATTTTGATTTTGAATGAACAACTAAACAGATCGAATGTATGGTCCCTCTGTCACCCCCAAAATTGTAGTTCTTCGTATGTGAAGATGCATTGTTAGGTGCTCAATTTTATTTTCCCATTGAGTCCAAACCTAACTATGTGCTCGAAATATAGTTGTT
The DNA here is from genome assembly GCA_027705065.1 of Solanum peruvianum. Taxonomy (NCBI): domain Eukaryota; kingdom Viridiplantae; phylum Streptophyta; class Magnoliopsida; order Solanales; family Solanaceae; genus Solanum; species Solanum peruvianum. Next base: position 56,352,509 of record JAKWJD010001763.1, read on the forward strand.
CGTACACTAGTAAGGGATGTATAAATTCTACAGAAGAGAGGAGTCGTGTTGGTTCCCAACGGATCCCACGAGTGAATCAAAAGTTGGATCTACATTGGATATCACCCGAATCACCGCATCTATCTTCCTTAGGAGAAGTATGGTTTCAGACCCCATTTAGAACAGGAGGAGTACGCCATACTAATGTGTCTAGGATGATCCATATCCTAGGGTCAGGCGTTGATGAGAACATTGAACTATCCATGTGGCTGAGAGCCCTTACAAACCAGGCACAACGACATAATTATCACAGGAACACTCTACCACAGAGCTAATATCCCGTCATGCAAGCCTCCCGTTGGGGGGCCACTATGCCAAAAGAGAGAGAAACCCCATCCAACTCTTTCATTTTTCTGCCCCCATATCACCACATTGGGGTAACATAGGGACGTAAATAAGGGGGTCCTATAAACTTATTCTAACCCAGGATAATAAGCTCATGAGCTTAGTTTTACTTCACTATTGAGAATGAAAAGAAGACTTCCATCTCCAAGTTTAACTCAGACGTAGATCTCTTCTTTTCTTTTGGGGGGGGGGGGGGAGAGGTGTGAAACAATGTTAAACAAAAATACCCAACCAATATTGGCTCTCCCTGAGAAGGATCTAGTAGCACCTTCCTATACGACTACCTTGTTACGACTTAACTCCAATAACTAGCCCATCTTTTGGCACTTCTCTCCTTGCGATTGAGATAACGACTTCAGGCATTGACCGCTCCAATGGTGTGATGGGCGGTGTGTACAAGGTCTAGAAACGGATTCATCATCGTAGGGCTAACCGATGATTACGAGTGATTACGTATTCATGCAGACGAGTTGAAGCCTACATTCCTAATTGAGGAAGGGTTTTAGGGGTTAGCTCACCCTCGAGGGATGCAACCCTTTGTCCGAACTATTGTAGCACGTGTGTCACCTAAAGTATAAGGGGCATCATCACTTGAAGTTATCCTCGCCTACTCTGGCTTATCACCGACAGTCTATTTAGGGTTCCAAACTTAACGATCGAAACTAAACATGAGGATGAAACTCATTGTGGGACTTAACCCAACACTTTACAACATGATCTGACAACTGTAATACACCACCTATGTCCACATTCCGGAAGGAACCCCTCTCGTTCAAGAGGATTTGCAGCATTTCAAGCCTTGACAAGATTCTTCACTTTGAATCAAATTTAACCACACGCTCCACCGCTTGTGTGGGGCCCCATCAATTTCTTTGAGTTTCATTCTTGTGAACGTATTTTCCAGGAGGAAAACTTAACGCGTTAGATTTAACACTGCATGGGTTGATACGCACAAAACCTAGTATCCATCGTATACGACTAGGATTATTGGGTTTATCTAATCCCATTCTCTCCTCTAACTTTCGTCTCTTAATGTTTTTGTCGTTGGTCTTCTTTCCGATATCTACCTATTTAATCGCTCCACCGAAAGGTCCTCTGCCCCTACTATACTCCAACTTGATAATTTCCACTGTCTGTCTAGAGTTAAGCCTTGGGATTTGACGACCGACTTAAAAAGCCACATGCAGATGCTTTACGCCCATTAATTTTGGAAAATGCTAGCATCTTCTGTATTACCGCGTCTGATGGTATAGATTTAGTTGATGCTTATTCCCCAGATACCTTTATTGCTTCTTCTCTGAGAAAAGAAGTTCACAACCTGTGGCCCTTCTACCTCCACGTGGTTGCAGAAAATTCCCCACTGCTTCCTCCCGTAGGAGTCTTGGTCATGTCTCAGTCCTAGTGGGGCTGATCATCCTTTCAGACCAGCTACTAATCATCGAATTAGCAAGCTATTTCCTCACTAACAAGCTAATCAAACGTGATCCCTTCCTCGCGCAGATTCCTCCTTTTTATCCTCAGACTACAGGGTATTTGTAGACGTTTTTAGTCATTGGGCCAAGGAAAAATGCCAAGGAAAAACAAAGTACAAAGATTCACTTCGTACTTGGGATTTTCCATGGACCAACAACGAAACTTGCAGATGAAACACAAGAGACGGTCCATACTTGTGCTTTTTCTTGTCCCTACATGAGACACTTCGTACATGTGTTTTTCCTGTGCCTAACATGGAAACCTGCGGATGAAACACAAGAGAGACTTTGTACTTGTGCTTTTTCTACCACTCATCTCAAGGTTATCTCTCATAATTCTATTTACGGAAACCATTTCTACTTTCCCTACCTAACTATATATGCTACTATTTTTAGGAGAAGTGGGCCAACAAACTTTACACTACATCTGTTTGTTATGGGTCAACTGTTTCTTGAGGCACTTAAGCAGTTTCTGGGAATTTTTCATCTTAATTGAGTGAATGAATGAAGAGATGACTCTTTTATTTTTGTTTGGAGATTATATATCCCTAAATACCATTTCATTAGTTGTAATGTCAAAGATGTTTTACATGGAAAATCATCATGAGGTTAATTTATTTGTTTGTCAAAGTTTGAAAAATAACTACATCAGAGGCGAAAAACTGCAATTTAACATTTTGAAATGTAAACAATTTTATAAAACTTTCATGTTTGGAGTCGATTATCATGGAATGACTATTAAGGATTTATGCAGGTTGAACCCAATATATTTGATGTTAGTGTAATTTATTGATTTACTGCTTCCCTATATGATATATAGTTCAAATTATGATATATTATGTTAGACTAGTTATTAGGCTAAGATTACGAAGTCACGAGCTTTCCTAACCCCATATTCTAGACAAAAGAAAAACAATGAATAACAAAAAAGCAAAGATCGAGAAGAAACGCTCCCGAAAGAAAAAGCAAAATCAAAATCAAATGTGCTGTACGAGGGCGTTTCAAAAGCCAATTTTTGTGCGATTTTACTTTTTTATTTCGGATTTTGAAAATACACACATTTTTGCATTTTATCTGTCTAGATACATATTGAAGAGTTAGATATGGACTTATCTTGATTTTTATATTTAACATTTTTCTTAGTTGAGAGATTATTTTTCTATTTTACTGTTGGAAGTCTCGGTGACATTTCTCTAGGATAAAATGGAAAAAGTTTGAATGAATTAGATCTAACCCTTATAGTTTGTGTGTGATGTAATTGTGCAATCCAAATATTCTCTAGTTCACACCCTTACCATGATTTGAGGCATTGATTTTGACTTAGAATTTTTTAAGACCTTGAGGAATTATGGTCTTCTGTTGTGTACTTATGGTTAGTTTGTATTTATTCACAATATATAGACATCTTGGAAAGTGAATTCATCACTTTTATAGGTGATATTGAATCAACACAAGTCTAGATTACTGTACTTTGTTCTTGCCAGAGTAACAAAATAATTGGATGTTCGGTTAGATTGATATTTTGTGAAAAAATGCAACTCTGATCTCTATATTTGTTTAGAAGGTTTACTATTTCATTGGGATATGATTAAATGCTGCTTCAGAATTAGTGGTTTATCTATCATATATGCTGAGGAACTGGAATTTGTGTTTGATTGTGTAGGGTTAGCATAAGAAAGTATAATTAGGAAACATTCTGTAGCCCAAGATCGTTAACTAAGATCGGAAGATTCAACTAAATAAGGGGAAGCTAGAAAGGAGAACTTGTTTATGGAAGAATACTATTTTATTTGGTTGTTCTTGCCCTCTTGGTTTGGTTGGGTTAAATACAAATTACTATGGCCACCCCTATTAATACTAGAGTAGGGATGCTTCTAAAAGTTATTCTAGATTGATCTATAATAAAAATGAAGATTTCCTTATCTTATAACTATCTAACAAGAATCTATATTTTCTATAATTCACAATAAATGTCTACTTCTCTAGAACGTCTGCACAATTCCTAGATACATCAAGCAGTTAAGTTACTACTCTACATAACTCTACAAAGTTCTACTAAATATCTACGATTATTTATACCTTCAATAAATCATATTTATTTTTCACACTCCCTATTAACGTGACTTTTTGGAAACTACCCGACATTGTCGTGGAGGATCTCAAAAGAAGCTTTGAGCAACATCATGGTGAAAATCTCGACAGTTTCTTCCAGACTCCTCGTGTATATTCAAATGATAAAGATTTTCCCTTTATCGAATGATCCATGTAAATTATCTCCTTGCTGATTTGATGAACTCCCCCTTTCTCTTAGATTCTCGACAACTATATTATCCAGAAAAACACTATCAATTTTTACTGAAGTCTCAACATCAACATTGGATCCACTGCCATATTCTTTTATAATCTCCTCGGTTAATTTTTTGATATCATCAAAGCTTTCAAAAATCATATCGTTTGTCATTAAAACTTTAATATCATCTTCTTCCTCTATTGATCTCTACTTTCTCCAACTGCTTTAAAAAATTGCTCGAAGCCATTAATTCTCCTTGATATTACAGATGATTGAGCAAATATTTATGCTTCAAATACATCTCCATCAATGCTTCTCTGTATATGTCTCCACTAGCACATGCAATTTGAAATATTGCCTTTTCAGGATCTTTTTTTCTATTCTTTCAATAGAGGATACCATATCACCACTTGGAATATCCTAAAAGATTCTTGCTTAATGTCAACAATATCAGTTTCTTGCTTCTCCAAGTGATCGGATATATTATATTCTAAGTCCTTGATCCAGTCTCTTTCAAGATTGATGGAAATCATGGTATCTATTGCTCGAGCCTCAACTACTAAATCTTTTCCACAATCTTCTCCTTCTTCGGAACCTTTTTGAGCCATATTATTCTACTTAACTCTGCAATATTTCTTTATGTGCCCTACTTTGCCACAATGATAACATCTAATTTAGATACCTCACAAAATGAACAGATAAAAGATCGGGATAGCCGAGATGACATATTTCAAGATCATATGAGCCACCTATTTATTTTCTTGGGAGGGATAACTCAGATAGGTTATATACGAGGGAAAGAGACCATTAAAGAGATATCGGATGCCCTTTCCGATGCCTTCAATAATTGTTAGAGGACTCTTTCTTCTTTCCTGGCGAGCTTGAATCACTTGAGGATCTAAAGTGTGACACATCTCCTGTTTTTCCTTTAAAATTCCTCTTGTTGGCTACAAGAGAATTCTCTCTTGCTTTGACAGATTCATTAGGCAACTACTTGCCTAGTAGTTCCTGTGTCGACAACAAATTTTCAAATTCTTCCAAGGATGGCTGTTGAGCCCATCCTTAAATCAACATCACAAATGGAATATATCCAGGTTTTAACCTACGAATGACTATTCTTATCATTGTGCTTCAGAAATAGCCTCTTTCGGATTAAACAGAGATATCTAGAACATAAGTTCTTAATCTTAAAAAATATACTCGGAGATAGAAAGACTACCTTGAATGGTGTTAGCCAATTTATTCTCCAACATCTGCAGCCAAGCTTCATTCTTCTCGTTGAAAAAACGATAGAGGGTCTTCCGTATTTCATGAGCTGATTTACACTTTATAATGTGATCAAATAAACGAGATGAGGTTTTTCTCTTCAGAATTAACTCTGCCTTTGCATAAACTGCTTCCACTTCTTGTAAATGCTACTACTATATTCCGATCTGTAATCAGGAGGACTCGTTTCATTCCCATTAACACCATCCCACAAATCCTCTCCAATAAGGTATGATTCCATACATATCTTCCATACCTTGTAATAGGATTGGTTTAACAATTCCACCCCAAGTCCATTAACACGACTATTAAAATCTATATAGACGAAGCAGTTGAATCTACCTCTAACCCGATATTGAAATAACACCCAAAAACCAACGTGTGATTATGGATATGAAAATATGTAGAGAATAGCAGAAGAAAAGTGTAGTTATGAAACCTTCTGCTAGCCAAAAAATGGAAGATTCAACTAAAGAAGGGCCGGGATCTAGAACGGACAACTTGTTTATGGAAGAATACTCTTTTATTAGGTTGTTCTTGGATTTCATTGGTTATGACTTTGGCCACCCCTATTTAGACTAGAATAGGGATGCTTCTAGAAGTTTATCATTGAACTTGCATTGTTCCAAGCAATTGTAGTATGTCATATTAGGGCACCATCTAAATCTCCCTTTTTATTCAAACTGCTTTGTAATGTTTTACTTGAACAGATGGTCTATCAGAAACAATCTTTCTACCTTGTAGGGGTAAAGTTTATAAGACTAGAGCTGACATATCTTTTCAGTAAGTGTTGTAAGTTTGTTTATGACGCCCCCTTTAGTCATTGGGATGCAGTTGTTTGTATTCTGCGTTCTATAAAGTCAGCTCGAGTAAAGCACCACTCTTTGAGGATCAAGGTTACAAGAATATCATTGGATATACAGATGTTAAATGGGCAAGACCACCATAAAATGGACATATTACATCTGAACGTTGTGTTTTGGTATAAGGTAATTTTGTGTCCTGGAACAGTAAGAAACAAAGTGTGGCTACTCGACCTAGTGCAGAAGCAGAATAATAAGCAATGGTTGTAGAAACTTGTGAGTTAGGTTGGATCAAACAGTTGCTAAGCGAACTAAAAATTGAAGAAATTGATTGGATGGAACTTGTGTGTGATAATATAGAACACCATAAATATTTCATGAGAGGACTAAGCACATTGAGATTGATTGTCACTTTGTCAAAGAATGATAATCTCAAGAGACATTGTTACAAAATTTGTGATGTCAAGTAATCAACTTTCAAATTTCTTCACCAAGTCCCTCACAGTTAGTGATAGAGACTATGATATGTTCATGAAATGTTTTGAAGAGGATCTCACATCCTCTAAATCGGACGGTGAGGCTATTAGGTATCATGAAAAAGATATTCATCGATTGAATAACCCCTATGGATTCTCTGGACACAACAACCAAGCACAACCTACCTCCTAGTAACCCCTCCAATTAGGGAGGAACCTCTAACATTACCATCAAAGTTTCCACAACCAATAATGAAAAATTAAATAACCCTTACAAATAATGTTTCCAATGTTTAGCTTCATACAATGGAATATTAGGGGAACAGGGTCCAACTATTCGTTCGAAAGATTACTCCTTTTAAAACAAAAATTTCATTTTCCTTTCCCCTTCCTACAAGAACCTTTGGTTGTTTATGATAAAGTTGATAAATTTAGAATGAAGTTTGGTTTTTATAAGGCCTAAAATAATATTGATAACAAAATTTGGATCCTTTAGTTTAATGACATTGCAGATGAGGTCATTCATTATTGGGAGCAACATGTTTTTCTCAAAGTTATTCATAATATTGACCATAATTTTTCCTTTCAGTTATCTATGACAAATGCACAGAGCTGAGGAAAAACCTATATGCAGAATTGAGAGTTATAGCAAACATTATCCAAGACCCTTTGGGAGCAACATACGACTTTAACTTGGTGGTATCCAGTGATGAGAAATTTTGACGAACGCTTCATAGAATGGAAGAAACTGTTGATTTCATTGAATGCCTTAATAAGTGTGGTCTTCAAGATGTAGGCTTCTGAGGTTCTAAATCTTGGTGCGACAATAGATAACCCGTAACACTATAAGGGATATATTGGATAGATTTTTCTATAACTCTTTATGGTAAGATATGTATATTCCTACTAATGTTACTCACTTTTTCAGAATGTGCTCGGACCATGCTTCACTTTTGGTTAAAATGAATAATGATACTCCTCACACTAACAAATACTTCAAATTCTTGAATATATTGGAGGATCACTTTAACTTCATGTATATAGTTCAAAACTCTTGGAATGAATCCTTCACCAAAAAATCAAGAAGACTTTCAAAGCTATGAGTTCATGATCTAGAAAAGCTTTTGGGGACCTCAACAAATAACCTAAGAGACTTGAAAGCCAAATTCAAGATTTTGAACACAAGACTGTAACAAAAAACTAGATATAATAAGAGATATATCTCTAGGCTCAAGGCCGAGTCCACTAGATTTCTCAAACTTTAAGTGTCTATCTACAAAAAAGATCTAGGGTAAAATGTCTTGAAGTATATTATAACACGGAGTATTTTCTCAACATCATAAGAGACAGGAAAAAAGGTCGAACATTGGGAAATTTATAGATGAACAGAACAACTGCCTTGAAGGAAATGAAAAAATTACTGAAAGAGCTATCAGATTTTACAGGAATCTCTTTACTTATTACAATACTAACCCTGGTTATAGCTCTCTTAATATTCTTCAGAGGTGCACTGCAAAAGAGGACAGTGGCATGTTCTGCTCCCTTCCATCATTCAAAGAACTTCAGGACTGTGTGTTGTGTCTAGATTTCGATAGTGCTCCTAGAAAAGATGGACTAAGTGGGTATCTTTTATCAAATTACTTGGACCTATGTCAAAAATCCTCAACCTTTTTCCACTCTAGCTAGGCCTTGAGAGCATGAATCAAAGTATCTTTCTCAAAGGCAACACCATTACTTGAACTATTCTTCTTTACCAAGAAATTATTAGGTATATTGGCACACTAGACTTACCTCTGCCTTGTTCTTAGGCTTTGGTATCTCTAAGCATTGATTTTACCTCAACCATAATTATATCTCCAACACTTGTTTTTTTTTATAGTTGTAAATGGAGGTCTTCATCATCTTTCCCCTTCCTCTTCATTTTGAGCGTTAAATTGTTGTCTCACATGCTTAACAATCTGCATAATCACATTGCTTACAAGACTTTTTATATGTGCAATAGTAGTCCTAAAATTATTCATTTAACTTTTGCTGATAACACCATTATTTTTTGAGATGGTAGCAAGAGATCTATCAAACTAATCACTGACATTGTGGACAGGTATGAACAAATATCTGGTCAACAAATCAACAAGAACAAGAGTAGCTTCGTCCTGAAATCCAAATCCAACAAAGTTCTGTTTGTCTGCATTTGATTCTTGAGGAAAGCATCACTGGATTGCATGGGATAATTTGAGTTACCCCTTTGAAAAAGGTGGTGCTAATTTTAAGAAAATTTCAGATGTTTGTATGGACATCAAGGAAAAGCTATGGTACAAACTAAGAACCTCTTCTTCTCTTTGGGGAGATTACATGAAGGCTAAGTACCTAGATAATCAACATTGGAAAGTCATATGTGAAGATAATTCAATGCGGAGCAACGTATTAACTACCCCAACAATGAAGGGCATATCTCTATAAAGCTGGACATTGGTCTTACTAGTAATGGTGAATGGAATTGGAATTCTCTGCAAGTAGAGCTCCCGAATGATCTAAAGAACGAAAGCATCAACTTGTGGACTATTCTAAAATACGTCACAAATGACAAAAGCTATTTGGTAAAACACCAATTCGGGCCACTTCACCCTCCACTCTAGTTGGGATATTATTATAAAGCAAAGAAACCACAACAATGCCACCAACAAGATCTGGAATAATAGCATTACATTTGATATGACTTTCCTTACATGGAGAGATATTTATATCATGCTTCCTACTGATGAGAAAGTGGCTAAGTAGGGCATCAATATCATCCCCGTATGTCATTGTTGTGCTCCAAATAATGAGAACAATAACTTGGAAACAATGAATCACCTATTCTGTTAGGGTGAACATGCTAGAAAAATTTACTGGTGTGATATCCCAAGTCTACTGGGAGTGAGGCTCACCCATAGGCCTCCTAAAATCCGCATCCTCAATTGGTGGAATACTGTTACAAAGAACCCTATTGCTAATTTTGCTATTCATGCTCCCCCCAATAATTTGTTGGGAGAGATGGAGAGAGATGGTCTAACGAATTCGATGTGATTAAGCCTTCTGTATACAGATCTAAAGCTATCATTCTTTTTAACATTGTAGAGTTTTGGAGAGATATACACTACATTTTGGATGCAAAAATTCATCACCACAGAACCACTACTGACGTTAAGTGGATAAAACCTCCTAATATGTCTATAAAACTTAACAGTGATGGTTGTTGCATTCAAGGCCATTGTGGTGGAGGTCACCTGATAAGAAACTCATTGGTAAACCTCATGTTTGCTTGCTGCATCAATTGGGACGTGGTACAAGAAACATCACCAAAATGGCAGCTCTTCTTTATGGCCTTAACTGGTGTGCTAATAGAGGCTTCTCTAATTTCTGGGTTGAAATAGACCCCATGCTGTTAACTAAATACATTAATAGAGAATGGAACTCACTGTGGAAGATGAATGGCATGGTTCAAGATGCAAGGAAATCAATAGACATGGTTACCATATTAGTCATTGCTTTAGGGAGGCTAATAAACCTGCTGAAAAAATTGCCAATTTGAGTTATGACATTTTTAGGAGTTCTCTTCAACTCTTTTTTGACCCTTTGTAGAAAGTTAGAGGTCTCTCTAATTTGGATAGATGGGATTTCTCAAACTTTAGCACTAAATCAATGTAAACTGCCAATAGTATTTACGAGACCCCCTAAATTGGGTAAACATGTTCAGGTAGCTTTTGATTTAATTTCGATACCCCCCCCTTTCTAATGATACATAGTAGAACAGTCCTTCACCGTTATTACCCCATAAAAGCATGACCTGAATTTTTGAGCTTATCATAATAGTTCTAAAAGACCACTACTTTCACTCTTTCTCAACACATAATTGTACTACAAATTTGGTGCACTGCCCATAAAATTTGTTGTAAATTTAGAAATCGATAAGATTACTATCAAAATATACTAATAAAGAGAAACAACATAGTAATATTCGACTAGTTTGAGAACTATCTATTTTACCTGATTTCGGCAATTTTCGCCACATGGACAATATCCACGTGTACATTCAATGTTTGTTAATAAATTCAAACATCTTCCTACACATGCACTATTAGGATCACTTGCATCATACTTGCATTCACATATATCAATATCCTCTTCTGTTAGTTTCTTATGCCTGTAAGACATAAGAAAATTGCAATTAAAAATACTACCTAAAGCTAAGATCAAAGATAATTGAAAACCATTCAACTCCAACTCAAAGTCAACTAATCAAGGTACTCATCATTTAGGACAAAAATTTTCTCTGTGTATTTTTCAATCTTTTTAGGATATTTTGGAATTCCAAAATCTATAAGCTACATAATAAGTATGAAAAAAAAACTCTCTTAGGAATGAAACAACAACTTATTTATCTTTCACAAAAATAAACTAATTTTTTGGGTCTCATCTTATATAACAAAGATGAGGAACGAAAAATTAGTTTCAACTCACAAAAATTTCTTCCTTTTAATCTTGACCAAATAATCATTATCTGCAGTTCATATTTTTTCTTTACTCATTTTCTTGTTATTGATTTCATACTCCCACGACATCCTTGGCATAATATGAACAAATATACAATGTTTATCGAAGTTTAATTCTTTTTTAGTAATTGGTTTTTTAAAGATTTATCTAAGAAGTGAAAAAAATGGCAATAACCATTTTTTTTAAAGAGATGGTAATGTTAACATAACATTGCAATAACAAATATCTTTTGCATAGTTACAGTATCTAGATCTTAGATACTCAAACTTACCGTTTCGACCATAATCAATATGTCATCCAAGTGGCACTCACAATTGTAGACAGCGTAACAATAATTAAGAAGTACAAGCAACAAGTGTATGAAAATTAATTTCAAAGTTTAAGGATCATCATAAGATAGAATGAAATTAAATGGTTGGAAAATCATCATTAAAAGAAACAAAGAAAGACTTTGAACTCACTTTCGGCATAAAAATTCATTTTGAGTTATATGCATAAATGGTGTTACTCCTTCAGGAAGTTGGACCTTCAAAAAAAGTTAAGAATTTATCATTACTTGATGTAAATGGAATGTCATATTGTAATGCAAAATTATGTATATAAGCAAAGAGTCTACATTTATTATAGAATCAATAAAATTATTATACAGTCATCATTACTTAATGCTAATAGAATGACATATATTTCAATGCAAAATCACGTATATAAGAAAAAGGTCTGTATTTATTATACGGTCATAAACATTATTATACAACGTTATTTTAGTAAATATACAATCAAATATCATATAGGATTACATACACCATGTCATCGATGTGTGCATACATGTTTTGATGGAAGGGTAGGTAAAATAACTAGATAAAAAAGGAACAATTGAATGGAGAAACCGTAAAATCGTCATTCCAAACCACCAGGATATTAAATAAGCCCACTTTTTTGATATATAAATTTTATTAATAAATTCAACATTACTACGATGCAGCTAGAATAGTAGAACATGTATCACTATGAGTATAGCTCTATGCAGCTGCAAGGAGTCAATATAGTCCAAAAGAGTGTCAAATATGATTTAAATTTTTCATCTACATTTTTCAATAAGCCCACGTTTGTTGAGAGGTAAAACCAGATTTTGTTGAGAAATATTAGTTATTGAGCAACTACAACTTTGAGCTTGTTAGTTATGAAGGGTAATACTAAGAGTAGTCTAGTCTAGGCATGTGTTGACTCTAATTCACTTATTTAAATAATTCTATACTATTTATAACACCAGAGTGTACCAAAAAATGATAAACTGATCATATTTGTACTTAACAGAAGACATTAATATCTTCACTTACTAGTCTTTTTATACTAGTACAACTATCAACCGATATTCTCTTATAAAAAATGAATTTGTTTTTCATTAGTTCTCTAGGTATATTTTTGTATCAGTTCTCTTGATATTGTCTTCTCATGATTTCAAAAGTCTACATAGCGGCACAAAATCATATCCATTCTGTTACTTGTAATCATCACTCCAAGAGGCACATAAATGATAGAACATATTTGAAACGAAGAATACATCATACAAATACGATAAGCTTTAGATTTAAACACTTCAATCTTTTCAAGTTTCACTTAATGAAATTGTTGTTAGGACATGCAAGACTTTACTAGGATAATAATTTGTGAACCAAGTAAGTAATGCTAGGATCTAACTTATAAATAATAAAAGTTGATCTTGCACTCCCTTTTCTTCAATAATATTTATCTATTTTCCTTTGTATCCATCTAAAAGGGGCTTTCCGATAATGGGAAGTTCTCTATACAAGCATTCAAGTTAATAAGTTAAATTACGTTCATATCTCATATGTGATGTAATACCTTACTAAATTTTCTATTTTTATACTTTCTTTTCACAAGGCAAAAAATTCATTAATGTTTAAGTCAATAGGCATTTGAATACAAGAAGTATCCAAAACAAAAACCCTATAAATATATGGTGTTACGAAAATCACCTAATATTTTACATAACATGAGACTTCATGGTTGCACTAATAGAAAATAATGGATATGAGGATTATCCTCAACTTAATAAAATTCATCGTCTCTATACCTTCAAAAGTTCTTTCCACTTTTGCGTACTTAAAACTGTTAATTTAAAAACTTATTACAATAATATTTTATAAAAAGCTTTTTAACAACTTAATTTGAGTGTGTTGGTCATTGTATGCCATATTTTCGTAGGATTGTCGACTATTCTCTTTTTATTTAGTTATCACAAAATTTGAAACTATAGTTTTTTCTATGGAGCAATTTCTAAGTCCAAATTTAGTAAATGCCACTAACAACTCCATTTACCAAGATAAGTCTTCTATTCTTTAGAAGATCATTTGAGATTACTAGAATCAACTTCTATCCATTGAACTAGTAAAGAAATATTTAAGGAAACAACATCTTGAATCCTATATGAGAAATCTACAAATATGTTTACTCTTTAAACAACACAACCACATAATTACATCCAAGGTATTCAATGATAACTTTGCTAATAGAAGTAGATAAACATATTAAGATGTAAATCCGATTACAAAAGCGTAGGTCCATGTCTAAAAATTGAGGGGGGTAGGTGTAAAACCATTTCTTAACCAACGTTCACCCAATTGAGGAACAATGACTATGAAATTTAACAAGAATCAAAGAAAAATGATAACGGGAGAGAAACATTGAAATAATCTAGACAAACATCCAAATCCTCCATGTTGTTGTAAAATTTTGTCAAAGTATTATTAAATCAGATCAACAGAGGATCAGTAGCATGGAATTATTAATATTGGTTGAATATTTTGTAAATTTTCAAGATTCAAGTTAAAGTAAACTTTAATTGTTTTAAAAATTATTTTTCTGCAATTAGGTTCCTACACCATGAAGTTAAGTGAACAACTGGACGGTTTGTATCTCTTAAGCTGAACTTCAGTACAGTTGCCAATGAAATAATTACCACTAAAGCCTGTACTACTAAAGCCTGAAACATATCATGCATGGCCTATATGTTGTAACGGTCATACAGCTAAAGCATGTAACTTATCATGCATGACCTCTAAGTTGAAAGAAAAACCTACCAACTTAGTATTGGCACTACACTCGAACTTGAAGCTTAAATTCAATCTTTGCATCTGAATCAAAAATTTGAAATAATTTTTTAATTTGACTTCTATAGTACTCAATATTTTTCACTTATTCTAGTTATTTTAATGCTCTTTTCAAAAGAACTTGTGTTTGTCCCTACCATTATTTTTTCTATCATCATATATTATTCATTTATAAGTAAAAGAAGTATTCTTTATCTAATATCGTAAACATTTAAATGAGACGGTTACACAATTTAACTTGTTATTATTGCATATAGTAGATGTGAACTCAAGCCTCACTACAACCCATTATCACAAAGCATGTGCACATTTCATGCTTTTCCGACATTTACGAAAAAAATAAAATTTTCTTTATTTCCTTTTCGTTCTCCTTTTTCCTTTTTCCTTGTACTTTTCTCCTCTTTGCTTGACATACCTTCTACTTTTTTGGTGGTTCCCAAAACTTATTCACTTATGGTGACGAAAACTAGAAAATTGTACCTCATTATTGAACATAAACAATATATTTTGAGAGCTAGTAGATAAACAAAAGTAGGGATGATGTGACTCTAGGAAAAATATGAACTTAAACATAACTCAACACCAATATCTACGTCATGACATGCGGATTTTTTCAAAACTAGTCCATTTCTTTTACCAATAGGATACTTAACAAATGCCAAAAGTTTGATATTATGTTTTATTTTCCTTTTGAAAGATCAATAATAATGGAACCATAATTAGCATAAGCAAATCTTGAATAGTAAAATTCATATTATGATATTAGAGAAATATAAAACATATTATATTCAAAGTGGAATCTATATAGAAGTTGATGGTTTGGTATTGATTGACAATTTGCAAAAATGTTTTTCCATAAACAAGAAAATAAAAATGTTAACAAAACTTATGACTTCCTATTCGATTTGGTTCTATGGTAATAAAAATACGCACTTGAATTCTCGAGTTGAAAACATTAAGTTTACCCTAAAGAACTAATGACTAAAATTAGTTTAACCATTAGCGAAAACAAATTGTAAGCACATACATGTGTTTTCAAAAACCTATTTAATGTGTTGTTAATCTATAAAGCTGAGCGAAAAACAAGTTGAGCACCATATTTTGCTTAGTTGGTGCATCAATGCAGTAACCAAGACACTAAGAAATATACCTTACTACAAATGGGTGTGATCCCTATTAGGCAACACTAGATGATAAAATTCACTTAAATTGAAAAAAAATTTAATTCCTTTGTACATATTGTTCGTATTCTTCGATTTAATTTTTTTTCCTTATCAAAATAGTAATATATTTAAGTGTAAATCTCCAATAAACCTCATAATTTTTTTGCAAAATTGCCTTGCATAACGTCGCGTTAGACACAAGTTAGAGATATGGCTCTATTCCACAATTGTCTTTATTTCCGCAGAGATGGGAAGCAATAAGAGTGTGCTACCACATTTGGTTTTAATTCCTCAAAATGATAATATAGTAAATCAATCATCAATAAAAGCCTTCTTTCCATAATAATGATACATGCAAACATATATGTTTCTCTCTAGAAGTTAAAGTTAGACATAACTGTCATTTTCTAAAGTGCACAAGGGGGAACCAAAAAGCATGTTGTTCTTCATTCTTTCTACGTTTACATCCTCTTGTGTTAAATATTTCATGTGCCTCCAATTTTCGCATGATGTAAAAGATTTACAAACACTACATCTCCCCGAATGTATCTTCTTCTATCTCTCTCTTTTTCTCGTAATCTTATTGCCGCTAGATCAAGTAGCTTTTACATACAGTACTTCCACAAGAAAAGACAGAATATACATACAACGCCACATTTTTTGAATTTTACAACAGGCTTGAGAAGTAGTAACAGATAACATGAACTTACCCGTACCACACTGCTCTCTTTTGCTGAATGCGACATCTATCCAACCTCTTGCGGAAATCTTGAAACTCCAAAAACTCAACAAAGTAAAAAGTTTTCATCAGTTTCATATCCAAGCACAAGATCACAGACACAACCAAAAAAAATAGGCTATATATCAACTAAAAACAGTCCATTTTGTGCTTCCTGTTCTAGAAATTAAAAATGTGACCGACGAATTAACAAAATTAGCGAAGTATGAATTCCCTTTAACCAAGAATCTGAACCAACAAAAGAGCTTCAAAACAAAAATAATTCAAAAGTAAAAATCTCTCACATACAAAATTACCATTGCCTGTAAACCATAAAAATCTCTTTAAAACTAGGTATGTCTAGAATCAACCCGCGAACAACAAAACTTTTTAGATCAAAGTGAATTAACCCTTAAACGATATTTTTTTTAAAAAAAAACCCTAAACCCATAACAATTTTTTTTGCATCAATCAAATCACTCAAAAGAAGTGAATAACAAAAAGCTTTGGATCGGACTAAAATTAACCTGTGAATAACGATTTTTGTTTAGAAAACTGAACCCATAAAAATCATTTTTTTGCATAAATCAAAATTCTCAAAACCAGATTTATTCAATTTATCAAACATCACAACTGGTCAGATATAGAATCACCAAAAATCATGAAAAAATGTAAAATTGAGCATACCTTTAAGAAATGTTTGCAGAAAATAGGTTTCTCCAAAAAAAAAAAGAAATCATCATTCATATTTTCTTATATATACATGAACAGAAAATTTTATATTATCACAATCTGTATTTATTGTGAAAAAAGAAACCAACTTTAAGGTAGAATACAATTGATGGTATTTTTTTAAGTTTTAATTATGAATTTTTCAATACCTTACATATTTATTTAATTTTACTAGTAAGATATGCCCCAATTTTTTAAATAACCGATACTCCCTCCTTTTTTCTAATTGATATTTCTTATGTATTTATTCTAGTCTTTCAACAACAATTTGTACATTTGTATTTTACTTATTTAATATCATCATATTTGTAATTTGTAATCTATGTAGCGTATTTCCCATGAAAAACATTCTTTTCGTGAAAAGAAATAGTTAAAAATGCGAACGAACTATATATATGAGACAATAGTATTCTACAATCAAATTAATAAATAGAATTAAAAAAATTATTAATAAGAATAAAAACTATATGTAATAATTTAAATATAATTTTAGGTTTAGTAAACATCAAAATCACATTTGTATATTATAGCTATAGTTTGCATAATTGCGCTTCATATCAAACTTATGATTGTTATGGAGCATTAGATTTGTATAAATCGATGGTAGGAGCATCAAATCATTATGAATAGATGGCAAATGTCTCTTGTTTGTATAAAAGCGCAACGGTTGTATATGTATATCAGTAAGATAATTGTATATGTGTAACTACTATGTATAAATATCAATGGTTGTGTTTATATATATATTATATATATATAATATATATATATATATATATATATATATATATATATATATATATTTAAATTTTAATATAATCGAATCGAAATATATTTTTATATCAGATCTCTCTCTCTGTTTTTATACAACACAAATATACATTCTCATTTGTATAATATGTGTTTTTTATTAAGTGAGAAAGAAAGAAAAGCAAAACCGAATTGGTTAGGGGAAGATCTGTATTTGTATAATCATAAGTTTTCATGATTTCTATTTGCTGGCCTATCATATTGACCATCCCTGGCATAGTTCAAACCTTCATTTCGTAGAATCATAACCCTGTTTTTCATTGTTATAATTTTGGACACCTCCGTGGTTCACTAGATAGTTAGTTTACTCATCAAGGACAACATCCTGATCTTCATATGTCACGACCCAAAACCGAGTCGCGAGTGGCACCCACACTGATCCTACTATGTGAGCGAACCAACCAATCTAAATCCCAACATTATTAACATAATGAACAAATACGATGCGGAAGACTTAACTCATTAATAAAATCAACTCAATAACTTCAAAAATTCAACAACTATTATTCCCCAAAATCTGGAAGCCATCATCACAAGAACATCTATCCTCAAATTACTAAACTAAGAGTATTCTAAGAAACTAAAATAAATAAAAAGCTAGTCCATGCCGGAAGTTCAAGGCATCAAGACTTGAAGAAGAAGATCCAGTCCAAGCTAGGAGCATTAGCTCACCCTGAAATCCGGTGTAGTGAAGACTTGCTAGAGTAGCGGTTGAGTTGAAGACGAGGGTCTGTTTGCTGCACTCCACATATAACAAAGAAAGAAACATAAAGTAGGGGTCAGTACAAAACACAAGTACTGAGTAGGTATCATCGACCAACTCAAAATAAAAAACAATATATATCAGATAATATCATAAATCAACTACAATACTCAACATGTAGCAACAACAAGTACTATAATCATTAATAAGTACCGCCAAGTTCACACGTGAGGAATCAAGCCTCAATATCATACTCATTTGGGAATTAGGTTCATTAGATTGAGTATATTAACATCTTTCAAGATTCATTATCTTTATTTCTCTTGTGTCGGTACGTGACACTCTGCTCCCCTACTACTAGGTGTCGGTACGTGACACTCCGCTCCCCTACTACTATGTGTCAGTACGTGACACTCCGATCCCCTAATTCTACGTGTCGGTTCGTGACACCCGATCCCCTAATTTCATTATGCTAGTTCATAAAACCTTCTTTTATACCAAGGCATCATCAATCTCATTACTTTAGTTCATCAAGCCTTCTCTTATACCAAGGCATTATCATTCTCATTACTTTAGTTCATCAAGCCTTCTCTTATACCAAGGCATCATCATTAACAAAGAGATTAGGGTTTTTCAAGATTTAGGATTCAATAGCTTCATCATGCTTATTTTATCACAATTATATAATCACATTCATGCAAGCATACAATTAAGCATATAGAAGGGTTTACAATACTACCAATACATATCATTCGCTATTAAGGGTTTACTACGAATAGCATAAAAACTATAACCTACCTCCACCGAAGAATTGAAATCAAGCAAGCTAATCCTCAAAATCCTTGCTTTCCTCTTCGTTCCTCTCTCTCTTGATCGATTCTCCCTCTCTTTGTTCTTTCTATTTTTCTTATTCAAACCCTCTTTCTTTTACCCTAATTAGTATATAATTAAGTATAAAAAATGAGGAATTAACCCACTATTTAACTCATGGTTATTTATTTTAACCCCCATGTAATTAAATTATTAATATTAACCCACTAACTTTATAATTATAGCAGGAATAGTCCAAAACGCCCCTTAAAACACTTAATAGAAATCCGACCCAGTCTGGGATTACGCAACCTGTGACGGCCCGTCGTGCCTGCGACGGTCCGTCCTGCAGGTCCGTCACAAGGTTCAGAGACTCAATTTCCTTGAAGAGTCTGTGACGGTCCGTCATGCCCACGACGGTCCGTGCTGCCATGTCGTCACGAAGTTCAGAGAGTCGATTTCAGTACCCAAATATCAGAATTCTAAGTGTTTTGGAACGAGACCCCCTCGACGGTCCGTCATGCCCATGACGGTCCGTCGTTGGTTCCATCGTCTCAGCCAATTTTTTCAGAAATAAAATCTGCTGCTCAAAACGACTAAACAGGTCGTTACAATACTTGTTTTTTTGTCCCAAAACATTAACTATATTAGACTTGGATACAATATGCTTTGTGAGCAGATTAATTTTTGTCTGCAAATGTGCCATGTCTTGATCCCATTCTTCTTCTCTCTTCCGCTGTTTAGCTGAAAGTTCTAATGGGTACGTACCTCAGAGCTCCTACCTCTGCTTCTCTACTGTACCATGTTGTGTTGTTCTTTGAGACCTCATCAAATGGTTGCATGCTCTCAGCAAATGGTCCTCTCATCAATGAGCCTCTAAAAATTGCATCAATAATAGGTTTAGTGACATTGTTCAGAGACCTATAAAAGGTCTGTTTAAGATGCATTTCGGTAAGATAATGGTTGGGGAATTTATTCAACTTTTGGATGATTCTCAACCAAGTATTATGGATTGTCTCTGTTTTTATCTGCCTATCTGTACTAATCTCATCGTTTATCTTCAACTCTTTTAATTTTGGGAAAAATTGTTCCAGGAAAGCTTCCTTCAACTCGTTCCATGTTTGGATGGAGTCATCTGGCATCTTATTCAACCAGTTAGTCGCCTCTCTAGTAAAAGACTGAAAAAACCTCAACCTCAGCTATTGGCTCACTCCAGGGATCTCTTGTGACTTACAAATTGCCAAAGAGTTCATTAAGAATGGATTTTCATCATCATTAGTAGTACCTTTATACATAGCTTTTAGGTTCAGCATGTGGATCATAGTGCTGGTCATTGTGAACTTAACACCTGGAGGTAGTGTAGGTAACACAATAACTCCTGATGCTATAGCTCCAACCAACTCAGTACCATCTTCCTCATACATCATGTGTCCAGGAGGAGGAGATCTGCCCCTTGGAGCTAGAGGTTGACAATGTAGAGGGATAAGTCCTTCCACCCGTCTATTGTCATGTACTACCCTAGACGGATTTATTCCAGCAGGTTGCTGGGGAATCTGACCTAGGTTGATTGATTCCAGCAATTTACTAAACATTTCTAACAACATCTATTTAGCCTCTAAACCTAGTATATGACTTTAAGCCTCTAATTCTTGTGAATTAACTATGTGGCGAAGAGTCTTCTGAAACTCAAGGTTGTAAGGAATCAATGGGTCTCCTTTACTGCTGGTGTTGGGCATGCACAAACAAGCTCACTTCAAAGAGACACAAAATAGAAACCAAATGTAAAATTAGGAAATATAACTACAAATTGTATAAAATCTAGTAAAAACACTTTTGAATTGAAAATCTCAAACAACAACGCCAAAGTTTGATACGTCCCAACTAAAAGTATAAATGATTGTTGTTAATTTACAGTACTCAACTAGAGTTGAGGTCGATTCCACAAGGAATTTCCTTACAGATAAGGTTTCACTATCGCATTTATTTAAATGCGGTTATGATCTCCTAAGAAAATAGTAACTAAAAGTAAAATTGGGTTTAGTTGAAAAGTTGTAATTACCAAATGGTATAGTAAAACTTCATATTGAAACTTACCAATTATCTTGTTGTAATGTTCATTTAGTTAATTTAAACCAAGTTTGTGTTTACTATGTCATGAGTTTTCTAATGCTCTTTGGTAATTCCACTTTCAGGCAAATCAATGTTTATTTAACCTTTGCGAGTTGAATTTATATGACACTTCTTAGCCTATTTAGATAATGATCACTTCTATTCTCTCGAACTTAAAGTGTTACAAGATTGAACCTCTCCTACTACTTGTTTTACAGAATCACGACTAGAATATAGTCATAGATCGCACAACCCCTATTGCGGTATTTAATATCCATGTTTTCACGTAAAGAATCAATAATGGAAGATGAAAACATGTTAAGAACCACTTGTGAAAATGAATAGGAGATAGACAATTCCTTTAATAAACTGATAGTCTTAAATTGATAACCAGAATTGAAAAATCAAAAAATGCAAAAACTAAACTTGATATTATGTTCTCCTTCATAAAACATAAGATAGTAGATAATAATTAAAAAATGACCTAAAGTACTTCAACATAAAATGATAGACTTGAGTCCTAATTCAACGAGGATAAAAATGTCAGGCCTTTTCTCGGCCACGACCACGATATGTCAACCCTTCACGGTCTGTAAAGTTCTCTGTGGTCTTCCCTTGGAGCTTCCCAAAAGTGGGTGTTCAAACATGGTCACGAGAATCTCCACCATAAAGCAATCATGATTTGTGATAAACTTCAAGACTTGTAAAAGTGCCGTAGTTTTGATTTGGGCCTCATCACTTAACAAATCCTTGCACCATCTTTACTGGATTCAGCATCATGATCACAACCATGAGCGGCAGTGATGACTATTGCCCATGAAGTGGTCCGTGGTCTTCACTTGAACTTCAGCTTCTTCTTGTTCTTCCATGCCTTTACTGTAATCTTTATCACGACAAATATTACGACCGGTAGAGAGGACCACGATGCATGAAGTCAGTCGTGGTATTCACTTGTTCCTATCCTATTTAGCTCCTCTCAGGCCATCACACTAGTTCAGTTTCACGGGCGCAACCACATATTATTGTGAAGGTCATAGTTCGTGAAGTTAGCAGTGAACTTCACTTGGATCATTATCAATCTTTGCTTCTTTTTCACATTTTAACATATGCCAGATTCTGCCTACACAATCAACAAACACTGCAAAACATACTAAACCACACACAATTTTAGTATTAATCCTTAGTTTTAAAGAATCAAATGTATTACGATTTAACGACATATAAATCCTCCAAGCTTTAGTGGTTCAATTACTACTGAGTATACAGAGAACTTAATTACGGAGCTCAAAAAGGTATTCTATATGATTCATGTTGCTTATATTGAGAGACTTGAGATAGATGCATATCATTTGAAGAGTGTTGTTGGGACTTGGTTTGATCAGTTGAAAGAGGGTAGAGATGAGGATGCATCACCTGCGAGTTGGGCATGTTATGATGAGGTCTTCTTGGGACATTTCTTTCCCCGTGAATTGAAGGAGGCTAAGGTTAGGTGAATTTCTTACCCTTAAGAAGGATTCTCTAAGTGTTCATTAATATATGCTGAAATTTTTACAAAACTATCCCGATATGCTCCTAGATGGTTGTGGTCATGAGAAGTAGGATGAGCTAAGTTGTTGCTGGGTTGTCTCATATGTTCAGTATTGAAGGTAGGGCTGCGATGTTGATCGGTGACATGGACATATCACGGTTGATGGTTTATGTGCATCAAGTTGAGGAATAAAAGTTGATGGATAGAGAAGTGTTTAGAACAAGAGGGCAAAGATAGTGAATAAGTCCGGGTAATAGAAGACTAATGCCAACCGGTGATCTTTCAAAGTGAAAAAAAATGGACCTGCTCAATTGTCTGCGAGTTCACATGCACCTAATAAGAAGGGTAAGTGCAATAATTTGATCTTCAAAGCTAAACATTCTTATTCTCAAGGTACAATGACACAAGTGGTTAATCCTCATGCATGAGCTAAGTTTAGTAAGAACCAGTCAAGTACTTGTCATGATGGCTTCAATGGGTTTTTAAACTGTGGTCACAATGGGAAGTTTATTTGAGCATGTCCAATGAATATGCAGGGAACTGGTAATGTTTCAATAGAGCCCAGTCTTCTTCATTTTCTTCACTAGACAAAGCTGCACTTAAAGGGTCTACTACCGGTACTAGAGGTCGAACAAACTACTTTTATGCTATCAATAGTCACCAGAAGGACAGGAGTTGCCAGATGTTTTCACTAGAATTCTCCAAGTCTTTGACTTTACTGTTTATGCTTTGCTAGTTCCAGAAGAGAGATTATCTTTTATAACACCTTATGTTGCTTGAATTTTGATTTTTATCCTTGAGACAGTTAGTAAACCATTCATTGTTTCTACACGTGTTGCTGAGTCTACTCTAGTAGAAAATGTCTATCATTGTTGTCCCATTTCTTCAATAACAAAAGCGTTATAGCTGATTTAATTGAGTTAGACATGGTTGATTTCGATGTCATTCTTGGTATGGACTGACTTCATTCCTTTTATGCCTCAGTTGATTGTAGGACTCCAGGTCTCAAGTTTCAGTTTTTAGATGATCCAGCCATAAAGTGGAAAAGCAGTAGCAGTGCCTAAGGATCGTTCCATTTCATACCTTAAGGTAAGAAAGTTAGTTTCTGAGAGGCATGTCTATCACTTAGTCAGATTTAATGACTCTACTATTGAGATACCTCGTATTCAATAAGTTTGAGTAGTAAAAGTGTTTCCAGAAGTCTTTCAAGATGATTTACTTGGATTCCCTCATAAGAGAGATCAATATACGTATTCTTCCAAATACTCATCCTATATCTATTCCGTCATATAAAATTTCACCAACATATTTGAGACAACTTAATGAGCAGTTGAAAGACCTCCTCGAGAAAGGTTTTATCCGATTAAGTGTCTAAACATACGGCACTCAAGTTTTATTTATGTGGAAGAATGATAAATCCGTTAGTAGATAGATTACCGTCAATTGAACAAGGTTACCATCTCGAACAAGTATCCTCTTCCTAGGATTGATGATTTATTTGATCAACTCTAGGATGCCACCTATTTTTTTCAAAAACAAACCTCAGGTATGGCTACTATTAGTTAAGAGTGAGGGAATATGATATTCTTTAGAAAGCTTTCAAAACTTGATATTGCCATTAAGAGTTTTTGGTCACATCCTTTGGTGTGAAAAATGCACAAGCATCGTTCATGGACCTTATGAACTAACTCTTTAAACCTTATTTATATATATTTGTTAGCATCTTCAATAATGACATACTAATCTATTCAAGGAATGAAGAATATCATGTTAGTCATCTCAGTATAGTTCCCAAGACTTTGAAAGATAAAGAGTAGTATGCCAAGTACTTTAGTGTAAGTTTCGTATCAAGTCTGTAGTGTTCTTGGGTCACATTGTATCTGGAGAGGGAATCAAATTTGAGAAAAAAAATTGAGGCAGTGCAAAATTGGCCTAGAGCTACATCCCCAACTGATATTAGGAGTGGTTAGGGCTTAGCTGGCTATAATAGAAGGTTAATGGAGGGGTTCTCATCTATTTCATCCCATTTGACTACGTGAACTAAGAAAACAATGAAGTTTCAATGGTTTGAAGCTTTTGAGTAAAGATTTCAAGAATTCATAAAGATGTTAACTACTGGCCTAGTTCTGACCTTACCATAAGGTACTCAAGGTTTTGTGGTGTATTTTAATGCATCTATAGTCGAATTGAATTATGTATTAATGTAGAATGACATAGTCATATCTTATGCCTCCAGACAGTTGAACATTCGTGAGAGAAATTATCCAGCTCATGACTTAGATTGTCTTCTATAGTTTTTACTTCGAAAATATGGCACAATTATCTTTATGGTGTGCATATGGATGGGTTCACCGATTACAAGGTCGTACAATATGTATTCACTCAAAAAGAGCTTAAACTCATAAAAAGGATGTAGTTAGAATTGTTCAAGGATTATGACATGAGTATTCTTTACAACCCGTATTAATTCCTTAAGCATGTTGTCTATGGGTAGTACCGCCCATGATAGAAGAGATATCTAGTGAAACATATGCATAGACTTGCATGCCTAGGAGTTAGACTATTAGATTCCACAGAATGAGGAATAGTGGTGATAAATCGGGCTGAGTCATCATTCTTGTCAAAAATAAAAGGCAAGCAAGACTTCATCCCATTTTGCTTTAATTGAAGGAAAATTCTCATAAGCAAAAAGTAATAGCTTTTGAACAAGGGAGAGCTGGTGTTTTAATGTATCAAGGCAGATTGCGTGTACCAATGGTAAATGAACTCAAAGAGAGAATCATAAAGGAAGCTCATAGATCGAGATATTACTTCAATCCGGATTCCACAAATATGTATCATGATTTTAGAGAAGTCTATTAGTTGAATAATATGAAGAATGACATTGCATAATTTATTTCTACGTGCCCAAAATTCCAACAAGTTAGAGTAGAGCACCAAAGGCCCGGTGGTTTGTCTCTAAAAATAGAACTTCCCAAATTAACGTGGGAGATGATTAATATGGACTTCATCACAGGCTTTCTAAGGTTTTGCAGGCAGCATGATTCTATTTGGGGGTTGTGCATAACATGTTTTTATTAATTTTATAAGGTCAAAAAATGTATTATAATATGGTTTAGAGTAAATATTTAAAGATTGAAGTTAATTGGAAGTCGAATGTCAAGGGACGACAAAAACGTTCGATGACTAGTCACCTATGTGTCTTATGTGTCCATGCGTGGCTTTATACTATATTTCATGAGATTATTAAGTTTTAAAATGATTTATAATGATTATTAATGATGGTATATGTATTTTAAATAATTTTGGAGGTAAAACGATCAAGAACGTCCAAGGCGTCGAAAGATAGCCCTTAAGACGCTTAACGTGTTTCTTGATGAGGCCTACCCTGTTTGGACGAGTTGCAGTTGTTTTTTTTTTGGGTGAAACCTATTTTTAAGGTATAAAACTTGTTAACGTTTGTATTTATATTGTAAATACCCAGGTAATAATTCTAAAGGGCTCCACAAAAGGCCCCACAAGAAGGCACCAACGCTTGTCGAGACACTGCCTTGGCAGTGTCAATCGACGAACCAAATAACGGCCTGTTGGTAAAACAACGGCCCATAGGTGAGGTATAATCTATTTATAGTTATATTGGGCAGGTCTCAACCCAAATTTTAGACAAGTACCAATCGACGGAAGCTAAAGGACGTCTTGTAGGCTGACCTACGGCCAGTCGATTGGTCCGTTGATGGTGGCCTCTAATCTGTAGCCTGCGTCTTTTTCATTAAAGGGGTAATGGGAAATTCACCCCACATACTAAACTGACTCTAATAGGTTTATTCAGATACTTCTTGGTGTACATAAGTAAGTTAACACGTGAACTTAACATTCCCAAATCCCCTTCACATGATCAAACCTTTTCCCTCCAAAATATTTCCCTAGAAACTACCATTGTTGGTAAAGCTCAAAAACTTATTGGAGCATGGATTTCCATGGATGAATCATCAAGTTTTAGAGGTTTTAAAATAAACAAAGGTATGTTGATCCTTCATCTCGAAGTAACCTTTCACTTGGAGAGTTAATCTCAATGTTTATAAAGAAAGTTTCATGATCAAACTTCTTCTTCTTCTTCAATCTAGCCATGGCTTCTTTCTCAAAAATGTTTTTAATGATTAAATCATGATAAACTGATGTTAATGCATTGGTTTGGACGTGAATTTACTCCAATTGCATGATGAACCCATGTTCCCTCCCTAAATCAATTTAGCCTTGCATGGGCTTTGTGATCTTGACTTGTTATCGATTTAATTATGATCCTTTCATGATTTATTGTTGAATTCGAATGGGTTTTGATCATTGTAGAAACTTTTTTTAGTTGAGATTACGGATTAATTGTGGATGAAATCCTTGATAATCAAATAAAAGAAAGTCTTACATAAATTGATCTAGATTCTTTTTGTATATGAATTGATAAGACTATGTAGGTTACTTGATCTATATTCTAAGATTGATAAAGTATGAATAAGACTTGATTTACTATTTCATTAGATACTTCCTAACATGTACTTTATTGGTAAAATATGATTGACGATTAATACTTTGGAATAATTAGTAAGATGGCCTATTCTCTCTACTGTACAATGAATTGATAGTTGAATGCCTATGATAGTATCTTGATCTTGAAGTGCATTAAGCATGAATTCGCTGTGACTAAGTGTATTATTAGATACTGCCTTAGAGCGATATGATTCATGAAATATGATCTGTAATCCATGTAAACAAAATTTACTAATGGTCTATGTTCTTCTACTTTCTAGTATGTTAATATTTTGTGCTAGTTGTAGTATGACCTTATAGTAGCCTATGCTTCAATTCATGTATGATTATGGTACTTAAGATACTGCCCTATACATGAATTGTTGATGAAATAGTAGTAATGGTCAAGGATGACCAAAGGCTAAAGGATTGGTACGAATTCGTCTACTCTTCTACTTCTTGTTTATAATAATGTTGATGAAGCCTTGTATGACATTGTGTGGTATGGTCCACTTATTTTGGCGGTGTTTACTTTATTGTCATTATATATGTGTTGACCATGGCCTTGCAGGCGAATTGATTCATATATGATTGAGTGATTATGATGATCACTTTATGTGTAAGTTGTGCCTAGTCTTCTATTTGAGTTGTCAATCTAGGTTATGTTACTATTGTTGAGAGCATGTAAAAGGATAGTTAATATCATATGTAGGTTCTTCATTAATGAACTTTTACCTCTATGTGAATGTGTGAATAGATAATGTTAAGGAGCCTTAAAGTATAATATGAGGATTATCTTGTCTCTAATGCTACGTTGTGATGTGTGGTCTATACTTGAAAGAATAATGTGGTCTAAGAGGGTGGCTGCCTCCATGAGTTGTTGATAGACATTATGTGATCATGTTGACCAATGTACACACACACACATTATGCATTCCTACAATGTAGTGAATGTCCATAGGGTCTAATTTAAGGTTGTTCTCATATTCACTAGTGTCTACTACTATGCATGTAAAGTATATGTATGAGAAGTATGTTATGTATTTCTTACGAGGATGACTTGATATGTGTACTAGTATGTTCAAGGGTATGGGACCTTGCTTATGCATTGCTCATGTGTACCTTGATAGGATAATTCTAGTTTTGGTTTGTATATATATATATATATATATATAATATATATATATATATATATATATATATATATGAATTTGTATGTATGAACATGTGTGACTTAAGGTGTTATGTGAAAGGTTTGCTTACATATAAGTATTCACACACAAATGTAGGAAGATCTAGTCAAGTTAGGGGCCTTGAAAGATGTATTCATGTGTACCCTAAATTAGATGGTACTTTACATAAGCTATGTTCATGTGAGGGATTATTTACATTATTTAGGTTGATGAACTTTCATCTATGACCTATGAGTTAAGCATATGGGGGGATGAATCTCCTAAACCTATGTTTTATAAAGTAAAAATTATAATAAAGGTTTTCAATAAAGGTAACTTATCTTAACACCGAGTGAACTAGTAGATGGGGGGTGACACTTCATATGGAAGGTAGAATTCACTATGGTCCTCATGGAGTGGATAGCCTCATGGCTTTACAAAGGGTGTAGAGTTGACACTTCCATGATTTCCCCCAAGTTCCATAAACTATGTTTCCACCATAGGATACTAGCTAGTGGATCCACCTAAAAAGTGATGTCATCATCTATTCTACTTTGGCCGGTAGACCATTCTTTTTCGGTATGGGGTTTTATGATAGCAGATTCTATGTTTAGCATCACATGCTCTATGTCATCTAAGGCTATTGTTTCCCTTAAGTAAAATGGACAATGGAAGGACCCTAACAAGGATAACCTAAGGGTAGTTTCTTAGTGTAGGTAAGGGTATGTGACTTAACCTATTCATTGCATAAGTGACTCTTGAGGGATGTCTTAGGAAGGTGTTCTAATGTATGTCATTATGTATATGTTCTTTATGCATGACTTTGTAGTATACTTGATATGAAGATGTGCATGGTATGAGTATTTATGAATGATGTTGATCTTGCTTACTATATGATGTTGTCTCACTAACTATGTTGATATATGACTTGGATGTAAAAGGCTTGTGGTCTCATGATAGGTTTTCTAAGTATGTGTGGGGTTATGGGGCGTTACATGTACATTGCACAGGTAGACTTAGATTGGGGGCATGAGTTAGGTCTTATAAGGTTCTATGTGAAGTAAAATAAGTATATGTGCATACTGACTAGGAGCTCACTGTAATGTCCTTATAGTCATGGATTAACTATATCTATGTTGTAGTATACTTCTATGATGGTATGTGTTGTCTTTTGTAGATGATATATAGGGTTTTCCTTGTGGTCTTAAAGTGACACATTGCACCAAGTATCCCTAAAGTGTTACTTGGTAGGGTAATGAATTCAAAGAAGTTCACTGTTAAAAAGATTTAGCTCACTATAAAGTGACCTCAAATGGGACTTAAATTCTATTTCCGCTTTTCTATGATGTTTGTACTTAAATTATATATCCGCTTAAAAGATTTAGCTCACTATAAAGTATAAAAATTGATGTAAATGCTATTGTTCAAAGGTTTATAAGGATTTACTCAAAACGTATGAATTATGATTTCAAGAAAATGTCCCTTTTAAATGCTTGTTTTTGCATGGTTACAACACTTAAAGAATTCTTATATGCATCCCATTTTCTCTACTTTTTACACAAAATGTAGGTTATGGATGCTTAAAGGATGTCTTGAATAGTGAAGAGATTGATAGATGATTCCCCAAGCTCAATGAAAGGAATCCTTAAGTTCAAGGATCTCCTATTTATGTCTTTAGTGTAAAGTTTCTCAATATTGTATAGTTATGTAATGTGATTTAAAGGTCGTGTCCCTAATGTACTCTAAAGTTGTTGAGTCTAATATGGCAAAGAGACTTAGGGTCTAATATTGTCACGACCCAAATCGGGGACGCGACTGGCACCCACATTTACCCTCCTATGTGAGCGAACCAACACATCTAAACCTTAATATTTCAAGATATATCAACAGAAAATAATGCGGAAGACTTAAACTCATAATAAAACAATTCAAAACTATTATTATTATCCCCAAAATCTGGAAGTCATCATCACAAGAACATCTATGCTCAAATTACTAAACTAAAAACGTCTAAGAAGCTAAAACAAATAAAAGCTAGTCCATTCCGGAAGTTCAAGGCATCAAGACTTGAAGAAGAAGATCCAGTCCAAGCTAGACAGCATTAGCTCACCCTGAATTTCCGAAGGTAGTGAAGACTGGCTAGATCTACTGTTGAGTGAAGTTGACGGAACGTTTGCTGCATCCACAAATAACAAAGAAGAAAACATAAAATAGGGGGTAGTACAACCACAAGTACTGAGTAGGTATCATCGGCCAACTCAAAATAGAAACAGTATATATCAGTTAATATCATAAATCAATTATAAACTCAACATGTAACAACAACAAGTACTATAATCATCAATAAGTACCATCAAGTTCATCCATGAGGGCTCAAGCCTCAATACCATACTCATTTGGGAATTAAGTTCATTATGTTGAGTATATTATCATCTTTGAAGATTCATTATCTTTCTTCCTCTTGTGTCGGTACGTGACACTCCGATCCCCTACCACTATGTGTCGGTACGTGACACTCCGATCCCCTAATTCTGTTGTCGGTTCGTGACACCCGATCCCCTATATGTGTCGGTACGTGACACTCCGATCCCCTATATGTGTCGGAACGTGACACTCCGATCCCCTATATGTGTCGGTACGTGACACTCCGATCCCCTAATTCTACGTGTCGGTTCGTGACACCCGTCCCACTAATACTATGTGTCGGAACGTGACACTCCGATCCACTAATACTATGTGTCGGAACGTGACACTCCGATCCACTAATCTCATTCTATCCGTTCATCAAGCCTTCTCTATACCAAGGCATCATCAATCCCATTACTTTAATTATCAAGCCTTCTTTATACCAAGGCATCATCATTAATAAGTAGATTAAAGTTTCTTTCAAGATTTGGGATTCAATGGTTTTCATCATGCTTGTTTTATCAAAATCACATAATCATATTCATGCAAGCATACAATTAAGCATATAGACAGGTTTACAATACCACCAATACATATCATTCACTATTAAGAGTTCACTACGAATTTCGTAAAAACCATAACCTACCTCCACCGAAGAATTGGAATCAACAAGCATTTCCCAAGCTTTGATATTCCCTCTGCCTCTTGATCGATCAATCTCTCTCTCTCCTGTTCTTTCTATTTCTTTATTCAAACCCTCTTTCTTTTACCCTAATTAACATATAATTAAGTGTAAAAGATGGCAATAATACCCCACTAATTAACCCAAAGTTACCTCTTTTATCCCTCAAGAATTTGAGTTATTAATATAAACCCACGAAATCTATATTTAAGGAAAGAATAGTCCAAAACGTCCCTTAAAACGTGTAAAGAAATCCGATTCTGCCTGGGATTTGTGCAACCTGAGACGGGCCGTCGTGCCTGTGACGGTCCGTCACGAAGGTCGTCACAAGGACCAGAACTCCATTTTTCACTAAGGAGTCTGTGACGGTCCGTCCTGCAGGTCCGTTACGAAGTTGAGAGAGTCAATTTTCAGTACCCAATTTCAGAATTCTAAGTGTTCTGGAACGAGACATCTGTGACGGGCCGTCGTGCCTATGACGGTCCGTCGTGGTGTCCGTAATCTTAGCCAGTTTTTCCAGAAATGAAATCTACTGCTCAAAACGACTAAACAGGTCGTTACAAATATGTATTATGACTTATGTTTTATTATCTATGAAGTTAAGTTTCTAACATATGATGTTCTATGAGAAGTTTTAAATTTTCCGCTAAATTTACTATGTCAATGTGATGAATGATAACTATGGGCTTGTACAAGACCTCCGAGAGGTCAAGTACGCCATGTTGGTACTAGGGGTTCCTCCCCAAATGTGACACTGCCGGTAAAAACTTTTCAATCAGTAGAAAATTAGGCCATGTTGTATATTCAGGAGGTGGTAAGACTTCATGGAGTCTCGGTCTCTATTAATTAAGACAAAGGAGCACAATTTACTGCATAATTGTAGAAATATTTTCAGAAAGTCTTGGGTTCAAGACTGGAGGGAGAGTAGAGCACACTATTCAAAACTTGGAGGATATGTTGAGGGAGTGTGTGATCGATTTCAAAGGGAATTGGGATTATCACCTAGATATTATCGATTTCTCATTCAATAATGTGTACCACTCTAGCATCAAAATGGCTCTGTATAAAAATCTTCACGGGAGAAGATGCAAATCTACTATTGGATGGTGTGAAGTTGGTAAAACAATCTTGATATGACTAGATTTAATTCATAAAGCTATAGAGAACGTGAAAGTCATTTAAATGAGGTTGAAAAAGGCACATAGTCGTCAGAAATCCTACACTGATCTTAGGAGAATTGAGTTAGACTTTGAAGTAGATGATCGGGTACTTGAATGTTTCACCCATGGTGTCATGAGGTTTAGTAAGAAGGGTCAACTTAGTCCCCGGAGTATTGGACCTTTAAGAATATCCAAGAGAATTTACAAGGTAGCTTATTAGTTTGAACTACCAAAAGAGTTAGGGGCGGTTCATTCGGTGTTTCACATCTCCATGTTAAAGAAATGCATGGGTGATCCATCATTGATTATACCAACTGAAAATATTGAGAGCAAGGAGATCTTATCTTATGAGGATATTCTTGTTTAGATTCTAGATCACCAAGTTCCCAAATTGGAACATAAGATGTAGCATTAGTCAAAGTCCTTTGGAGGAACCAATTCATTGAGGAAGCTAACTGGTAAGGTGAGGAGGATATGTAGAAGAGATATCCATATCTCTTTTAATCCGGAGAAAGGTCACACCAAGATACTAATTCTTCTCTTAGTATTCTTTAAATCATGAGAAGGCATGTTGTTGTTGGGATTTGCTTGTTGGATGTATGAACTTGAAGTAACAACCCTTATCCTAGTAAGAGTAATCTCAATCGAGAATGAATGTTTCCAAGGTAGAGATATTGTAACATCTTACATTTTGACAAGGTAGGAAGAAGCTAAGAACTTGAAATAGCAATTTTTGAAATAATTAAAAATTTGGAAATTTGTTAAAGTTAGAAAAAGTTTGGCTTGGTCAATTTAAAAAGACCATATATTATATCTCTTGATGAGTTAGGTGAAATTCTAGATATGGTTGTACAACCCTTGAAATTATCTTTCCAATGCCATCACATTTGCGTGATTCCGAGTTCGTATGAGGAAGTTATGCTCTTTGGAAGTTGGACTATTAAATTAAGGAAAGTCTAAATCCGGATTTTAGAAGGGTAATTTAGTTTATTCCTAAAAATATCATGAGATCCTTCCAATTATAAATCATAATCCTTGTATCCATAATTAAATTCATGGACGATTTAAGATTCAAGTGAACAAGTAAAGAATCAAGTCATGAGGTCAAGATTTAAGTCAAGATAAGTTCTTAATGTTTTTAAAAGTCTTTCACAAACGTTTTAACCTTTTTCTTAAGACTTATGTTTCAGAGTTAAACAAAGAGTTCAAATTTAAAGTTCATTTTTACAAAGATCTATATTGGAACTAGGTATTCCCAAGAGGTTTCAAAATGTTTTCGCATTTAAAAAATAATGAAGTCAGAGATTTCCAAAGAGTATTTTATCTAGTTTTCAGAAAAGAGTATACACTTCCATAATCTTTGATTTCCAAGGTAGCCTTTGAGCTAAACTTTTTAGGACTAATCTCAAATCACACAAGAAAGTATGTTTTTATAACATAAGAGCTAATATAATAATATTTTAGGGAGTAGTATGAAGCACCGATATGGGGGATAGTTCACACAACTCACGACCCCCATAAACCACTAGCCACCATGGGTAGAAAAGGTAAAATTTTAGAGATGATTCATTTTGTGATTTTAGCATAGACTAATGGCTCTACTTCGTAGTTCAAGTTCTATACTAATGGCAAGGTATGGGAAGACCCTGTTAGCATGGCGCAAAATATTGTATCATCACTATATCTCTTAAGAGATGGTTGTTACTTCTAGAAAATCCCACAGGAGTTAGTTATATTTATATACACAATTTATTTGTATTTTTACATATATCTCATAGTTATATTATATCTTTGGATATATACAAAGTTGACATCATTATTTAAATAAATTTCTTTATATTGCACTTGTTTTAAATTATTTTGTATTAAAATGAGTTCATTCATGTAGAGATGAGTGGAGCCAGGTACTATCTTCAAATTTCTTTTCAAACCTATGTTTGTGTTTTAGCATTACAACTTGCATACTCGTACGTTCAATCTACTGATTCATGTTTGCCTTCATCATATTATGATGTAGTCGCGAGTAACTAGGATCGGCATTCGACGCACCATTGATCTACTGAGCAGTTAAGGGTAAGTTGGTGAGCCTCCTTCCAGTTCAGATTTGCCATTTCGGCTAAGTTGAATGTTTTATCTTTAAAAACGTTCTAAGTTATGTTTTAAACAGTTGACTAAGTGCATTTTAATCCTGAATTATTTTTTTAAGTCTTCTCCTGAGTAAGTAAGTCTGACCAAGGCTTCTCTTCGGACAAGCAGTTTTCTTCGAGTGCTAGTCCAACACAGGGTGTCGGCTCGGGCATGATAAGATTAGTCGCACATAACCTAGGATGTAGTAGTCTAGTCCTAGTATGATTCAAACTCTAACTTGTCATTGTGATTCGATGAAACTGTTCCTTCGACATGTTCCATCAGTCTTCAAGCTTCTTTCAACAAATATCACATTATAATATTATCATGATTTTGCACTAACCAACTCAATCTCTATTTTTAATAGTCATCCTAATTTGTCGAAAAAATTTGTATAGAATGTCAATTGATATTATTTCATTAAAAATTATTAAAGGCATCATTAAGAATCATTAACGATCTAAGTTTCTTCATACCCAATATAGTTACTTAATCGAAAGAATTTAGAGCATTATCTCAATATAAAATTTTAAATCAAATGTATCCCGCATTTTGTTAAGAATATAGTTAAATCAAAAGAGTTTTTTTCACAATCATAAGGTTTTTATATTTCACTTACAACTAACAAGGTGAAACAAATAATAATTGTTATAATTCATAATTCTCAACAAAACAATTTAGCATATAATAAATTTTTCTTTCCCACATTTTCTAGTTTTTATGAGATTGCTATTGCATTTCATACTTTATTGGGAAATGATATATTATATACTCCCGACTAGTTCATTGTTTTCTATCAATTCCTAATACATTTTATAATTTGTAGAAAAATAATTTCTTCCATGCTTGTTCAAGTCATTATATATAAAAAATATTAAAAGAGCTACTCCCTCAATTTTCTTTAAATTTTAAAATTTCGGTTATTGG
This sequence comes from Solanum peruvianum, assembly GCA_027705065.1. NCBI lineage: Eukaryota > Viridiplantae > Streptophyta > Magnoliopsida > Solanales > Solanaceae > Solanum > Solanum peruvianum. Next base: position 56,388,432 of record JAKWJD010001763.1, read on the forward strand.
ATTTGATTTTTGGTTTTTTAGTAGTTTAATTTGATTAAACGCAAAATCAAAATTTAACTACACTCATTTTACATTCTACCTTTAAAACCTAACATTTGTTTACATACGCCCAATTAAAATTCTAAAATACGGCCCATACACACACACCCAATTCAAAAATCAAGGCTAGAATATTTGAAATTTGGAAGAATTGAAAAATGTATCATTATATTATTGTTTGATAAATTTGATTAAATCATAAATCGAATCGAAATTGTGAAAATAAAACTGAAGTGCATTTATTTCAGTTTGGTTTCGGTTTAATATTTTCACCGAATAAAAAATTGAAAAAGCGAATATAAATTCCCAAACTAAACCGTACCAACTGAACACCCACACCTATTGACTATACATTACTATTTATGTATCATGACCATAAAACTAAACATTATTATTAATGTATCTTATTCTGATTAAAAAAACTATTGAGTTTCCAAGATATTTATGATACATGTAATCATTCTAAATAACATTTTTTGTGATTGCTATATAACCACTGTTGTTAGTTGACAAGTATTTAATACATGCAATAAAATTTGAAATTTGTTGAATTTTATATACAAGTGTTAATAATTGGGGCAACTATGTCTTAAATATTACTAGGATGACTTGAGATAAGTAATAACATTTGATACATAGTCAATTCGACAATTTAAAATGATTGTGTATCATATACAAAATAATTATTAATATGATATATGCTGACTTAATTAGTTATACAACAATGTTTCTTGTAAATAATAACCTGTGATATATAACGATGTTATATACATAAAAAAGTGATGTATCATATACATATATATGAATATGATACAAAATGATATGTTAAAAAACATTAGTGTGACAATAATATTTGATAATGTCTACCATTGTAGTTGAATAACTACATGTGTATGTGTCTGGTAGAAAAACATGATATATACTAGTTTGTGTTTTAATAAATTTGGACTAGGAATCAAAACTAATATTTGAACATGATGAAATTTTAATGCATCATAATATTGAATCATAGGAATTATACATAAATTTATCAATCACAATCAACTAGATGCAATGAAAATATGAACCTTGGATGCATAAGAGTATTTTGCAACATGTTCTACTTTTCTCCCTTTTTTGTATCAGAAAAATACGAAGAACATAACATTGAAAAAGAAATTACTGTGAGGAGAGATACTACAGATCCATCTTTTTTACCTTTTTTGGGGGGGTGGGGGGGTGGGGGTACACAATCAGTTTAAAAGATGAAGGTATATCATTCTTCGACTTTGACTTCTCAACATTATGATTTCTCACTTATAATTGATCATGCAATTGTTTGAATATATTTTCATCCCAACTATCATCTCAGAATTATAAACACGATCAATTAAAGTGAGATTAACTGGGCAATTTAAATCTAAAATAAGGAGCATCATTCATATGTATTAGAAATTTGAATATTAAAAATGAAAATAAAACATTAGAAAAAAATGATGAACCGTAAGTTGGAGAGGGCAAAAAAATTCATAGTGAGAAATTTGCAGTCGATTGAGTTTAGAGGAAAAAATTGAAATTAAAATGTGTACTAAGGAAATAATTGTTGAGATTGAGGGAGTAAAAATAGGAAGAGTTTGAAGGAGTTAATAGGAAGAAAGAAATAACATTTGTGAGTTAAGAAGCTATGTATCATGTAATACCCCTAAAATAGTAGACCAACATTGGCATGTTGATACACACATTTTTTATTAAGTAGAGTATGTTTTATTCTCATTTTAGGAACTTGAAATTTTGTGATATTTCCAATGTTCTTTACATAATTGTGATCATAATTCAAGAATTGTAGTGGGGTATTTACGTAATATTCTAGTTAAAATTATGTATAACTTGAAGCAAGGTGAGGGTAATACATATAATTATATATGAATGCATTTTGCCCAGCCAACCTTTTTTTGGGCAACTAACTTTGAAGGACATGTGTACATGTTACAAGGATCACTTTTGTAGATTTATATTCTCACCATTCCTCTGATTAATGGGTCCGTGGTTCACCACTAAAGCCCTCCCAAACACAGCTAAGAAAAGTCGGCTAAGTCTCGACCTACAAACAAACGTACCATCAGTAAGTCAGACCAAAATCCTTAGTCTGTGTCCGTGGATCAAGACCCTATTACCCAGCCTCTGATACAAACCACGATTGACTAGTACGGTCCTTAGATAGACCTATGGACCGAAGGTAAAGGTTAGTTGTTAGTAGGAGTCAAATTGTTGATTAGGTCAACTTCAAATTTTTATAAATCTTAGACAAAATTAATTAAGTTTCCTATGACCTACGATATGATAGATAATTAAATCCTCTTTCCAGGGCCACTAACTTTGCTAAAATTTGACCTCCGATTAAAATATTATGTCATTTTTAGTGAAGGCATGTCAAGTAAACTCAAACGACGGTCCTTCAATTGAACGACATACCGTCACTCAAGGTCGTCGATTGCTCCGACAACAATTATTTCAAGGGTCTTTAATCTTTTCCTAGTTCATTTAACCCTTAATATACGTCGTTTAAACCCTAAATCATTCGATTTTACTTAGCTGAAGCCTAGAAACATATTTAAATCTTACCTAAGTGAAATCATTTATCAAAACATAAAAAATTAGAAGCAAGAGAGGACAAAAAGGTCAAAAACACTAGTTCAAGAAGGAAGCAAGGTTCCATCAGTTCCAGCCCCAAAATGTAAAGATTTCTCTATGTATTTCATTACAAGGTATGTGAGATTTGAATAGTGGGTTATTTTCACCCATTAGATCCCTAGATATAAAAAAATTCTTGATTCTCTTATCATGATTAGACCTAGGGTTTCTAGAACTTCATTAGATTATCATGAATTAGTTAGTTATATCCAAATAAGATTACCATGTTAATCGTCAGTTCACCATATGAACTTCAGAATCCCTATGTATTTCTTTAGTTCTTGAATTGCACATGCCAGGTCAAATATTTCAGTTATTCAGTCATACATGCCTCAGTTATTAATGCATTAGTACCATATTAATTATTGCATTCTCTATTTGCATGTTCAGTTTGAGCTATCCGGTATTTACAGAAACTCAGTCATAATCAGTTAACTACTTCATTTATCGAGAGTGGAATAATACCAAGTTGGAATAAGGTTTAACGTAGCAAAGTTGTCCCAGAACTACTAGCCAAGTAGGTTGTAAGTCCCCTTTGAGATAATCAGTTTAGTGATTACGCCAACATGCTTTTATACCTCTAGTAGGATAAGTTGGGTCCTCTCGATGGGGCGTATCTATTGGATGCCACACTTAGAGCATGTGGTTTTATTATCATTTATTAGTAGCTCCCACAGTTTAGTCAGACTCTATTGAACTAACCATATTATAGTTCAGTTGGTATTCAATCTCATCATGTTATAAATTTGGTCATTGGATCTAGTTAACTTAGAATTCAGTATATCGTGTTCAGAATATTTCACTTGCTTAGGTGCTTGTTCAATTATGTAGGTTTAGGTTCTCAACATCAAGATCACGCTAAGATCAGTTCCCGATCTCTAGTTCAGCATAATCAATGGTGATTCCTCATTCTCTGAGGACAATAGTCATGCGTTTATTTCTGTATTTTTAGTTTCTTTAGTTTCAATTTTTGTTAAACATAAATGGGGCCTGTACCTACATTTATAGTCAGTAAGAGGCTATTTTCAGACATAGTTAGATTGAACTTAGAGGTTAGATAATATGTTTTTTGTATTAAGCTCATAAGTGTTTGATTTATCTCAGTTATAGTATATGGGTATTCACCATCTTTTCATTTTAAATACAATTTAGCTTTTGGATAAGTTTATCTTTAGAATGATCATGATCATGCAAGCCCGGTTTGCTTGGGGATCACTTATGATCCTAGGTCTCGAGTCCGCGTTTCAGTGGTAGCTCGGGGCATGACACGCTTGGTATCAGAGCACTAGGTTTAAGTGTCCTAGGATGTGTGAAAAACCGCACTAAGTAGAGTTTTTTTCATGAGTGTTAAGTGCACCACATCTAATGACAAGGTGGACTATGAAGTTTTTTAGGAAAAAATTCACCTTCTTATTATTCTTATCGTGCGTAATAGATGATCTATTTCTATTTTAACTCAAAGTTCTACATTTCATATCATGCCTCATTGTAGAGCTAACACCAAGAATTCAAATGCATCTCACCCAGTCCCAGATCAAGAAGTCTCTAACGCTTAATTCAGGAATGCCATTCAGATGTTGGCTCACAGTGTTTCCAACCAAAACAATCTGATTCAATATCCTTTGAATGATAAAAGTGAATTAGAAGTAGCAAGGATTCATGACTTTTTTAGGATTAATCCGCCTATGTTCTTAGGATCCAAATTGGTGAAAATCCTCAGAATTTCTTACATGATATCAAGAAGATCTTTGAGGTGATGCATCTTATTGTGAATGATTTGGTAGAGTTTAAATTATACTAGCTAAAAGATTTTGCTTATATCTGGTACAGTCAGTGAAAAAAAAATAGGCATACATATGCAACTCCTATTACTTGGGATTGCTTTAGTGAGACCTTTATGGATATGTTTTTCCCAATATAGTTGAAAGAAGAGAAGGCTCAGGAATTTGATAGGACCCCGTAAAAGAACGGGAGCTATTGAGAGATTCCTAACTTAAGGTAGGGAAACATGACGGTCCAAGAGTATGGTATCAAGTTTAACCAACTCTTTAGGTATTCTACTCAAATGGTTGCTAACCCCAGGATGATGATGAATAAGTTCTTGTATGGAGTGTCAGATTTGGTTAAAATGGAGTGCAAAAATGCTATGTTACTGGGAGATATGAACATATCTAGGCTTATGACTCATGGTCAGCAGGTTGAGAGTGATAAGCTTAGGGAATAGGAAGTGGAGAATAAGAAATCTAGGGTTTTTAAGAATGACTATTCTTAGCAGAAATTGGGTGGTGAAAATCGCTCGCACATTCAGCAGAAATTTTCAACCCCAGTCCCTTAATCAACTAGTGTTCCATCATCCAAGAACAAGCATGATAAAAAGGTTAGGTAAGAAGACTCTAAGTCTCAGGGAATTGTTTCTATCACAATGACCTACCCCATTATCCCTAGGTGTGTTAAGAACCATCCAGACGAGTGCCTCGTGGGAAAAGAATGATGTTTTGGGTGAGGTCAGCCTAGTCACAGCTTGAGGGTTTGTCCTTTTATACATGGCCAAGGAGGCGGTAATGGTAGAGATCACTCAACAACTTCAATAGCACAAACAAGTCACTCGACTCAGTAGGGCAAATCATTCAATGGAGGTGGGAATTAGTGCCAAAATAGGTTGTATGCTCTTCAGGCTCGCCAGGACCATAAATTTTCTCCTGATGTTGTTAGTGGTTCATTAGGAGGATTTGGCCATGATTTTTGTGCATTGTTAGATCAACGGGATACTCTTTCTTTTGTAACTCCGTACATAGTAGTCCAATTCAGTGTTAGTCTAGAAACATTCTAAGAAACTTTCTTAGTCTCTACTCCAGTTGGTGACCTAATTATAGCAAGACAGGTATACATAAATTTTCCTGTTACATTCTCTTAGAAAGTCACCTCACCAGATCTTATAGAGTTAGAAATGATACACTTCCATGTAATTCTAAGCATGGATTGGTGACATTTCTCTTATGCCTCAGTCGATTGTAGGACTAGGATTGTTCATTTTCAGTTTCCAAATGAACCAATCTTGAAGTGGAAGGGAAGTATCTTAGCGCCTATAGGTCAATTCTTTGCTTACCTTAAGGCCAGAAAGATGATATTTAAGTGTTATCTTTATTATCTAGTTCAATTTAAGGATTTTACTCCCGAGTCAGTTCATGTAGTCTATGAGTTTCCAAAAGATCTTCCCGGAGCCCATCCCAAAAGGGAAATTGACTTTTAAATTGTCATCCTTCCGAATATCCTACCAATTTATATTCCTCCTTAGATAATTCCTCTAGCATAGTTTATGGAATTGAAAGATCATTTGAAATACCTTTTATATAAGGGCTTCATCAAATATAGTATTTTGCCATGGGGTGCATCGGTGTTGATCATAAAAAAGAAATATGGTTATCTCAGAATATGCATTGACTATAGTCAATTGGCAAGGTCAAAATCAAGAATAAGTATCCTATCCCCATGATTGATGACTTGTTTGACCAAATTCAGGGTGCTAGACATTTCTCAAAGATAATCATTAGATAAGTTATCATCATGTTAGAGTCAGAGATAATGATATTCTGAAGACACCCTTCCGGACTCGATATGGTCATTATGAGTTTGTAGTTATGTCATTTGGACTAGCCAGTGCTCCTACTTCTTTCATGCATTTGATGAACAATGTGTTGAAACAGTACATGGATTTGTTCTTCTTGCCTTTATTGATGATATCCTCATTTACTCTAGGAATGAGGAAGAACATGTGATTCATTTGAGAGTTGTTCTATAGACTATCAAAGATAGCCTGTTATTCGCTAATTTTAGCAAAGGTGTGTTCTGGTTGCAATTTGTTGCTTTCCTTGGTCACATTGTATCTTGCGAGGGGATCTAAGTGGATTCATAGAAGAGAGAAGTGAAAAAACGGTGCATACCTACCTTTGTGGTAGATATTAGAAATTTCTAGGCTAGCGGGTTATTGTTGAAGGTTTGTGGAAGGATTTTCATCCATAGCCTCACCATTGACTAAGTTGACTCAGAAGATGGTCAAGTTTCAATAATAAGATGATTGTAAGAAAAACTTTGCATAATTGAAAACTATATTCACTACAACTCATGCCTTGACTCTAACACAGGGTTTAGATGGTTATGTGATCGATTGTAATGCATCAAAATTTGTCCTAGGTTGTTTGTTGATGTGGTGAGATAAGGTTATAGCTTATGCTTATAGACAACTTAAGGTGCATGATAAAAACTATCTAGCTCATGACCTCAAGCTTGCAGTAGTAGTGTTTGCACTCAAGATCTGGAGATACTACTTATATGGTGTTCATATGGATGTGTTCACTGACCATAACATCCTTCAGTATGTGTTCACAGAGTTGAATATTTGCGAGAGAAGATGGCTTGAATTCCTAAAGGATTATAATATGAGAGTTAATTACCACAATGGTAAGACGAATGTAGTAGAAGATACTCTTAACAAATTACCTATGGGTAGTTTAGCGCAGGTTGAGGAAAAAAGGATGGAACTACTGAATGATGTTCACAGGCTTGCTCGCTCGGGTGTTCTCCTTACGAGCATATCAGACATCCACATAATAGTTCAAAATAGTGCATAATCTTCTTTGGTAGTGAAGGTTAAGGAAAAGTAATACAATGATCCAATCTTGCTTGAACTTAAGAGTGCAGTACATAATAGTGAGTGGAGATATTTTCCCAAGGGGGATATGGTGTACTTTGTTACCAGGGTAGATGATGTGTTCCTTATGTGGGTGAATTGAGACAAAATATTCTTGTAGAAGCCCATAACTACAAATATTCTATTCATCTAGGTGCCACTAAGATGTAAAACAATTTGTAGGAGTCTACTCGTGGAATGATATGAAGAGGGATACAACATATTTTGTGAGTAAGTGTGCCAATTTCTTGTATGTCAAGGTAGAACATTAAAGACCATGATGTATGACTAAAGAGATCGACATTCCTATTTGGATGTGGGAAGTTATCAATATTGATTTCATTATAGGGTTACCTCAAAATCGCACACAACATGACTCCATTTGGTTGATATTTGACAGGATGATTAAGTCTTCTCGCTTGTTGGCGGTCAAGACTAAAGATCTGGTAGAGGACTATGCCACGATTTACATTAATGTCATGTGAGGTTTCATGGAGTTATTTTTTCTATCATCTCAGATAGAGGTCATCAGTTTACCTTTTATTTCATAAAGTCATTATAGAAAGGTCTTGTTATTCAGGTTAACCTTAGCACAACATTTCATCTGCAGACGGATGGACAGGCAGAGCATACCATTCAGAGAGCTTATGTGATTGATTCAAAGGGTAGTTGGGATGATCATCTACCTCTTATTGAGTTCGCCTATGACAAATAGCTACTACTCAAGCATTCAGATGGCCCCTTATGAGGCACTGTATGGGCGAAGATGTAAATATGCTGTTGATTGGTTTGAAGTAGGTTAAACAACTTATATTCGGCAAGATTCAATCCTTTATGCTATGGAGAAACTGCAACTCATACCCTAAACCCTAAACCCTAAACCCTAAACCCTAAGTCATCCAAATCTTATGCAGATGTAAGAAAAAGGGAACTAGAGTTCCAAGTTGATGGTTGGGTTTTCTAAAAAGTGTCACCTATGAAGGGGGTTATGAAATTAGTCAACAAAGGGAAGCTCAGTCCTAGATATGAAAGCTTTTACAAGATCTTAAAAAGGGATGTGAAGGTGGCAAATGATTTAGAGTTGCCAGCAGAACCAGTAGGAGTGCATCTAGTCTTCCACATCTCACTCTTAAAGAATTGTGTGGCAGATCGAGCCTTTTTAGTGCCATTAGTGAGTGTGGCAGTGAAACATAGTCTTTCATACGAGGATGTACTAGTTGAGATTCTTGACCATCAGGTTAGAAGGTTGAAAAACAAAGAAGTCGCTTAATTCAAGGTTCTGTGGAGGAGTTAATCTATAGAGGGAGCTACTAGGGAAGCAGAAGTAGCCATGAAATCCAAGTATCCTAACCTCTTTCCTTCCTATTCTACTCCAGCTTGAGGTAATAGTTCCTCTTTAGTTATTAAGTCATTCATGCGTGAACTCAGCCTTAGTATCATGTTCCATTAGCTTTTACTTTCATTTTCAGCGTATTTCCATGTTCTTGGAACTCAATTCAATCAAAAACTCAGTTCCTACTGTTTAGTGGTAGCAATTGCCTCTCTCTCTATATATATCTCTCCCTCTCTCTCTCTATCTATTTTAGATAGTTTAGACATCATTCGAGGATAAATGTTCCCAAGGGGGAGATAAAGTCACACCCTGTATTTAAAATATACCAGAAATCAAGTTTTCAGAAATTAAAGGTGCAATCCACGGTCACCATCTATGGACCGTAGTTTAATCTACAACCTGTACTGTGGGTCCGTAGTTCACCATTGTATCCCTCCAAAATATAGCTTAGAAAAATTGGCTAAGTCTCAACCCACGGACAGACCTACGATTCATAAGTCAAACCACGGACCGTGGTCTGTGTCCTTGGATCAAGACCTTATTATCCATCCGCTGATAGCAATTACAATTGACCAGTATGGTCCATAGACCTATAGATTGTAGGTGAAGGTTAGCTATTAGTTAGGGGAAATTCCTGCTTGTGTAAACTTCAAATAGTCAGAAATCTTGGCACAAAATGAATTAGGTGTCGTATGACCTATGATATGATAGATATTTTAATCCTCTTATCGAGGCTATCGAGTTTTCTAAAATGTGACCTCTAAGTAAAAAGTTATGACAATTTTAGTGAAGTCCTTTCGAGAAGACTAAAATGAGGTACCCAAATGATGGACCTTCGATTGAGCGACGACTCGTCAGTCCAGGTCGTTGATTGCTCTAACAACAATTATTTCAAGTGTCTTTTAGTCTTTTCCTAGTTCGTTTAACCCCTAAAATACGTCATTTAAAACCAAAATCATGATATTTTAGTTAGTTTAAGCAAAGAAACATAACTAAAACTTACCTAAGTCAATTCATTAATCAAACAATAGAAAATAAGAGGCAGGAGAGGTTAAAAAGTTCAAGAACCCTATTTTAAGAATGCAACAAGGTTCTTTTAGTTCCATCCCCGAAATGTAAAGATTTCTCTTAGGATTTCATCACCAGGTATGTGGGATTTCACTAGTGGGTTCCTTTAACCCTTTAGATCCCTATATATCAACCAAATTGTTGATTCTCTTATCATGATTACAATTAAGGTTCCTATAACGTCATTAGATTATCATGAATTAGTTATTTATATGTTCTAAATTAGATTACCATATTAGTATTAAACTTACAACATGAATTTTCAGAACCCTAGCTATGTATTTATTAGTTCTTGAATTAAACATGCGAGGTCACATATTTTAATTATTCAGTTATACATGCCTCATTTATTAATGCATTATTACAAGATTAATTGTTGTATTCTCACTTCCAATGTTCAGTTTGAGCTACCCAATATTTACAAAAATTCTTTCATAATCAACTAAATACTTAATTCATTGGAAGTAGCATAATACCTAGTTGGAATAGGGTTTAACGTACCCAAATTGTCCCAGAACTTCTAGCCAAGTAGGTTGTAAGTCCACTATGTGGGCATAAGTTTAGTGATCACCCATGAACATGCATTTATAACTCTTACAACGTATATTGGGTCTTCTTGATGGGGTGTATACATTTTACTCCACATTTAGCTCATGTGATTTTATTATCGGTTTTTCATATCTCCTACAGTTTTGCAAGACTCTATTGCATTAACCATATTTACAGTTCAGTTATTTTGCAGTCTTAACATGTTATAAATTTGGTTATTGTGTTCACTTAGCTTAGAATTCAATATATAATGTTCAAAATATTACACTTGGTTTTGTGCTTGTATAGCTATGGTTCTATTCAACATTACTCTATTCTACAAGCTCAGTACCTTTTAAGTACTCACGCATACATGCGGTACATCTTCTCATGATGTAGGTTCAGGTTCTCAGCATCCAGATCATTCTTAGATCAATTCCTCATATCATGTTCAGCAGAACCAGTGATGAATCCTCATTCTCCAACGACAATAGTCATGAGTTTATTCTATATTTTTAGTCATTTCGTTTAAATTTTTGCTAGATTTGGTGGGGCCTATCCCAACATTTCTAGTCAGTTAGAGGCTATTCTCAAACATAGTTAGATTCACCTTAGGTTTGAGTTAATATATTTTTTGTATTAAACTCATTAGTATTTCATTTATCTCAATTATAGTATGTGTGTTTTATTCATTTTAATTATGATTTAGCTTCAACATCAGTTTATTTCTTCAGTATGCTCATGATCATGCCAGTAGGGTTAGCTTGGGATCACTTGTGGTCATAGGTCTCGTGTCCGCTTGTGAGGGTTAGCTTGGGGTCTGAAACTAATTTAATTGTTATGGATTCGAAATATGGGACGAAACATAGGACATGTTCTGTCTAGATTTCGTATTTAGAAATCATGTATGGACAATTTCTAGTGTTGCGATGATATTTTGTTGTACAAAATATATTTTACACTGATCCTTGATTATTCGCAATAATAAGAGTTGTACCTAATACCTGAAAGATATACAATCGATTTTTGTCATTTTTCTTTTCAAATCTAGGTTGTGACATGAGGTATTAGGCTGGCCAGAATTACTATTTTTGGAGCATAGTTGTATTTGCACAATATAAGCTTACTTGAGATGATAATTCTGTTTAACCTCGACATTATTGAGATACAATGAACTAAAAAAGTTATAAAATTGTATTTTTAAGGTCGTATATACTCGTGAACAAATTGTCTACCTTTATATGTTGGTTGGTCTGCAGTTTGAACTCGCGAAGTTGTATTGGATTGTTTCTATGATAAAACATTTATGTTTGTGATTAAACTTGTATTTGTACTCATTTTACCTACTTGTATATCTGAATATTTATCTTGGTACCTTGGCTTCCTCTTGTCACTTTGCACTGTTGTGTTGGTATCCTTTATGTCGTTAAAGACACTTGTGTAAGTCGCACACTTATACGAATTGTTTGATCACTTAGAACTCTTGTTGGGACCTAGTCCTTCTTGTGGCTATGACATTTTCACTATTGGCATGGCTCTTAATTCAAATCATTTTCCATCTTAACTCTGGATTATTAGTTTGTCTTACGAATGGAAATTTTCCATTTTAGGTACTAATTGTAAAGACATTTTTAATATGATTCTTGGTTCTCTTGATTATTGGGATTTGACCCTTCTTGATACAGGGCGTCTTCCTTCTTGATACATGCTCCTGCTTGGTATGACGACATGATGTATATATTCGGCAAGCCTTTATATTAAATCTCTTGGAAAATAGTGCTATGAGTGTTATTGTCATTTTCATCTATAAATATAGTACTTGATACTCTTATTATAGTGTTTACTTAATTCTTTATGGGAAAGGAACAAATATACCCCTGAACATTTGTAAATGGTATGCGTATACCCTTTGTTACACTTTTAGGAGGTCAGTACCATTGCCATCCAAATTTTGGAGCATATATACCCTTTTAATTAACGGTGATGCACGTGTCTCGATCCTAACCACTCACATGATATTTGTTGAATTTCTGCCCAAAATTAAAATAACCTATCCGAATTAATCTAGTAACCTGCCCAAATACATAATACATATGACCAAATAATATTAACCCAAATCCCCAAATCAGTTCACGTAAGGGCAAAAAACAAAGGTGGAAACCGTAGCTCTGCCACTGCACGACGCTCAAGATTAATAATTGTAGGCCGAAGCAAGGTCAAAAGTGCAAAATATTGAAGCACAAGGATCAACCAAAGAAACTTCCGTTAATGAGAATACAACCACATCTCGATGGTTCATCAATACTACGTTGATTAGTATGGAGAAATTGGAATTCTTTAGAAAAAAGAGACATGATCGACTTTCTAGCAACTATTATATCATAATGAACAGAAATAATTTGCCCATTCCCCTTGTGAATGATCACAAGAAGAAAGGAAAAGCTCATCAACTTTGTAGTAAGCAATCTGCTAGAGCAAATTGCTGTTGATTTTGGCTTTGAGGAATAACTCCTTTTATGAGCTTTTTTTTTTTCATATTATGCGTTTGTTTAAAAAGAATAAAATAAAATTCACCTAATTTAAGATTTCAGATCCTATTACGACCCCAAAACTCCGTTTTCTCATTCACCTCTTCTCTCCAAACAAATCTAACCCTACTACTTAACCAAATTCAAATCCTAGTATCAATTTTCGTGCTTGTTTGGATGGGTTTTTCTCTTCTATAAGAAAGTTGAGGAGAAATTGGAGGATTTAGTGTTAAATATGATTTGGGGATGAAGACGGGGAAAGACGTTGCGAAACAAGTGTTTAAGTTACTTAATTTGAAATTAAGTGAATTGATTTGGAGATTTGGTTAAAATTTTTGGATTATGGTTATTATGTATTTGGGTTGGTTCTAAAATTAATTTGGATTTTTTTTTTAATTTTGGGCAGAAATTTAAAAAATATGAGGTTAGTGGTTAGGATTGAGACACATGTATCACTATTAACTTAAAGGGTATATATGTACAAAAATTTTGACGGTAAGGGTATTGACGTCTTGAACGTATAAGAAAGGGTATACATATATAATTTACGAAAGTGAGAAGGTATATTTATCCTTTTTCACTTTATTAATTATGATTCAGTTGTGTTGCCCATTACGTCAGAAAGGTTGTTGAAAATTCTATGGGCCCCAAAACTATTGTTGTTACACCACTAAGCAATATGCTTAGCGATAGTTGTTTCTATCATAGGGAATCTTCGACGGGATGGATGAAGCTGGCCATTGGAGATGATGATTTTGAGAGCCTTAAGAAAGATCATATCTGCATATAGACATCTATATTTTGTATAAACCTTGGGAATTGTACATGATATATGTATTGTATATTTATGTGAATTTTTTATGGCTAATTCGATCATGTTACCATGGTTTGTAATATAAGAATGACTATATATTTTGTTCTGATGGGGTGTGTAATCCAGTTCTTGTAATATATTAAATTTACTACTTGATTTGAATGGTTGTGTGAAGCATGAACCACCTAATTTTTGTACTCGAAAGTTTGTAATATTCTTTTTATATCAATTTTTCAGTGTGAGGATAATATATGCATGAAAATATCATAATTTCTTTCCTTTGATTATATTTGAAGGGTTGTTCCACCATAAGTTACAATTTTGTGCAATATCAATTTGACATCAATGGGCAGGATGCACATCCTTACCTATTCCTTTTTTTTTTTATGAACCTAGTTCAGCTACTAGATCAAAATTACTATTCCCTTGTTAATAGCTTTGGAATGTCACGGGTATTAAATTAGGTATCTTCATTAAAGGGTTGTACTTCTGAAAGGGGGTCGCTACAAGTGTTGGTATTTTAGCCTAGGTTTTTGTTTTTAGGACTTTTGTTGTGAATTAATTTTGTAGTTGTTTGATTTCGAAAAGGTTCTACTTAAATTTCATGGTCACTTACATGGTTTTCCATATTATTATTGCTTGTAGAGTGCACACACATCATGTACATATCGGTAATGCAATGTTATATTCACTTTTATAGGAATTATGTTATGACTTATTCTTCTAATCGACCTATGGAAGCTGCTTGTAAAGGTTCGGGCACCTCTGGTTCCTGACATCATGCACTAGAAGGGGTTAGAGAACATATATCCAATCAGTATGTTCCCCACACTATTGCGTGTGAAGTGGGAAACCATCACCATCTAAGAGATGGTTGACATCCTTACATGAGTTATAGTATTCTATCCATGAATGCTCATTTTCAACAAATAGATGAATTCTTCCACCACATGGCTGAATCGATGCATGATCCCAATGGTATTAATTTTTACAAAATGAGGAAAATTGGTGTAGTGGCGTTTGAAGGCACTATTGATTCCACTAATGAACAATGGTTGGAGCTCATGGATAGGGTATTTGAGCAGTTAGAGTGATCAGATGTTGCCAAATTTAAGTATTCTATTTCACTATTATAAAAGTATGCATATGATTTGTGGCTTAGTGTTCCGAATACCAAGGTAAAACCTCATGTTCTTACTTGGGATGATTTTGTTAAGGAATTTTGTATGAATTATGTCATATTGGGGATGTACCCCTAGACGTAACTTGCATCGTCGTTCTCGGAGAGGACTAGGACTAGCCTATTAGCAATAATCGTTTTATTAACAGGTAAAAAATGTGGAAAATTAAAAAATTTTCATCTACACTACTTCATGAGGTTTACTTAAACCTCTCGCTTACACATAATATATACATATCGAGTATACAAAGACCCTTCAAATAAGAAGATTACAAAGTCTTCTACTTTTATGGAACACAAACACAAACACACACACACACTTAAGGCTTACATTAATATCTCGAAAAAATATGAATGACATGATCATCTTTAGACTATTATTATGAACCATAGCTCGAGTAATAACAAGGCATCATCAGCGGATTTGAGGACATACCCACTTGGAGAATGATTCGAAGCATTTCTTCAAAAGTTGTCACAAACCCTTTAACTATCGGAACCTAAAATGTTGGGGGAAAAGGGAGAAATTGGGTTAGTACATCAGTTGTACTAAGTGTAGCACCATATGCACATACAACATAGAAATCATGCTAAAAAAGGAATTTGGTTAAGGCAAACTAATTACTTTGAAAAGGCTTATGGACATTCAAGAACCAATACAACATATTCATTAAGTCAAGACCATGATAATACCAAGTCCAGTTAAGTCAACATGCATATTAACATAATGGAGTATATAATCGAGACAACTCTATCATGTAGTTATAATGTCGACAAGCATGTATAAGAGTACATAATATCATAAAAAAAAGAGACCATTAATCATGAACCCTCATTAAGTCCACTGGTGCAATGACTAATTAAGGCCCCATTACATCACTCAACCAAGAAAACCCAACAGAACCATAAGCAATGCCCACTTCACATACTATATCATTAAGAGTAAAAATAATCATACTTTAGAAATAGAGACAAAACACATGTTTATAGGTGAAACCAACATCACATAGCGTCATTAACATGTTGATCATCATATATATATCAATTACATTTATAAGCACAAAAACACATAAGAACATGCTTCTAAGAGTTCCTTCAAGGCTAACTAGTGCAATGTATGGGTAGAGTTCTATTCCCCTACCTAGACTAACCTAAACCCCTTAACTCATCCTAGTCAGTGTTCACTTTATTGCTTCATTTTACCTTTTGGGAAAATCTTTCCTAAATAGACATAGACCACATGAGTTAATGTGGAATCCGGTGTCATAGAACCCTATCACATAAGAAGACAGACTATTTGCCAAGGTAGTACCAAAACATGAACGTAACATCTATGTGGATCCACTAGCGAGTATTTCTATGAGGAAACATAGTTCAAGAACTAACAGATTTAGTTGGGACCCTCTGTATGCTACATGAATTAATGTCTCCAATCTTATGAGTAGATTAGTGATCCTACCTTCCCTATGTGGGAAGGGACACTCCTCATTTTTAGTTCACTCGGTGTTAAGCTAGAGCCCCTTTTAAATGTCTTTCATTAATAGTCATAGCTTAGTTTAGGTCATAGGGTCTACCCATTCTATTTTCATCATAATAGCTCAATAGGAATTGCATGAGTATTATCCTTCATTACAATTTACACAGTAAGGTTTGCATATTTACATAATAACATTATGACAAGGCACATAGGAAAATTCATCACCACCCTCATGTCATTACGTCTTAGCCAACAACTCACATGTCATACACATTCCAATTCAATATCATACCAATCCTAATCAATGTTATCATAAGGAATAATTCAATATAACTTCATAACTAAACTCAATTTATAATAGTTGAAGTAAAAGGATTGTGATCACAAGACTTACCCCAATCCCCTTTCAGAAGCAATCATCCAAGGTTTTTCCATAAACCATCTAATTCAAACAAAAAATAGGTGTAATCTCATTATTCAATAATAATCAATAAAATAATGAAGTCAGTTGAATCATTACACAACAATTCATCACTAGTTCATAGCCTACGGTTAGGGATTTGGGTCCAATTCATGATTTACTTCACAACCTAGTGTAATTCACCAAAAAATAGCATGATTGAATAATAATACATCATAATCTAAGTAAATAATCAAAATAAACCATAAAAAATCAATTTAGAATATCAAATTTGTAATAATGAAAACCCACTTGAAACTCATCTTTTTGAAATCAATTGGAAGGAACCCTTTAGGGAAAGGACTCCCAAAGGTGAAAGGAATCCCATACCTTGTTAATTGATGGAGAATGATGAAGAAAATATCCCTTATTGCTGCCATTAGACCTTGACCTAGCGTTCAATAGATTTTTTCTATTTGGAGAGAAAGAAGACAGAAAAAAGCACAATTAGGTTTTAAGAATTATTTGAGTTGGGTTTAGCTTATTACATTAGGGGCTTTATATTGGTAATTAACAAACTTAATTAGACCTCCCTCTTAACCCCAAACTAATTTAATAACGACCTTATAAATTAATTGGATTAATTAAAATGTGGAAGCCAAAATTGTGACCTGACCTACGGGTTGTAGGTCAATCAACGACTAGTGTCCCTTCCATGCTGCATATCTATCATTTTCGTCAAAGACATAACAAAATGAACCCTCACAAAATTGAATAAGGGACCATCGATGCACCATCGACTGGCGTACGTCCTCATTGGTTGGCTACTATTGATGGCTCTGTCTTTTGACATCTTTTAGCCAAACAGGAATGATCCTCCTCAAACACCCTTTAGTTGATCCTAGGGGAGTTGAGCACGAGACGTTCAACAATAACCATCTTTAATGTGTTTTAGACGCCTTTTCACCTATTTTCATCATTTTCTGACTCTTAAAAACCTTGTCAAATATAATAAGGCACGCTAGCACCACCTCTCGAACTAGTTTATGTACATTATGGGCATTCCTTGACGTTTAGATTCTATGATTTTCTAAATGACTTAAATGCATTATATTTGACCTTAAAAAGTGCTTACAAAACCTTAGCATAGCTTAGAATCTATTGTTAGGATCTAGCTTAGAATTTAAACTTTTGGAGTATTACATTATTGTCCCTGTAGGTTCATTCGTCCCCAATGACCTACAATTCTTTGAAAGGAAGGAATAGCATCAGACTAGAAGACCAATCAAGAACATATCAAAACATGAGATACAATTCAATCAACATAACCTAATGACCTTTTCATAATGCAACTCATACGTCACTTTTAACTCATAAGATTTCAACATTCATTACATGCTTATTCACTTATTCCAATGCTTTCTTCAACACTTATATACATATGGTATACAACTCATGAAGGCACAACATACCAAAGTACACCATATAATTTCAAAAAAAGTAAAAGAGCATTTTCTTGAAGACTTTCAATTCAATAGGCATAAATCACTGTAATTCACTATGACAAACCATAAAAAACACCATTTACAATGCAAATTCAAATAAAATCATTATTTATACTATAAATAGGAACAAGTAACCTTATTTATGAAATAGATCTTTATCACGAACATTTACAACATTCTTTTGTAATTTTAATGAGGAATTGCCATGAGATTATGATAATGATAATGACATTGATGATTATACTGATACACCTACCTTTGATGATGATGATGATGTAACTGAGCCACCTACGACTACTAATACTCCCAGTCCGGCTCCTAGTCCCGCTCTCTTTCATTGTTCTACCCCTGTTTCCCGCGTACATCGTAGGCCTAAGGTATAACGTGCAAAAAAATCAGTTGTTTGGTAATTTATGATACAAAATGATGATAAAACACAAGCTATTTGTAATAAATGTAAACACAGATTAAATCATAAAACTGTTGGTAAATCTGGTAGGACGGTACATTTGAGCAATCATTTATGTCTTTTTTTTTAAAATGAATTTTTCATGCTAAAGCGGTAGCAGAAGGTAAAAAGAACAGTACCCCCCTACTTGAAAATGTAGGAGTAGGTGGCTCTAACTGTCACGACTAAGTCTAGACCCAGACGAGACTGCCGTCGTTGAGCTCTCAGAGATCGCAGACAAGCCTACATACGTCATCGTTACTTCATCTAGGTTAATTTAGTGGAAAATTTGATTTTTATTACTAAAACATTCATATAAGATATTCTACTTAAACTCATAAGTGTTCATAACTAACCATCTAATATTAAGATCATCAAATGAAGAAATAATTCAATACTGCATTAAGTGTTTACTTGCCAAATGGCACCAATACAATGTTTGAAATAAAATGAGAATGAAACTCTAGTGGAACATACTCCACTAGTTAAAACATATATCAATGTTATAATATAATTGGCAAGCGTCCTCGAACGCATGAGGTCCTACAATGTTCGAATGAATTGAATTGTCGTATCGTAAGTTCTAGCGTCCGCCTGCGCGTACAACTAAAAGTATAGAGTTGTATGGGATTAGTACACACTTGTACTAAGTTTGGGTATATGCAAGCACACACCAATGACATGCATGATTAAGAAGAGCTCTTTCCTATCGATATGAATTATGGAAAGTCAAGTCAGTGACTTGCCAATTTCAGATTAAGAAATTCATGCCATAAGAGTAACATGCATCATCATACTTGTCATTTGCCAAAGCACATAACATATGACACATATCATATGACATAGTTCATATCATTCTTTCATATGCCATGAGACCTTGGAATCATGAATTTGATATTAGGACTTCCCAAAATGAGGGCTCACATATGATACCTCAACTAGGGATCCTTCTTTAACAAACATAGACTGCTTCATTCATTCATTTTTAAATACTTCATTTTCATTTTTTCATATACTAGTACAGCCACCAATCATACCTAGGATGTAGTTTAAGACTCTCATTGGGTTCGTCATCATGAGTAAGAATAACCTAGTGCTATTATTACGTAAGTCTATCTCACCTCTTGATTATCCTATTCTAACACTTTGGTATCGTTCATTTCATTATAGCATTCGTTGAGGCTGTCCTATTCTTTCTTTGGGAAATTTAACCTTAACTTACAAGATCATGTGAGCATCATGAAATCCAGTGTGTAATCCCCACACCGGAAAGAGGTGGAATCACCGGCAAACTGAACCAAAACATGCTAGCGTATATAGAGAATTGAACAATGATAGATCCCAATATTGACAGTATAGGTTCAAAGACTAGGAGATATAAGGATACCCATATCCGGCATGCCGGACAGTCTCATCTCATGAGAGTTACGTGAACCTCCGGCCTTCCCGAAGGAAGGCATCACCGCTCACAGTTAGCCTATCGGTGCTCAGTATAAAAACCCATTACATTCAACTCATACATCATGGAAGTTGGCTTCTAGAATTAGGACATAATAGCTCATTAGATTATTTCTCATCTCATCATTAGTATTAATTATGCCTCAATTTGAATACTTCATTAGAGTTTTCATAGATACTGGTCTCTTCATTACCTTTACACCCTCATAGGTGAGTGCGTTTTGGTAACATTTACTTACCTCATTTGAGATTTTCTCTCATCTTTCACATTAGACTCTTATTAAATTGTAACCTCATTCATTAACTTTAACAGATTTGCTTTTCATAATTACTCACCCCTATACGTGAATGTTCATTTCATCATATACCAAGGCACTTGTCCATTTAGTGTGTTTCACACTCTTACTTAACTCTTTTAGGGTTACAACATTTTATCACATACATATTAGGCTCACCTACTTTTAAACGTATGCTAGACTTATGAGTCCACACATGCAAGCCATGAGGAATCATTCATAGTTTGTCTAAGTTATTCATGTTTACCCAAGATGTTGTGGTACAAGACTTATGCATCTTATATATATGCCAAGAAATTGATTTCGATATTTGGAGTAGCATTCATTAAATATTTACTTACTTATGACTAATGTGTCAATATGGAATTGGACAAGGGAACCCGATTTTGGATCCCTTGGAAAACACATAATCTTATTTTAAACTTGGTAAATTCATTTTTCAGATTTGGGGGAACCTAGTTCGATCTCCATCAACCCTATAATAATTCCTTTCTTTTTGTTCTCTTCTTTTTCGTTACGTCAAGGAGGTTGTGGGTTCAATCCCCCACAAGCTCATTATTTATCTTTTAATTTACCTCTTAACTTTCTCATCTATCCAAGAGGTTGTGGGTTCAATCCCCACTCTCCACATTTATTTTCTCCTTTATTTTTTCTCCTAACTCTTTCATCCATTCAAGAGGTTGTGGGTTCAATCCCAACTCACCACATGTATTTTCCTTGAATTTTCATCACTAAATATTTATGATTTTTTCATTAAGTGAGGTCATGGTTCAATTCACAATGACCTCACATTTTTTAAAAAATTAAAGCAAAGATCATTTTTTTAAATGTTGTCCGAGACTACAATTTTCAGCAAGCTGGAAATTTAGTCTCTTTCAATCTATTTTTGTCATAATTTTTGTTGATTTGTTTGTAGCTTCCATGTAATGATGCCTTGGGTTCAATCCTTAGTGATTTAACTTATTTTACATTTATTTTCATTGAATTTTGTACCACATTGGTTGGCCAAACCTAACCTACCAAATGATTGAAATTTGTTAACTAATTTTGTCACGACCCAAAACGAGCCGCTTGTGGCACCCACACTTATCCTACTATGTGAGCGAACCAACCAATCTAAACCCCAACATTTCAACCATAATAAACAGAATACAATGCGGAAGAGTTAAAACTCGTTAACGAAATGAATTACATAACTTCTAAAATTTATCAGTTACTATCCCCCAAAATCTGGAAGTCATCACCACAAGAACATCTATCCTTAAATTACTAAATCTATGAATGTCTAAGAATCTAAAAAAAAATAAACATCTAGTTCATGCCGGAATTTCAAGGCATCAAGACATGAAGAAGAAGATCCAGTCAAAGCTAGAAGCAATAGCTCACCCTGAAATCTGGCGTGATGAAGACGGGCTAGAGTTGAGGTTGAGTTGAAGATGATGGCACGTTTGGTGCACTCCACAATTAACAAAGAAAAACCAAATACAAGTAGGGGTCAGTACAAGGCACAAGTACTGAGTAGGTATCATCGGCCAACTCAAAATAGAAAGCAATATATGTCAGATAATAACATTAAATCAACTAATATTCTTAACAGGTGACAACAACAAGTATAAGAATCATTTGCAACAACACCAAACACATCTATGAGGACTCAAGCCTCCACACCATACTCATTTAGGAATTAGGTTCTTCAATCTGAGTATATTAGCATAATTCAAGATTCATTCTCTTTGTTCTTCTTGTGTCGGAACGTGACACTGCGATCCCATACTATCCTGTGTCAGAACGTGACACTCTGATCCTCTACTATCCTGGTGTCGGAACGTGACACTCCGATACTCTTCTATCCTGGTGTCGGAACGTGACACTCCGATCCTGTACTATCCTGGTGTCGGAACGTGACACCCGATCCACTACTACTATCCTGATGTCGGAACGTGACACCCGATCCACTACTACTATCCTGGTGTCAGAACGTGACACCCGATCCACTACTACTATCCTGGTGTCGGAACGTGACACCCGATCCAGTAACCTCATTCTTTTAGTTCATCAAGCCTTCTTTTATACTAAGGCATCATCATTAACAGAGTGGATTTTAGGTTTAAGCTTCACAACCTCATCTTTCCAACCAATTACAATTACATAATCACATCATGCAATGCACACAATTAAGCATATAGAAGAATTTACAATACTAACCAATACATATCATTCGCTATTCAGAGTTTGCTAGAAAATAGCATAAACCGTAACCTACCTCCACCGAAGAATCGTGATCAAGCAATCTACTTTCCCAAAGCTGCATTCTTCTCTTTCTCTCGTTCGTTCGTTTCTCCCTCTCCTTGTTCTTTCTATTTTTCTTATTCAAACCCTTTTTCTTTTACCCTAATTGTCATATAATTAAGTATAAAAGATGATAAAATTAACCCTATTTTATTTCAAGGTTATGTCCTTTAACCCCCAAGTAATTGAGTTATTAACATTAACCCACTAACTTTATAATTATAAGCATGAATAGTCCAAAACGCCCCTTAAAACTTTAACAGAAATCCGACCTCAGTCAGGGTTACGCAGCTGTTACGGTCCGTCATACTGTGACGGTCCCCTGCAGGTCCGTCACAAAGTTCAGAGAGTTAATTCTGTGGAATGATTTGTGACGGTCCGTCGTGCCAATGACGGTCCGTCCTGCCATTCCGTCGTGAAGTTCAGAGAGTCGATCTCAGTACCCAAAATTTCAGAATCTAAGTGTTTTGGAACGAGACCCCCTCGACAGTCCATCGTGGGATATGTCGACCCTGACAGTTATTACCAGAATAAACTCTACTGCTTAAAACGACTAAATAGGTAGTTACAATAGATACCAATTTACCCATCGTTCGTCCTCGAACGATCACAAGAAGAAAAACAAGGGCGAAAAGGAGTACCTGAATCTGTAAATAGGTGTGGGTATCTTTCTCGCATATCAGCCTCCTTCTCCCAAGTGGACTCTTCAACCGGCCGATTATTCCATTGAACCTTGATGGATGCAATCTCGCTTGACCTCAACTTGCGGACTTCTCTATCTAAAATAGCAACAGGCTCCTCCTCATAAGACAAATTCTCATCAAGCAGAACCGAATCCCAACGAATGATGTAGTTTCCATTCCTATGGTATCTTTTCAACATAGACACATGAAATACCGGATGCACTCCTGACAGTCCTGGGGGCAAGGCTAATTCATAAGCTACCTCCCCCACGCGCTTCAGAACTTCAAAGGGACCAATATACCTCGGGCTAAGCTTACCTCGCTTACCGAACCGCATCACCCCTTTCATGGGCGAAACCTTCAGCAAGACTTGCTCACCCTCCTTAAAATCCAAGTCTCTAACCTTTCGATCTGCATATTCTTTCTGCCTACTTTGAGCCGCTAGAAGCTTTTCCTGAATGCATTTCACTTTATCTAACGATTCCCTCAGAAGGTCAGTACCCCAAGGTTTAACTTCAAATGCATCAAACCAGCCTATGGGAGACCTACATCTCCTCCCATACAACGCTTCGAATGGGGCCATATCAATACTTGAGTGATAGCTATTATTGTATGAGAACTCTGTTAAGGGTAAGAAGTTATCCCAATGACCACCAAATTCACACGTGCACGAAGCATATCTTCCAACACCTGAATCGTTCGCTCAGACTGACCATCGGTCTGAGGGTGAAATGCAGTACTAAGGTCCAACCTAGTACCTAATTCAGCATGCAATGTTCTCTAAACCTTAGAGGTAAACTACCTTCCTCTATCTGATATGATGGAAAGTTGAACTCCATGCAATCGAACAACTCCTGAGATGTAAAGTTTGGCTAACTTCTCTGAAGTGTAAGTCACCTTGACCGGAATGAAGTGAACATACTTAGTTAACCTATCAAAAATTACCCAAATGGAGTCATACTTACCCATTGTCTTGGGAAGACCAACCACGAAGTCCATTGCAATTCTCTCTCACTTCCATTCAGGAATGGGCATTCTCTGAAGTGTCCCTCCAGGCCTCTGGTGTTCATACTTTACCTGCTGACAATTCGGGCATTGAGCAACAAACTCAACAATGTCACGCTTCATTCTACTCCACCAAAAATGTTGCTTTAGGTCACGATACATCTTGGTTGCACCAGGATGTATAGAATACCTTGAACTATGAGCCTCTGTAAGAATAGTGTGAATCAAATCATCGACGCGGGGTACACATACCCTTCCCTTAATTCTCAAAACACCTTCCTCATCGATTTGTGCTTCTTTAGCCTCTCCTCGCAACACCTTATCTCGGATCCGGATCAGTTTCTCATCAGTATACTGCTTTCCCTTAATCTTGTCAAGAAAGTAAGATCTTGCCTCCACACAGGCCAAAAATCCTCCCTTCTCACTTACTTCTAGTCTCATAAAGTCATTAGCCAGAGTGTGAACCTCTCTAGCCAATGGGCGTTTGGAAACCTGTAAGTGAGCTAGGCTTCCCATCCTCCCTGCTTTTCTACTTAACGCATCTCCCACAACGTTAGCTTTTCCTGGGTGGTACAAAATAGTGATATCGTAGTCCTTCAGTAGTTCCATCCATCTCCTCTGTCTCAAATTCAAATCTTTCTGAGTAATGACATACTGTAGGCTACGATGATCCGTATAGACTTCACACTTAACCCCATATAGATAGTGCCTCCATTGCCTTAATGCAAACACTACCGCGGCCAACTCCAAATCATGGGTCGGGTAATTACGTTCGTGCACCTTTAATTGCCTTGAAGAATAAGCAATTACATTCTTCTCTTGCATTAGAACTGCACCCAAACCAGAATAGGATGCATCACAATAAACAATGAAATTCTTGCCTTCCACTGGCAAGGTAAGAATTGGTGCAGTAGTCAACAAGGTCTTGAGTTTATGAAAGCTTTCTTCACACTCGTCCGACCATACAAAAAGAACACTCTTCTTAGTCGAGTTTGTCAATTGGGAAGCAACAGAGGAAAATCCCTTGACAAATTGACGGTAGTAGCTAGCTAAACCAACAAAGCTCCTTACCTTTGTAACATTAGTAGGTCTTACCCAACTATTCACTGCTTCAATCTTATATGGATCCACCATCACTCCATCCTTAGAAACTATGTGCCCTAAGAAGGACACTGAATCTAGCAAAACTCACACTTGGAGAATTTGGCATAAAGCTTTTTCTCCCTCAACATTTCCAATACAATTTTCAAGTGCTCCTCATGTTCTTTCTTGCTCTTTGAGTATACCAGTATATCATCAATGAATACAATGACAAAAAGATCCAGATATGGCTTAAAAATCCCATTCATCAAGCTCATGAAAGAGGCAGGGGCATTCATAAGCCCAAAAGACATTACTAAGAACTCATAATGCCCATACCTGGTCCGAAAAGCAGTCTTGGGCACATCCGTTGCCCGTATTTTCAATTGATGATAACCAGATCTCAAATCAATTTTTGAGAAGGTACAAGCACCTTGTAACTGATCGAACAAATCATCGATGCGAGGAAGAGGATACTTGTTCTTAACAGTTACCTTATTCAGTTTTCTGTAGTCTATGCACATACGAAAGCTTCCATCCTTCTTCTTCACAAACAAAATAAGAGCACCCCAAGGGGATGCACTTGGTCTAATGAAGCCTTTACTTAAAACTCTTGAAGTGGGCCTTTAACTCCCTTAACTCTGCTGGAGCCATTATATAAGGGGGTATGGAAATGGGGCGAGTACGCGTCTCCAGATCAATGCAAAAGTCAATATCTCTATCCGGTGGCATGCCAGGAAGGTCTGCAGGAAACATATCCAGAAACTCACGGACTATCGAAACCGACTCATTGAAGGTACTTGGGTAGTATCATCCCTGAGGTGTGCCAAGAAAGCTAAACACCCTTTGCTAACCATTCTCTTAGCACGAAGAAAGGAGATGATACGAACTGGAGTGGAAGTGTAGTCACCCTCCCACACTAACGGATGTGTCCCAGGCTTGGCCAACGTTACAGTTTTAGCATTACAATCTAGGATTGCAAAATTTGAAGAAAGCCAAGTCATACCCAGAATTACATCGAAGTCAACCATTTCTAGGATAACCAGTCTACATGAGTATTGCTCCCCACAAAAGTCACAAGGCAAGACCTATATACCTTTTCAACTATCACAGACTCACCCACCGGAGTAGAAACACGAATAGACATGTCAAGCAATTCACAATGTAAATTAAGACCAGTAGCAAATGAGGAAGATACATATGAAAATGTGGAGCCAGGATCAAATAATACAGCAGCCATGCAATCACAAACCAAAAGATTACCTGTGATAATAGCATCAGATGTCTCCGCTTCAGACCGCCCGGGGAAAGCATAACAATGGGACCTATCACCTATCTGCCCGTTGCCCCTACCATGTTGTGCTGTAGTAGCTCCAGTTTGCCCGTCACCCCGGCCGTTTTGGTGACCACCATTACCTCGGCCACCACGTCCTCCAGAATGGCGGCCTCTCCCATGACCACCTCTACCTCTGACTATTGGGGGTATGTAACTTTGTTTTGGACAAAACCTCCTAATATGTCCCATCTCCCCACATCCTAACACTCTCTGGATTCAAGCGTAGGTCTCTGTAAGAATGACGAAGTCTGGGTATAACCTCCTAACTCAGAGAAATGTTGACCGGTCTGCGGTGGACCCCAGCTAGAGCCTGCAGTGAAGACTGAATACGTCGGGCTGGATAACCTCCTGAACTCTGCCCTCTGGAGTAAGAACCACTAAACTCACCTCCCTTACGAAACTTCATAGATGTCGATGCCATGGTGAAGTCATCTGGCTTCATTCCCTCCACCTCTATCACGAAGTCTACCACTTCCTGAAAGGATTTTGCTGTAGCAGGTACCTGTAAGGCTGAAATCCGCATATCTGACCTCAACCCCTTCACAAAACGGCGAATCCGCTCTTGTGGACTGAAGCAAAGCTGGGTGGCATACCGGGATAATGCACGAAACTTAGCCTCATATGCAGTAACCGACATCATGCCTTGCTCTAGGATCAGGAACTCATCTCTCCTCCTATCCCTCAAAGTCCGGGGTATATACTTCTCCATAAACAAGCTAGAGAATGATGCCCAAGTCATAGGTGGTGCCTGTGCTGGTTGACACTCAACATACGGTCGCCACCACATTTTGGCATTTCCCTGAAACTGATAGGTCACAAACTCAACGCCAAATCGTTCTACTATGCCCATATTATGTATCAACTCATTACAATCAACCTGAAAATCATAGGCATCCTCAGATTCAGCACCCTTGAAGACTTGAGGTTTCAATTTAAAGAACTTACTGAAAAGATCGTGCTGATCACTCATCATTATAGGCCCTGTAGTCAACTGAGGAAACGTGCCTATTACCAATGTGGCATCCATGCGGGGAGCCACAGAAGCTGCATGTTGTACTCCCGGAACCTGAGGTGCTGGTGCAGAAAACACTGGAGTTGTCTGGCCTTGATCAGATAACCTGCTAAGATAAGCAAGAACCTCATTAATCATCTCTGGGGTAGGTTGGGGTGGTAATTCCTCATTCTGCACTTGCTCATTTTCCCCTTCCTCGCCCTCTATTACTACCTCCTCAGTCGGTGGAGGAGTCACCGCCCTAGTACTAGATGGGCCAGGTGCTTGTCCTCTTCCTCTAGAGGACGTCCTCCCGCGACCTCTATCACGGCCCCTTGCCACTGCTCCTCTTCGAGCTACAGCCCCAGTGGCTGGCTCAGACGCATCTTGTCTTGCCGGTGTTGGTGTTGGCACAGTTGTTGCTCTAGTTCTAACCATCTGCGAAATAGAGTGAAGATGGTCAGATACCAATTTGTATCACCTAGATACCAATTGGATCCAAGTAATAGCACGAAAGAAAGAAAGAATGGAATTTTCCTAAAGTCTTATAGCCTCTCAAAGAAAAGTAAAGGCGTCCCCCTACCGTTCCTTAAGACTCTACTAGACTCATTCTTGTGTGATGAGACCAACGAACCTAATGCTCTGATACCAAGTTTGTCACGATCCAAAACGAGCCGCTAGTGGCACCCACACTTATCCTACTATCTGAGCGAACCAACCAATCTAAACCCCAACATTTCAACCATAATAAATAGAATACAATGCGGAAGACTTAAAACTCGTTAACGAATCAATTAAATAACTTCTAAAATTTATCAGTTACTATCCCCCAAAATCTGGAAGTCATCACAACAAGAACATCTATCCTCAAATTACTAAATCTAAGAATGTCTAAGAAGCTAAAACAAATAAACAGCTAGTCCATACCAGAATTTCAAGGCATCAAGACATGAAGAAGAAGATCCAGTCCAAGCTAGAAGCAATATCTCACCCTGAAATCTGGCGTGATGAAGACTGGCTAGAGTTGAGGTTGAGTTGAAGACGATGGCACATTTGCTGCACTTTACAATTAACAAAGAAAAACAAATACAAGTAGGGGTCAGTACAAGGCACAAGTACTGAGTTGGTATCATCGCCAACTCAAAATAAAAAGCAATATGTGTCAGATAATTACATAAAATCAACTAATATTCTCAACAGGTGACAACAACAAGTATAAGAATCATTTGCAACAACACCAAACACACATATGAGGACTCACGCCTCCACACCATACTCATTTAGGAATTAGGTTCTTCAATCTGAGTATATTAGCATAATTCAAGATTTATTCTCTTTGTTCTTCTTGTGTCGGAACGTGACACTCCGATCCCCTACTATCCTGGTGTCGGAACGTGACACTCCGATCCTCTACTATCCTGGTGTCGGAAAGTGACACTCTGATCCTCTACTATCCTAGTGTCGGAACGTGACACTCCGATCCTCTACTATCCTAGTGTCGAAACGTGACACCTGATCCACTACTACTATCCTGGTGTCGGAACGTGATACCCGATCCACTACTACTATCCTGGTGTCGGAAGGTGACACCCGATCCACTACTACTATCCTGTTTGTCAGAACGTGACACCCGATCCAGTAACCTCATTCTTTAAGTTCATCAAGCCTTCTTTTATACTAAGGCATCATTATTATCAGAGTGGATTTTAGGTTTAAGCTTCACAACCTCATCTTTCCAACCCATTACAATTACATAATCATATCATTCAATGCACACAATTAAGCATATACAAGAATTTACAATACTACCCAATACATATCATTCGCTATTAAGAGTTTGCTATGAAATAGCATAAACCATGACCTACCTCCACCGAAGAATCGTGATCAAGAAATCTACTTTCCCAAAGCTGCGTTCTTCTCTTTCTCTCGTTCGTTCGTTTCTCCCTCTCCTTGTTCTTTCTATTTTTCTTATTCAAACCCTTTTTCTTTTACCCTAATTGTCATATAATTAATTATAAAAGATGATAAAAATAACCCACTATTTATTTCAAGGTTATATCCTTTAACCCCCAAGTAATTGAGTTATTAACATTAACCCACTAACTTTATAATTATAAGCATGAATAGTCCAAAACGCCCCTTAAAACTTTTAACAGAAATCCGACCGAGTAAGGGTTACGCAGCCTGTGACGGTCCATCATGATTGTGACGGTCCGTCCTGCAGGTCCGTCACAAAGTTCAGAGAGTTAATTCTGTGGAAAGATTTGTGACGGTCCGTCGTGCCAACGACGGTCCGTCCTGCCATTCTATCGTGAAGTTCAGAGAGTCGATCTCAGTACCGAAATTTTCAGAATCTCAGTGTTTTGGAACGAGACCCCCTCGACGGTCCGTCGTGCCCATGAAGGTCCGTCGTGGGATCCATCAACCCTGACAGTTATTACCAGAATAAACTCTACTGCTCAAAACGACTAAACAGGTCGTTACAAATTTTCAGCTTCTTTTTATCATCATTCATACATTATATCTTCAGGCATTTCGTGGATCATTTGGTGCATCATTAAATGTAATCTTTTTATCATTATATTCAGACAAGAATTACCAATACATCCAGCAACATTACTCCACTTTTAGACCTCATGATTCACACAAACATTCACACATAAAATTCACCCATAAAAAGATATCATTTTTCACATTCTTTCGGTTGAAAAAACTTAACATGCTTACAATTCCAAACACATAATCATGAACACATTATCACGAAAATCACAGTTCATACCTAAACTACCAGCAAACATACCAACAACATGATCTCTAACCTATTTCACATTGAGATCATAGGGATACTGGGGATAAGAAGTTCGATAAGAACGAGAACAACCCTAGTTTAAAGATTCAATGAATTCATTGGAAGAAATTCTCTAGGAGGAAGGAGTCCAGGAGAGAAACCCATACCTAATTTTAACGTTGTTCAACACTTGAACTTACTTCCCAAAACCCACCACAAATTCACGTTCACCAACAAATCTCACACCTTACCCGACTAGAAATTTTGTTAACTTTTAGTTTCTTAGATTAGCTTGTTCGTTTGTATTTTTATAAGTTCTTCAAGTGTGAAGAACTTTTGTTTTGTGTTCTACTTTGTAAAGTAGATATAAAATGTGAAGTTGAGAGAAAGGCAGACGTGAGAGATAGATAAATAGGCGTGAAAGAGAGAAGTGAGGTAGTGTCTCCTTAGAACTAGGACTTATTGGCAAGACTTAGTCAAATTAATTACGACACTACCCTTAGCTTGGAAAAAGACCATTTTACCACTAGACCCTCCAAACATAAGATTTCCCCTTTTTAAGTCAACTAAAGACACATCCTAGTAAATCTTCATATTTGGGAGCCCTACATGGCTGGACCCACGATTCCTAGCTCAATTGACTCCCCAAGTTAGTTGGCTTGGCTGTCGCAAGGGTTCAGAGGTCTGAATCTATGCGTATCAATCCGTGTGAACTCGATCTAATCGTAGGCATTCTAGACAAAAGAAGAATTACTTAGCATATCCATTTTTATGGTTGTTACACTAACATGGTTCAAACACAATTAAATCCTTGTAATGTTTTTGGCTTTAGTTTACCCCGTTCAAATAGTAGAGAAAAAGATCTTGAAGAACTAGCTAAAATCATAGTTGTTATGGGTTTGCAATTTCGTTTTGCAGAAAATCTCGGTTATATAAATATATTAAAATTGTATATAATCCACTATTTAAAGGTTTTTCTAGAAAAACCATAAAAAAGTTGTATTTGATTATCAAGCACAATATTTTCAATATTTTCGTTTTTTATTTTATTATAATATTTGAAAATTTTCTATTACTTCGTAAAGGGGTCGTAGTATAAACATTAAAGATTATTTGACTGTTACTGCACATTGGATTGAGTAAAATTGGAATATTCAAAAAAGAATTTTAGGTTGTAAATGTTGTCAGATGCAAATAACCGGTTGTTATATAGCTCAAACTATTTTATATATTTTACAAAGCTATGGAATATGTGATAAAATAAGTAGTATAACCTTATATAATGCTTCAAATAATAATGTTGTTGTTGAACTGTTAAAACCTACTCTTTGTCCTATTTATGGTGATGCTTATCATATTAGGTGTACTGCACATATCTGTAATTTGATTGTAAGAGATGATATACAAATGTATGATAATGGTTGCACTAAAGTTGAAAATGCATGCTATTTAATATTTAAGTGTCAAGTGAATTCTAGATGTAGAGATTTTCAAAATAGTTGTTTCGAATATAATTTTCCACCTACAAAAATTCCAAAAACATTTTCTACTAGATGATTTTTTTATATGAAATGCTTGTAGTTGCTTATGAATATGGAATACCCTTACAAATGGTTTGGAATGCTCATAATTTAGATATGTCATATAGACTCGATGATAGTGATTGGTGTGACATAAGCGAACTGATAGATTTCCTAATTGTTTTTTACTTAACTACCAAAAGAATATATATACTTGATAGTCCATCAATTTGTAATGTTTTGCCTAATATTTGTGTGATTTCTTCTAAATTATATAAATTTAAAATAAACCAAAATTTCAAGAAACTTTTCAAAAATTTATTGCAAAGTTAAAAAAAATTATATTTGTATTCCTCAAATGTATTTGACCGCTTGTTTGTTAAACCATCATTATAAAGATATAGGTGCACCAAAACTGGTTAATAAAATATATTTTAACTTAGATATTGATAGTGAATTAGATAAAACTCCTAGGTGTCAACAAGTTAAAGATAACATTATATTTTAAGCTAGAAAATTTTATGAATTATACAATTCTAGGAGTAGACTTAATGAAGTAGACTTAGTGAAGATAATATTGATGATAATTTAGATTCTTATACTGAACTTTCTCACAATAATATAAATTATTTTGATGCATATGTTAATCAAAATACAGAAGATATAGAAGATGTTCTAGCATGGTGGAGAAATCGCGACAAAAGATTTCCAAAACTACAACTGATGGCTCGATATATATTATTAGGTATTCAAGCATCGTCAGTAGCTTCGGAATGCATTTTTAGTGCAACAAGGTTTCAAATTAGAGATCATAGGCATTCACTAGCGGCCATTAGGTTTGAGATATCAGTATTATTTAGAGATTGGATTAATGTCGAGGGAAGAAATTTGGATCGTGAACCACTACCGACCAAATTTCAAAATGACGTTGCTGAAATCATGCAAGATTATAGTGATGACGGGATTAAATCAATGAAAGATTTATCTATTCAACCGATTCCCGATCATGTTACTATATAAATGTTCAATGATTTAAGAAAGGATCTATATCGTGGCACTGACTATTTGTATCAAACTTTATTTTTTATATTGTGAATTTTAAATTTTATAACTTTTAATTTTTGAAATTAAATTTTAAAGTTAGTAATTTCATTTTATAATTTTAAAGTTTGAATTTTAAATTTTAACTTTTAAAGTTTGAAATTTAAATTTTCAAACTATTAAAGTTTATAATTTAAATTTTCCAACTTTTAAAGTTATGAATTTAAATTTTAGGAATAATGCACAAGTACCCCCTCAACCTATGCCCGAAATCCCAGAGACACACTTATACTATACTAAGGTCTTATTACCCCCTAAACTTATTTTATAAGTAATTTTCTACCTCTCTTAGCCTACGTGGCACTTGTTTGAAAAAAAAGTCAACCTTCGTTGGGCCCACAAGATAGTGCCACGTAGGTCGAAAAGAGGTAAAAAAATATTAATAAAATAAGTTCACGAGGAGGGTAATAGGACCTTAGTATAGTATAATTGTGTCTCTGAGATTTCGGTCATAGGTTGAGGGGGTACTTGGGCATTATCCCTAAATTTTATAACTTTAATGTTTGAATTTTAAATTTTAACTTTTAAAGTTTGAATTTCGAATTTTAAATTTTAATTTTTAATGTTTAAATTTTAAATTTTCGATCTTTTAAAGTTTGAATTTTTAATTTTTTAAACTTTTAAAGTTTGAAATTTAATTTTATCTGTTAAACTTTGAAATTTAAATTTTATAACTTTTAAACTTTGAATTTTAAATTTATAATTTTTAAAGGTATCTATTATTAATTTTAAATTTATAATTATTATAATATAAACTATATTAAATTAAAAAACTAGTTTTTTTATGTTTTAATTAATTTCTCTTAATAACCCGGATTGTCCCGAAAACCGGTCCGGTTTATTACTGGTTCCCTGGCAGACCGGGACGACTCCAACATTTTCCCATGTTCTTCTATATCCTCGACTCGCTTAGGTAGAATGTCTACTTAGGCTACGAGTGATTCCCACTCATGATTTTCTTGATTTTCTTTATCATTACTAGCTATATCATTAAGGGTTTGTGTTAACACTTCGTGAGGGTGAAGGAGTATACTTCCTGTGAAGAGTTAATCAATTACACTTCTATTTTCGATCCAAATACCTCTATATAAGCATTTTAGTAAATCCTTGGTTCTTATCCCATGAGATGGGCGTGGTGCTAATACTTTTTGAAATTTCAACCATGTGTCCTCAAGAGTCTCATCGCCCACTTGCTTAAAGGTCAAGAGGTTGTCCCTGAGGTTCAACGTGTTCCATAGGGAATGGTCCATGTGAAGTTCTTTGTGGTTTTCCATTCTTGTTCCTCTGTATCAATACATAATCACACAAAACAAACAAACACAAAGCTAAAATAAAAAATTAGTAGAAACTATGCTACAAAGAACCAAAAACCATAAGTAAATAAAGTTTCACGTGACACCACTCCCTGACAACGCTCCTGATAAATGACATTAGCCTACAATATGAGTGTCTACAAATC
Organism: Solanum peruvianum; assembly: GCA_027705065.1. Classification (NCBI taxonomy): domain Eukaryota; kingdom Viridiplantae; phylum Streptophyta; class Magnoliopsida; order Solanales; family Solanaceae; genus Solanum; species Solanum peruvianum. The sequence continues at coordinate 56,423,118 of JAKWJD010001763.1, forward strand.
AAAGTTATTTAGTAGTTCAATCAAGGGTTGGGGTTGTGTCCCAATGGAGTGGTAGTTAAATTAGTAGCTACATAGAAGTTCATTCCAAGTAGTGGTAGTTAAAGACATTATCCAATATTAAAACAAAAAAAAATTGCTAATTTGTGAGTCCAAAGTGTCAAATATAAAAAAGTGGTTTTGTCATATGTAGTAAAATAGAAAAAATTTAAAAGAGAAATGAGTACAGTAGATAATGTAGGGGTTTGATTGCTGTATGTGAAGATAAAAGTGGTGGCCGAAATTGTTGTTACGATATCAAACTTTATGAAAGAATTTTTACCCCCCTCTTCCGAACTACTTAATATTCTATTTATGACCCCCTAAACTATTTAATAGTATATTTTAAAGTATTTATCTGTAAACGTGGACATATTACTATTTATAATTGGGAAAATACACAAGTATCACCCTTGATTATGACTTAAATCCAAGAGACACACTACCCCCCCCCCCCCCGCGACCTTTTTTTTTGTAATTTGTGCATCTTTTTGGGTTACGTAGCATCCAAATGTCTCTGACGCACCTCAATTTCATGGAGGCACATAGTGTGTCAAGTAAGAAAAAAGTTTTATAAAATTAAAAAAATAAAATTTCAGGGAGATAGTAGGACCCTAGTTAAGGTTTTTCGGTCATAATCTAGGGGGATACTTGTGATTTTTTACTTTTTAATTCTTCAATAGCTTTTACATCAACTTGAGAACATATATACCTTTAAAATACACTATTAGATAGTGGAGGGGGGATAAAAGGTTCTTTCCAAAGATTGGTATCATAATAGCAATTTAAGTCAAAGTTCAAATATATTTGAGACATTTTTTCCTAAATAATTATGGTTTTCAAAATATAAATTATAAGTCCTTTTGCACCTTTACTTTTAAAAATTATAATTAAGTAATTAGTTTAAAGTGCTCGCAGATTATAAAAATTCAGTACAATAAACATTTATTATAATTATCAAGAGATTCACAAGACAAAGTAAGGATGTTGAATTTTTTTTTATTTTCAATCAAAGTTAATCTTACACCATTTGGTATAAAAGGTAAATAATCTCCTATAAAGATTATAATTGAAGAAACATTAGTATACGATTAATATCATTCTATCTTTTGTTTTTTAACACTATTCACCAACAAAAAACACTTTTAATATTATTGAGAAATTTAATTTAGATATCTTTTACCTTTTCCCTTTTGCTTTACAAACTCATTTTTTGACTTATAATTATAAATTATTTTATTAGCTTCTCATAATATTATCTTAATGCATTCACTTAGAGGTCATGAAATTGGAGTGTCAGAATAAGAACTGAGACAAAACCTTAACATTACACATTTTTTAAAAAAAAATAAAGAACTCAAATCATATGATTCAATAATATTTTTTTTTTAAAAAAATTACTTTCTAATACGGGTTACATGCGCAAGTATTCTCTTATTACCAAGGGAACAAATACACTAAGCATGATTTCCTAAGCTTTTCTCATTTATGAAATTACTTATTAAACATTGAGTAGCCCTGTATTTAATTCACAATTTTGTTTGTTATTTTCAAATGGCATAACGTATAAATTTGTCATTTACTTGACTTTAGTTTATATTTATGTCCTCCAACATATAGTTTTTGCACTACTAAACACTTAATCTTTTATAAAGTTCAACAAATACACAAATGTATTGTGTGACATCCTATATAAGGATTTGGGTTCTCTGTGATGTCCTATGTGTATTATGTCACATAGTAGTCTATTTATTCAACTTTATACAAGTTCAAGTATTTTAGAAAAAAAGGCACAAATCCTGTAAACATAAGATAAGTTATATATTTACCATCTAAGGTAGTTAAGGGTTAGAAACTTGAGACAAACATTTAGGGAAAATCTTTAAAACTTGCGCTCACCCCAAACGCACCCATGAATTTGATATTTGCCAAAAAATTAATATAAACAAAGTTTTTTTTAGTAATTAATACCAATTTAAGATGAACACCTGTTTCGCGTATAGTTGTTTGTCTCTCTATAATCATTTCTTGCAAATGAAAATCCTCTCTTTCCTTAGAAATTGAATCTAGTTTCTCCACGATATTTCTCATCCTTTTTATAATGTTATGATGGAAGGTAGTAATCCCAGGATTACAACATCCTAATCGAGATTGCCTGAGTATTGCAGCTTTTTTTTTTTACATTCATCCGATATGAAATTGCATAAGGAATCTCGAAATACTTTGGTTTCCCTTAATTTGCAGGAAAAGGGGATACATATATTCCCGAACTACATAAATGGTACCCTTTAACATATTTTGGGAGATTGGTGCTCCTGTCATCCAAACACAATAGCATATATGGCCTTAACTCAAACGGAAGACTAATAGGGACATGTGGTACAATATTATCTCTTGATTGAATATTTAATAAATTTCCGATCAATGGATAGATTGTGACATATGTATGTCTGTTAGCATATGGTATATACACTCTATTTTCTTCACCGCATGGGCACCAAAGTCCCAAAAGTATGACGGAAGGCATCAATATTTCATTTACGATAGTTTGAGTGTATATTTGTCTCTTTTACTAATTTAAATTAAAAAACCTATACATGCAACTTTTAGTTTGTAAGTAGATACTCCTTATGTTCCAATTTATATAATCTTTTTTCCCTTTTAGTCCGTCGCAAAAAAAAAGGACACATTTCTATATTCATATGATCTATTTTCCCTTTTGAATTTATTTATTTCCAGAAATAGCCTTTATTTCTCAAAAACATGTGATTTGTTTTTGAAAAGTTGTGATATTTATAAAAAAATTGATTTTCTTGAAGAGTTGTGACATTTATGAAGAGTTGCACCTTTTATTAAAAGTTTTCACTTATATGAAAGGTTGTGACCTTTCTGAGAGGTTGTAACATATCCAAAGAGTTGTGACCTGTTTGGTAAGGCACAATAAACATTTGTTATCTATAAATTGTTGCCAGTTTGTGTTTGGAAAAACCAGAATTATAGATTCAGATAAAACTTTGAAGAAACACGATGTAACGAAAGTTTACTGAATCAGCACGAAATATGAACCAAAATTAATTTAAGCCTAAAATTTTTTATATACCTGAATCTGAAAAAAAAAATTGACCTTAAAAAGATCAAGTCCACTGAATTCAGAGTGTCCCCTTAAAGAAATTATTCCCCTCTAGTATTCGAGGTTTGATTTGGAAAATGTCCTCCTGGAATAAAATGATCTCAATTGCCAACATGTATATAAGAAAAACTCTGGCGTCAGCGAACCACTCAACATCAGCAAAGTACACGAGGAAATTTTTGTAGAGAAAAAGCAGAAGAAATAAAAAAAAATCGTAAGGGAAAAATATGAAGAACAAAGGTATTTATATGCAAGAGGAATGGTTGTTATTTAAAGTTGCAACCTTACTGATCATACATTTCTAAATGGTGGGAAATTCAAATAAAATTGGGAAAGATTAAAATAAAACAGGTCGCACAAATCCGAGTCTGGTCGGGTTATTCAACAAAAAATTGAAATGTTTCTGTAATTCTTAACTTAATTATTGAAAACATTATGGACATTTAATTTAATCAAGTAAATAACAAAAATAAACTATTTCCAAAAAATAATCACTCGATCGATCATTTGCCAAATTCAAAGCCGAATCCAAAGCCGAGCGAGCAACGACGCCGACGGCATGAGGGGTGCCCCTATTTTCAACTCTTTTAAAATTAATAGGAATGTTTCCAAATTTAAACTCTCGTAATTTTCATTCAACCACCGTGAGGACAAATGGCATTTCACTAAAGCATAAGAGTACTTTTCAAGTTTCTCTATTTTTATCTTCCCTTCATTTGAGAATAATTCTTACTACACACCCAACAATCCCCCACATTAATGGGAAATGGTTATAATATAGGAATGCACATGAAAATGTGTACTTTAAAGACAAGGATTAAAAGCATCTGGATAAGTAGGTTTCCCCTTGGACACTATATAGTGAACATATGTCGGATATACTCGGTCTGTCGGTAGATGTAGAGCTTTGTGTATACCTAGACAACAATATGTCTGATGCACCGTTGTTTCACTGTGCTTTTAATGTTTTTTGGCATAAGATCTGTGTGTCTAGAGACTTTTTGTAGTAGTTTAACATGTTTTTATGTGTGTTTTGCAAGAAAGATGTCCAGAATAATAACGTAGAAGGAAGATGGAAGATAGTGCAGAAAAGACAACCTACAAATGCCATCGACGACCTGTTGTTAAATCGACGGGGCGTAGGTGCTGACCGTCGATTGTAGTTCAGTCTGATGGAGAAACTTGGGGAAATCTGACCAAGTGTGGAACTACAGAAGGGATCTACGGTTCATCGATTGATCAACAAACCATATTGGCAGACCATTGATTTGATCAAAGATAGTTGCAGTACCCGAAGTTTGAGAAATTCTAATTATAGAGCAATAGACGACATCGACGGACCGTAGGTGAATCGACGGACCTTCTTGATGGTCCTTGATTGATTCAAAGAAGGTGACATCTAAAGGTGAGAAAAATATTCTATGTCTGGACTGATGGAGGTAGTCGACGGACCGTCGTTCCATCGACGATACATTAGTAGGGGTCATCGGTGAATGTCATGTTTTTGGAAAAATTTCTTTATTCAATGCTTTTCAATTAAGGATAACATTTTTTAAAAAAATACGGATTCAAACCTCATTTTAGGGTTAGACATTGTTAGTATTGTTCTTATTTTGTTTAGAGATTGGTTTTTACAAACTTTGACAATAATTCAATTTCTGGATTTCGTTTGAAGATTTATCTTGCAATTCCAAGTTGACTTTCTGGGCTTATTCTTATTTTTGAAGTAATTTCATGAATTCTTCCTTAAAAATTATGAATTGTAATCTTGCAACCAAATCCACAACTAGGGTTGTGTGAACCATGGGTAATTAACAAAGTAAACCTAGCATATAAGTAATTCTCAAATAGGTTGTTGCATGTATTGATAAATCTTTCACGTAGATATCTATTTAACAATGTCCAACGTTAGAACTCATCTTGTTTCTACTTGCTGAACCAAGGATGTAGTACTAGAAAAAGAATTATTAACATAGATTTAATGGGATACAATCTAATAGATGAGTGTCGATTGGTGCGATGTAATGACTAAGCCATACATCAATTATGATGTCTAATATGAAGTAAAGGTAAGGGTTTGTAGGTTATACACACGTATTCAAACAAAGGTATAAGGTGAAATTCTCTAGAAGCCAGACCAATGATTTTGAGATACATAACCTACCACTTTACATGCAAAACACTAAAGAAGAATTGCTATTGCTAGGGATACGACGTTATGAACCTATAAGGAACACATATACCCTAGATAGTCTCACAACTTGATAAAACGCACTTTTTACTTTTGTTCACTTGTTAATATAGAAGTGTTTAGGAAATTTGTTTCAGAAAGAAACCCTCTTTAATTACCTGTTTTTGGAAATCTCTTGGCTAAATAGACATAATTTTATTTTAACTAGTTTCCTCGTGGGATCGACCCCAACCTACTAGTTGGATTTTTACTTGGTTAGGACCGCTTAAACTTCTTTACGGAGGTTAAATATGAGCATTTTGAATTTTGGTGCCGTTGCCAATTAATCTGGCTTTTGGACTAACTTTAGTTACATTATTGAAATTTAGTCAACAATTTCATGATTTTACGTTTTCCTTCTATTTTTTTTTCTTTCAGGACTAGCTCTACTGTATTCAAAGTACACGGAGATGAGGAGAACACTAATTCCTTTTGATCTGTAACTAAACCTTACATTGAGAATGATGGAGAATCAACAGAATCGGACCAATATAGATGATGGGGAAATTCCATAACCTCTACTACCGGTTGAGGCACACAATCAAGTCAGGTTGAAGTTCAATTGGAGAATACACTGAGGATGCAACCCTTAGCACCACGACCTAAGAATTTATTTAGGGTCAACGTGAACATCACAGAATCTGATGGACCTCTTGTCCTACCTCCCTTACCTCAACGAAACACATTGTAGTGATGAGTAGCTTGATGCAGATGCCCACTGTGAGAAGTTTGTTTGCCGGACTTATATTAGAGGTCCACATGCTCACATAGCCAAATGGATGTATCTATGCAAGAATCGTGTGGCTAGTTCAGACGTGGAAATGAATGTCATCGGGCTGCGTGTTTCCTTTATCACTGATAGGCGACGTTGTGATATGGTTTACTGAGCTACCTTATAACTTCATTTATACATGGGATCAGTTTAGAGATGTGTTCTTTGAAAGATATTACCCAATACCAAAGAAGCCCAACCGCAAATATAAAGTGATCAACTTTGTGTCACTCCCTGGAAAGTTGGTGAGCAGCTCTTGGAACAACTTTACTCTGTTCGTGACATGCGTCCCAAACCATCGCACTGATGATGATTCATTAAAAAAGTGCTTATACAGAGTTCAAGATTATAATAATAAAGTAGTATTCGATACTATTGCGGGTGGTTCCTGTGGAGAGTGCACATATGAAAATATCGTCAAAAATATGGAGAATATACCTCGCAAAAAAATGCATGGAGTACTAGAATGTCGATTAATAAGAGAAACACCTTCACAGTGCAAGCTACAAACAACCCAGCGGCAGATGAAGTTCGTGAAGAGGTGGCACAAATGAGAACTTATTTAGGGTTTGTCTTGAAAAATGTCCCTGGAGGGGCAAAGAAGGTAAATGCGGTGAAGTACTTGACTAAACCACCATGCTAGTTGATACGTATTATTATGATGAGGATGCGTATGTAATAAATGATCAGATGGGGGGTTTTCGACCAAACTCCCAGGCTCCAATGAGGAGAATTGGTACAACGGTCAAGGAATTAAAGGTCGCAACTATAGTAACTACAATCAAGAAGGTCAATATGTTTGAGATGGAAACTACAATCGCGTCAACAACTTCAACCGTGCTAACTATGGTAATAGGAATGATTGGAGTAGGCCCTTAATCGCACCTCTGAATTGGGAAGTTGCTCCAAGGGATGGTAGGGTAGTATGGTGAGGAGATTTGATGCAAGTGATTAGCATGCCAAGGAGATGAGAGGTGACTTAGCTATGACTTTTCAAAATATAGATGCACATGTAGTTTGGATTAAGCACCTTTAGTGACAAATGGATCAATTGTCTACTACTGTGATCCACGGCAACCTGGAACTCTTCCTAGCAACACCATCAAGAATCATAATAATTATAGGCATATAATGGGTTGTTCAATACTTGAGGGTGTAAGCAAACCATTGATCCACCTATGGAGTCCGTGGTAGAAGATGTTGTGAGAAAAAACAAAGAGGTAGTAGAAACTACTGTAGAATATGGTGATGACATGGTGAAAGAAGCAGAGGTGTCTCAGAAAGTGGTCCATGTAGCTAGACCTCCACCACCATTCCCTGAGAAATTTGTTAAAAAGATAATAAATGGTAAATACTGGCGATTTATCACTATGTGGATACAACTTTCCATTAATTTACTTTTGATGGAAGCCTTGAAACAAATGCCCGGTTATGTTACGTTTTTGAAGGATATGTTGACAAAGAAGAGATCGGTGAGTTTTGAGAATAATAAGAAAATGCAGCATTATAGCGCTATTGCTACAAAGTCTCTTTTGCAGAAAAAAGGAAGATCCTGGCGCTAACACCATTCAATGTACCATCGGTGCCAAAATATGCTAAAGCACTATGTGATATGGGTGCAAACATAGACCTCATTCCTCTTCCCATTTATAAGAAGTTAGGGTTGGGTGAGCCAAAGCCTACTACGATGTGGTTACTGATGGCCGATCGAACATTGATGAGGCCCATTGGTATACTCGATGATGTGCTTGTGAAAGTTGAGTTTAGGCTGAAAAATGAAGAAGAAACTTTCAACATATGGAGGTCCATGAAGAATAGAGGTGAGATCCAAACGGTATGTGCTATATCCTACAGGGTTAAGAGTATATATGAGGTACAAGATTAGGAGCGACTAGGTGTTGAGGCACCAGAGGCAGTGATTATGAATTTTTGAGAGTGATGGTATTGAAGAGGGTAGTTCTTTAGTGGCTGCACTTGATCTAAATATATATCGGTCAAAACTAAAGAAACTAGAGTTAGATATAAAACATCGCTAGTCTCCACTCTAAAAACAATCTATTGGGGAGGTTAAAAAATTAGTGCTGAAGACTCTACCACTTCATTTGAGGTATGTGTTCTTAACGAGAGATGACACTTTGTCGGTTATAATTGCAGCGGATTTGATTGGGCAACAAGCATATTATTTAGTGGAGGTTTTAAAGAGTTTCAAATGAGCCATTGGTTGGACTACTGCGGACATTATTGGTATTCCTTCCCGTATTTGTCACACAAAATCAAACTCATGCCCGATCATAAACTAAGTATTGAGCACCAACGAAGTTTTAATCCACAAATGCAAGAGGTAGTGAAAAAAGAGATCATCAAGTGGTTGGACGCCGAAGTCATTTATCCTATTGTTGTCAGTATTTTTGTGTACCATATTTAGTGTGTGCGTAAAATGGGTGGGATGACAGTGGTGCCTAATGAAAGTTAGGAGCTTGTTCCAATGCGACCTATTATCGTATGGAGAGTTTGTATGGATTATAGAAGTTGAAAGTGTAGATTGAGAAGGACCATTTCCCCATGATGTTTATGGATTAGATGTTAGATAGACTCACAGGAAAAAGGTCGTATTGATTTCTTGATGGCTATTTGGGTTACAATCAAATCTCTATTGACCCTGAGGATGAAGATAAGATCACTTTTACTTGCCCTTATGGTACATTCACATTCAAAAGAATGATGTTTGGGTTATGTATTGCAACGACCACATTTCAGTGATGTGTGATGTTAATATCCTCTGATATGGCAGAGGATACTATTGAGGTATTCATGGATGATTTTTCGGTGGTTATCCACTTCTTTGATAGATGTATGAGTCATTTAGGTGACCTACTCAAAATATGTGAAGATTGCAATCTTGTGCTTAATTGGGAAAAATGTCACTCTATGGGAAAAATGTAACTTTAGGGTGAAAAATGTCACATTGTGTTGGGCCATCATATATCAGAGAACAATATAGAGTTTGATCGATCTAAAGTCGATGTTATGGAGGGACTTCATCCACCCATAACTGTAAAAGGTGTGAGAAGTTTTCTTCGACATGTGAGTTTTTAACTGAGCTTTATTATGGATTTTTCAAAAATTGCACATCATTTGTGAAAACTACTCGAGAAGGAATGTAAGTTTTATTTTGATGAATTATCTCTGAGAGCGTTTAAAGATATAAAAGAGAAGTTGGTGTCTGCACCAATTATTATTTCCCAGGTTGGAGTAAACCATTAGAGGTGATGTGTGATAATAGTGGAGTTTCTCTTGTTGTGGTATTGAGATAGAGAAGGGATAACATCTTTCACCCCATTTACTATGCAAGTAAAGACCTCAATGATGCTCAAAAGAGCTACATGGTAACCGAACAAGAGCTTCTGTGGTGGTGTTTTCTTTCAAAAAAATTCCCTTATTTGCTCGGTACGAGGTTCATAGTTCATACGGAACACTTTGCCTTGAGTTATTTGACGACGAAGAAGGATCCAAAGCCAAGGTTGAGTAGATGGGTGCTATTATTGCAAGAGTTTCACTTCGAGGTAAAACAAAATTTTTTTGACTAAGAATCAATTTAATGATAACTTCTCTAGGTTAGAGGGTGAAGATATGCGTGAAGTGGGAGAAAAGACCGAAATTGTTGATGCATTCCCTGATGAAGAGGTATTAGCCAATTCTTAAGATTCAATCCCATGGTTCGTAGATTTAATGAAATTATCTGTCTAGTGATATAGTTTCTTTGGATTTGTCTTTCCATCAGAGGAAGAAGTCCATGTATGATGTGAAAAATTTCTTTTGGGATGAGCCTTAATTATACCGAATTTGTGCCGATGGGATTATTCACTGTTGTGTACCAAAAGTTAAGATGTAATGTGTTTGGAGGCATGTCACTCCTCGCCTGTGGGTGGGCACCATAGTAATATTTGTACTATGCATAAGATTTTGCAGTTGGGTACTATTCGCCAACCATTCATCAAGATGCTCACGAGTTTACGAAATCATGTTATCGGTGCCAGCGAGATGGAGGAATTTTTAAGAGGCAAGAGCTCCCGTTAATTCCTATTATGGATATTAATTTATTTGATGTATGCGGCATTGATTTTATGGGTCCCGTTTGTGAGTTCTCATGGGATGAAGTATATACTTGTGGAAGTTGACTATGTGTCTAAATGAGTGGAAGACATAAGGCTTCCTAACGATAAAGGAAACAGTGTCACCTTGTTCTTGAAAAAGAATATCTTCTCTATATTTGTCATACCTAAGGAGATTAGTAGTGATGGTGGCTCTCACTTTTGTATTAAGTTATTCTAAGGAATGTTGGAAATATATGGAGTTCGCAATAATTTGTCTACTACTTATCATCCACAGGCTAGCTGGAGATTTGAGTTGTCCAATCGAGAGATCAAGCAAATTATGGGGAAAACTGTGAATGCTAATAGAATGGATTTATGAAGGAGGCTTGATTATGCTCTTTGAGCCTACCGGAATGCATACAATACACCAATTGGTATGTCTCCATACTAACTTGTATATGGGAAGGATTGTCACTTGATGATCGAGTTAGAGGACAAAGCAATATTGGCAATGAAAAAACAGAAGACGGATTGGAATTAAGCAGCAGAACAAAAACTAAATGGGTTTAATGAGCTTGATGATTTTTGCCTCAAAGCTTATGAAAGTTCAGCTATCAACAAAGTGAAGATGAAGAAGTACCACGACCAAAGGATTGTAAGGCGAGAATTCACGGTTAATGATTTGGTGCTTCTATTCAACTCTAGGTTTCGCTTGTTTCCGGGAAAACTCAAGTCTAAGTAGACAGGTGCATTCCTCATCACTAAAGTGTTCTCACACAGATCGGTTGAGTAGGAGAATAAGGAGGGTGCAAAGTTCATAGTAAACAGGCAAAGTAATAAGATCTACCGGGGCACGCAGAGAGTGTCCATGAAGTGGTTGAGCCCTATCACCTTGATGAAGTCGGAGTAATGAAGGAGCCCGCGTCTTGCAGCAGTGTTAAATCAAGATCTTCTTGGGAGGCAACCGAAATTGTATCCTCTAGCCAACGATAGGTTTTATAGGAATAGTCGTATATTCTTATTTTGTTTTGTTTTTATTATTATGTTATTCTTGCTTGTGTTCTAGTGTTGGCTAGAGATTATAGTAGGGTCTGTGTCTCAAATGTGTCTAAAAAAACATTAAACGAATGACCTAACGACTTTTACATGTGCAGGGGCCCAAAACCAAAATCTACCAAAAATGGTCTGGTACATAGGTCTAGGGACCCTATCGACGGGCCTTCATTCAATCGACGGATCGTCAATGGTCTCTGTAGATCCCAGGTATGTCTTAAAATTTCCTAAATCTAGATGCAAATCACGGTCCCAGTTGATGGACCTTCGACGGGGTTTCGTATGTCCAAAATGCCAATGACCCGACCCGACCCAGCTGGTTATATTAAAGGACATAACGGTTCATATTCACTCCTACCATTGAATTCTTTTAAAATTCCTACCTAAACCATTTTTCTTATAATGTTTTCTTCCTATATCACCACCTATCACCTCTCATCTTCCATATCACTCCTAATTCCAGATTCCTCAGATTCCCCAAACTCTCTCTTCCCATATTCTTTTGATTCTCCGTTATTCTTTGGCCAGTGATCAATGTTTGGGATCATAGGCTACTGTTAAACTTTCATATCACAAGCACACCAGTACGAACTTAAGTTATTTTTATTTCCTTTACAGTTTGAATTCTCTTTCATAGTTGTTTAACAGATATTCCAATGTCGGTCTTGAGCAAAGGACAAAAAAATTGATCTTGCATGCTTATAAATCGTGTATTACGTCTTTCTTAATGAGAGAATGTGGTTGTTTCACTTATTAGTTTTCCTATAATGTGACATTTCTATAGATTTAGAAATTCCGACTTAGGATTTCATACTATGAATGAATTAGAACTATAACTACGTGAAATCAAAACTGTAGGAATGACGAGTACATTTTTTTGGGTGTTATATTGCTTGTCTACACCTGCGTGGGTCAAAAAAATTCCATAAAGTTTATCTTGCAAAAAATCCTAAAGTCTGTGTCAGGACAACAATACGAGACCTCGTCGACGGACCATCGATGGATCGAGGGGCCATCGATGGGGTTCGTCCATGGATTGATGGGCCGTCGATTGGACAACCATTAAATTTTTTAAGTCTAAAACAACGGAAGTGGACTATGGTAAATTGATTGTGCATGTTCGTCGTTTCATTTAGAGAACCTCTTTTTACAGATTGTTAAAATTATTCTAAGTGTTAGACGATGGAAATGGACTACGGTCCAGCTATTGATCGACGGGACATTCTGAACGTCCGTTATTTTTGTATGAGTGGTCTGATATTTTTGATGAAGTAAAAAAATTTCTAAGTGTTAGACAACGAACCCTATTGACAGATAGTCAATAGGTCCCGTTGACCTGAAGTTGCAGAACTGAACTGTGTTGTGATTTTTTTTCCCTTTCTTCACTATGTTTGTTCCAAGTGTGTAATATTGATTAATTGAGACTAAAAACTTCTTAAAATGTACAAATGGCTCCTAAGCAAGATATCATCTACTTAAGGGGCAAGTACAAGTGGCCCCATCTCGTCGGATGGTTTCCAACTTTGACAACAAGCATGATACAGAATACGTTCCTCCATTTGCCACAACCCCAACACCTGCTGCACGAGTCACAAGGGGCACCACTCAGAAGGTGGTTCATGGTGCAGTCATTGTCTCCCAGTCTTATAAGGAGCGCACAAAGACAAGCTCACCATTCGGGCAGTCCTCTATTCTTGAAGGAGAATTAGGCTACGAATGTGCTTTCGCATCAGGCTTGGCCCAATCTTCTGGGTAAAATTGGCCACTGCCTCAGGTTTCTCCTCCTATGGAGACACTCGATCAGAGAATCCGAACAACCAAGCCTCATTTGATGAGGCTGATAGCTCAAATACTGCTTTTGCATCCCGCACAGATGACCCTGCACATGTTATTGAGGATCCATACTGGTGGTGTGTCGATGGTCAGTACCATATGTATACTAATGCAAAATGTTGAATAAAAAAGGGTGATGACCCGGTTGGTTACACTGGAGCGTAGAGTTCTTACGGGAAGTCTGCAAACCATCCCCAAGGTGCATCGATTATTTAATCTGCACAAACTGGAGTAGATATCTCAGAGTTTGGGATCCCATAAAGAGGAGGTAGTTAGGGAGTTGTACGCTTCTTGTGTTGCTACTGTAAAAGTATCTATAGATAGGCGGGCTAGACATGCAAAAAGGACCCACTCACTTCTGTATTAGTCTCGGGTTGCCGGTTGATATTTTTTAGGCCACCATCCGTTGTTTTCTATAACGCCCCACCACTAGCACTCAATGGGCTATTAGTATCCTAGAATTCGACTACTGATAAGAGATGGTGAAAATCAGAGCATTTCAGAGGATTGCCAAATGAAATTAGTCAACCAAGAAATGGCTTGCTCAACATTTGGCATTTGATAGTTACTAGACTTTCCAAAATTGTTAGTTGTGAATTGTGGTATGAATATGATGTATTTTAATGCATTCAAAGCACACAACTCATTTTTTTATGATTACAAGACATTAGTATCATAAACATAATTTTAGAACAACTCTGGCAAAGATTTGAGATTTTTGATCATCTTAGGCTGAAAGCTTCTCTTTGTACACTAAGATAATTTTTTCATTCTTTTTCTTCTTGTTGTTGTGTAGTTAAATAATTATTTTTTTCTTATGTTTTAATTACAAGTACAATGATTCATGTTATTCTCATACCAACAATGAATCGATGTAAGTAATCGAAGGACTAAAAAATTATTTCCCTAGTTTATAGTGAGTCATTGTTAAAATTATATATTCATTACCATTCATAAACAATTCTCTATTGATCATGCTATTGATTTCATTAATTTCATGTTTAATATATTATGCATTTCATATACACGAGGCTTTAGAATTGTTGATGTAGCATAAGGCATCTCAAGTGAGGGCCCAACAAATGGGACCTCAACCCGAGGGCCTTCTTTAGCAAACAAAGAGTCTGCTTCATTCGTTCATTCATTCATTCGTACATTCCAACATTCAAACTTCACATTATTCATTTCATTCATTTGTAGATTGATGTAAACACCAGCTATACCAAGGATGAAGTTGAAGATTCTCATGGGGATCATGAAGTGCAATGACCAAGAATGACATAATGTCATGACTTGAATATGATTTCACCTCCTGACTGTCTTGCACAAAAAAATATGGTATCGTTCATTTCATTACCCTTCATACTTTGAGTTTTGACTTATTCTTTATTTGGGAACTTTAACCTTAAAAACATAGATCATGTGAGCATCATGAAATCCAGTGTCGTCCCCTCACCGAAAAGAGGTGGAATAACTTGCGAAAGTGACCCAAACATGCTAGCGTATATAGGGAGTCCAACCCTGCTAGATCATTATATTGGCAGTTTACTTTCAAAGACTAGGAGAAATAAGGAGAACCATACCTGGCATTCCGGACAGTCTCATCTCATTAGGGTTACGTGAACCTCCGCCCTTCCCGAAGGAAGGCATCACCTCTCATAGCTAGCTTATCGGTGCTTAGTATAAAGTTCCATTACATTCAACTCATACATTTTTGAAGCTGGCTTGTAGCAACTGGGCATCATTGCTCATTATATGATTTTTTATCTCATCATTAGTATTAAGTGTCAATTGTCCTTACACTTACATATAGAGTTTGATTGAGACTTGTCTCTTGATATGGAACACTATCTTAGGTGAGTACTATATTGACATTTACTTAGGCTTGGTTGAGACTTGTCTTACAATTCATCATAGCCTCTTATCATGTTGTCACCATTTACATTAGCATCATAGATTAACATAATTACTCACTTTACTACATGTATGTGATATTCTTCTTTTTTTCCCTAGTGTTGGATCAAGCATTATGGAAGCTTGCTTTACATTGATAAAATGTGAATTTTCCTTACATATCATCCTTTGGTGTTAACGAGACTGACTCACACATTCTTACACCTTCATACGTGATTATTCTTTTAACATTGTAGCTTAGGTGTAAGTGAGACTTGTCTCACTTCTTTTAATACCCCATTCTGGTCATTTACATACTTTAGACACCTTTAGTTATTTTATAACTCACGTTACATACTTACTTTAGTGTGGTAGATTCATTAATTTACTTTAGATGTGATTCTTCATTTGGCATTCCCACATTTTAGTCATATAAGATATTATAGGGTATGTTGGACTTGTCCCATTGATTTACATACCTTTAGTATGGATTCATTTAATTATGTTGGTCATGCTTTGTTTGACATTGCATTATATTGGGCAAATAAGAACGGTGTAAATTTAGTATTGGCCTAGAAAATTTGGTAATGACTTCATAGCCAATTTGTTGGCACAAGCCAATCATTCATTCAAAAATAGTTTCATGAGATTCTCATTAGCCAATTTCTCCATCATTATTTAAAAGCAATAATGTAAGCCAATTCCATTCAACTTTTTCGCAAGACATTGTTGGCCATTTTACTGGCATAACCCAAACATTCATTCAAATTATGATTTCATGGAGATTTGTTTAGCCAACCTTATTGCAAAACTTTAGGCGTAACTCTTTTAAACATCTTGGATAGAATCATATTAGCATTTTATGAATATATCATCTTTATAACGTCATATTAACAGCAAGTATGCACAACAGATCGTAAACATCTTTTTATATAATATTTTGGGACATATCTTTAACATAGTATCATTCTTTTAATTCACATAATAACATTAAGCATTAAACGAGTCCTATTAATAGGTTAATTAAATTATTATTTAACAAAAACCATACACATGAAGATCAGCCAACACTATATATCAACAACATGATTTTTAACCTATTCAACATTCAAATCGCAACAACAATACTAGGGAAAGGAATTCGACAAGAACAATGGGAAACAACCTTAGTTTTCAAGATCTTTGAATCATTCGAAAGATAGCACGATAAAGAGTAGACAAAGGGAGAATTTCCTATCATCGCGTAGTCTCCAAGTGATGATTGTGGCGCGCTTCACAGCTATAAGTTAGAAAGTACATAACGTGGTTGTGTTGAACTTTAGATACTAGCTAATTTAACCTCATACTCTGATACTAAGTTTGTAATGACCCAGATTTTGGAATTCGGATCCCAACCCGTGTCGTTGACCTCTCAGAAGTCGCAGACAATCCTCATCATGCATTCATCACATTCATATGGTTATTTTTAGCAGAAAATTTAAAACTTTTAAAAGTATAAAGTATGCATAGACTTCATATAGTTACTTCATGAATTCATCATATACTAAGCCCAACATAAATATTAAAACCATCTATCATAAGAATCAATTTAGAGTATAATAAGAATATACCATAAAATGTTTGTCAAACACGACCTTATTACAAAAGTTTCAAAATGGAAGTACGAAAGAAATGCTAGGGACAACATCAACTAGATTTGTATAAAACTAAGTCTAGACTTAAACTGTAGCGTCCTCGAAATCAAGAGGACCTACTAAATCGTCTGGAGAAATGCTAATGTTCAAACCATTGCAAGAGTCGTTAATTTGTCCATTAACCTGAATCTATAAAATAATAAATAGTAGAGGTTGGTACACCACTCGTACTAAGTATTGGTGTATGCACACATACATATAAGTCTATGCATGATCAAAGAAAGCGCATCCTAATCAACATGCTATTTATGGACAGCCTAGTCACTAGACTTTCCAAAATTGTTAGTTGTGAATTTTGGTATGAAGATGAAGTATTTTAATGCATTAAAAACACAAAATTCATTTTCTATATGATTACAAGACATAGTATCATCAACATAATTTTAGAACAACTAAGGTGAATATTTGAGTTTTTTGATCCTCTTAGACTAAGAGCTCCTCTCTTTACACTTAGATTATTTTTTAGTCTTTTCCTTCTTCTCGTTGTGCAGTTCAATAATTATTTTTTCCTATTTTTTACTTACAAGTGCAATGATTAATTGTAGTCCCATACCCACAATGAATCTATGTAAGTAATCCAAGGACTAAGAAATGATTTCCTACCTTATAATGATTTATTCTTTACAATATACATTCATTACATTTCATAAGCAATTCTCTATTGATCATGCCATTGATTTCATTACTTTCATGTTTTATATATAATATACATTTCATATACATGAGTCTTTTGAATCATTGATGTAGCATAATACATCTCAAGTGAGGGCCCAACATATGGGACCTCAAGACGAGGGCCTTCCTAAGCAAACACAAAGTCTGCTTCATTCGTTCATTCATACTTCACATTATTTATTTCATTCATTCATAGGCTGATGTAAACACTAGATATATGTAGGATGAAGTTTAAGACTCTCATCGGGATCATGAAGTGCAATAACCAAGAATGACCTAGTGTCATTACTTGAATCTGATTTAACCTCCTAATTGTCTTGCACAAACACCTTCGGTATCGTTCATTTCATATATTTCATACTTTGAGGCTTGACTCATTCTTTCGTTTGTAACTTTAACCTTAACTGACATAGATCATGTGAACATCATAAATCAAGTGTCTTTCCCACAACGAAAAGAGGTGGAATCACCGACCAAAGTGACCCGAAGATGGCTAGCGTATATAGGAAGTTGAACCCTGCTAGATCCGTATATTGGCAGTATAGGTTCAAAGACTAGGAGATATAAGGAGACCCATACCAGTCATGCCGAAACTCTTATCTCATGAGTGTTACCGTGAACCTCCGCCATTCATAAAGGAAGGCATCACCGCTCATATCTAACCTATTGGTGCTCAATATAAAGTTCTATTACATTCAACTCATATATCATGGAACCTGGCTTCTAGAATAAAGGCATCACTACTCATTAGATGATTTATCATCTCATCATTAGTATTAAGTGTGAATTGTCCTTACACCTACATATAGAGTATGATTTAGACTTGTCTCTTGATATTCAACACTCTCTTAGGTAAATTTTTCGTTACCTTTACTTAGGCTTGGTTGAGACTTGTCTCACCATTCATAATAGCCTCTTATCATGTTGTCACCATTTTCATTAGCATCATAGGATAACATAATTATTCACCTAACTACATAAATGTTCATTTCTTCATTATCTTCTAGTGTTGACTCAAGCATTATGGAGGCTTGCTTATAAATTGAGATTTACTTACTCTATTTATGATTGTTCATCCTTACTTTAAATTGATGAAATGTGAATTTTCCTTACATATCATCATTTGGTGTTAATGAGACTGGCTCACACAATCTAACACCTTCATACGTGAGTATTATTTTAACATAGTAGCTTAGGTGTAAGTGAGACTTGTCTCACTTCCTTTAACACCCCATGCTGTTCACTTACTTACTATAGACCCCTATTAGTTATGTTACAACTCACGTTACTTTCTTACTTTATTGTAGTAGATTCATATCATCGTTTATGGAGGATGAGCACTCCATTCAATGACTTTCATGAGTTCATATGACATTTTTAGAGCATGTTGGGAGTTGTCCCAATAAATGGCATGCCCTTAGTTATGGATTCATTGAATTACTTTTTATGTGCTTATTCATTTGGCATTCAAACATTTTAGTCATATAAGATAGTATATGGTATGTTGTGACTTGTCCCATTGATAGATATACCCTTAGTATGGATTCATTTTGTTCTGTTGGTCATTCTTAATTTGACATTGCATTATATTGGGCACATGAGAATGGTGTAAATTTAGTAGTGCTAGAAAATTTGGAAATGACTTCATAGCCAATTTATTGGCACAAGCGAAACATTCATTCAAATATAGTTTCATGAGATTCTCATTAGCCGATTATTCCATTGTTATTTAAAAGCCATATTGAAAGCCAATTCCTTTCAAATTTTTCGCAAGACATTGTTAGCCATTTTACTGGCATAACCCAAACTTTCATTCAACTTATAATTTCATGGAGATTTGTTTAGCGAACCTTATTACAAAACTTTAGACATAACACTTTTAAACATCTTGGAAAAAATCATAATAGCATTTTATGAATATATCATCTTTATAACGTCATATTAACAGCAAGTATATACAACAAATCGTAAACATCTTCTTCCATAAAATTTTCGGACATATCTTTAACACATAATCATTATTTTAATTCACATAATAATACATAGCATCATACAAGTCCAATTAATAGGTTCATTCAATAATTATATAATCAAAAACCGTAAACATTAAGATCACCCAACACCACATACCAAAAACACGATTTCTAACCTATCAACATTGAAATCATAACAAGGATACTAGGGAAAGGAGTTCGATAAGAACGACTGGAAACAACCCTAGTTTTCAAGATCTTTGATTTATTCGAAAGAAACTTCTCTTGGAGAAAGAAGTCAAGGAGAGAAAACCATACCTTATGTAGAACTTATTCGACGAAGACAACCCTGAAAGAAACCTTGAAGAAACCATGACATCGCCCTAGAGAAATCGAGGAAATTTCTTCCTTTTTCTTTCGTTCATTGCTTACTGTTTTTGCATCCTTTTTGATCTATGAGTTTGAACATGATATTTAGGCTTAAGAACTGATATTGACTCACTCAACTTAGAATTTATCAAGTTAATTAAATAAATAAATTAAATAATTACTAAAAAGCCCCTCCTAGATTGACTAGAACTAGGAAAACACAATACTTGGTCAAATCTGATATTTTTATTAAGAATTTCGTTTTGCCCCTTTAAATTAATTAATTAAATGGATAATTTCGGTAATTAAGCTACCCAGGAAAGTATTTAAGTGCCCCTAAAACATTGGAACAAAAATTAACCCTTTTGGACCATCCTAGGTTAAGTAGTAGGATGTTTCTTGACTTATACTAGGTTAGTGTAAGAATTTCAATTTGACCCCTTTAAATTAATTAATTAAATTTGCAGTGAACTAGGGTAATTAGTAAAATACCTTTAAATAATTGTAACCATAACTAATCCTTTGAACCTTCCTAGGTTGGATACTAGGTTTGTCTTTTTTTCTTCTTTTAACCGAAATATGGGTATTTCTTTGTTATTTCGGTTATGCCCCTTTAAATTAGTTAATGAAGTTGCTAAATTAATTAATAAAGTAGCCTAGGGTGATTATATAATTACCCTTAAGTCGTTAGGATCTTGATTAACTCTTTGGACGATCCTAGGTTAGGTACTAGGTTGTCCCTTTCTTGTCTTAACTTAAATCTAAAAATTTCCTTTTTATTTTCTTTTTTAGACCTTTTAAATAATTAATTAATTAAATTAATTAATTAGGTAATCTAGGGAAGTAACTAAAGTACCCCTAAGTTGATAGTACCATAACAAACCTTTTGGACCATCCTAGGTTAGGTACTAAGTTGTCTTTTTAACTAGTACTAGGTTAGTGTCAACCCGGTTTTGGTCCTAGGTTGTCGGCTGCACTAATATGTCCAATTCAGTTAATCCTAGGTTATTTATATAGTTGGGACAGTTATTTAGGACCTTGAGCTTGTTAGGAAGTTAGGCTCCCCATGCAGTGGTCCCTTGTGCACGTTTTCCCCCCTAACTACCCTAACAATATTTGGTTAGGGTAGTCCCCTCCTTTGGAACCTTTTTGACATGTCTTGCACATGTGCTTGCACATGTTTTGGTTGCACTTCCCTAACTAAATATTAGTTATGGTTTATTTGGGAATGTTTACTTATTGTCCCAAGGACACTCACCATGTCCTTCGGCACTACTTAATTTACATGATCGTTTTAAATCATCATGTACTATGGTACTAGGAGTGACACTTCGATTCCTAGTACATATTCTGTGTATTATAAAGTTAAAAAATTTAGCTTAGGGTCTTCATTGCAGGTACATTTCTTAAACAAGCTCATTAATACTTAGAATAATTAGCTAACACTCTCTAAGCCAATATTTTTTACTATGCCCAATATTTTGCTTATTTGGGTATTATATAGATATTGGCTAATACCTCTTAGCCAATTTTCTATACTATGCCCAAAAATTTCTCAATATTGGCATTGGAATGCCAATGTATCCCCAATACTCATTGTTAAAGACCTATTGGAATCTACACTCGACATGTAATTTTTTCGGATTGTTACAATATGATCCTTATGAAACCACCCCGGTTGACTCACTCATGCTATTAGCAGGGCCCCCAGCTCATCCCGATCCACACTGCCATCTGCAATACTTGTTCCTTTAGCGCGGTACACAAGTTGGAGGCACAGATGGCCACCTTACTCCACCACATGCAGCATTGGCTTCAAAACTCCATCACTGAGGCTCAGTATCAGATTGAGTAGAGGGCGGTCCAGAGATTAAGCAGGAAATTAAGGCGGTCCATCAACACCAATAAAACATTCGAGCTTTGTGTGCTAGCCTACCCATCCCCCATGATAGACCTCACTACTCTATAGGAGGAGGTTGTTTGTTTGCTTGCTGATGTAGATGCCATTCTATGAATGAGGCGGACGGAGCCGGAGAATGTGCCTATCAATCTAGTAGAGGTCACAATGTTTGACGCTTTGTTCAAGCCTTCTATGGAGCTGCAGCCTGAGAGCCAAGACGTACCGTTATAGAGGCACTACTGATCGAGGAGATTATCCCCATGTGAGGAAGAAAGATAGGACAAACCTTTAGGCTACTAGGAGGGCTTTGTTGACAGATAAGGAGGCCCGCCAGATTAGGGTACGAGATATGGTTATTGGGGCGTCTAGTTCCATACCGGTGATCAGTGAGAGGAGCACCACTAATGGTGTGTCCATTGATGTGGGCACCATTGAAGGTGACCCAAATATTCTTGTTGCAGGTTCGGGGAAACCGGACCGCCCACTTGTTGAGATATCATCGGCACTATGCGCCTCATGTTTACTTCACCTACCACCGTGTACTTATATTATTTTTATGTATTAGGGACAATGGCATGATCTTTTTTTTGGGTGTGCGGTAAATGGAAAGTGAGTGTTAGAGTGAAGTAAGAGTAGCCCACTCACAAATTTCTCTTGGAGTTTTCTTGCCTGTGTTATTTTTCCCCAAGGGACTAGTTAACTTTCTGTTAAACCGGCATGTCGATATTTGTACAAAGTATAAAAACATGAGAGATGAAGCATGATGCCTTTAATTAAATGATATGCCGTTGTAGAAAGTTATTGCATGAATAGGTGAAAATAAGTTGAATATGTTGGTTGTAAACAAAAAATAGATAGGGACCCCTAGCATGAGCCTCAACTAACACCTAAACTCTGAAATCTTAAAATCTGATAATGTAATGAGGTGTCACGAGAGTGTGAGGAGTTTTGAGTGTTCAAGAGTTTATACTTAGCTAGAACTTGCCCGGTTTAGCCTACAAAGGGAATTTGCATCAGAACATTAGGAAAGGATCATAGACATTTGTTCGAATAAGAAAAATTCTAGCCTAAATTGAAGTTGACCAAATAAAAGTTTTATCCCTTTAAATTCAAATATGATGAGCCTATAATAGACCAATATTTTTTATCACCAACACACCTACCCAGGGTTCAATATTTTGGACCCAATCCCTCTTTAGAGATGTGCACCTCGACTTAGGCCAGAAGCCTAAATTGAGGGTGGCTATTACAGTAAATGACCTTATCTTGCACCTGACTCGACCATGGGTAATGCGTACCTCAACTCATAGAAAATTCATTAATCGAGGGTGGCTATTATTAGTGAGAACCCATAAATGAGTATGAAAAGAGTTGAATGTTTAAAAGGGAAAATAAAGTGAGTGAAAGATGTGACTTGGTGAAATTATAAATTGATTGAATTGGAAAAGAACAAAAAAAGAAAGAAACAAGTTTCAAAAGAAATATTTTGACAGAAAGAAGTAAGAGTCATATCCAAAACAAATTAAAGGACCTAGGCAAAGATGGAAAAAAAGTAGGGCGTAAAAGACAATGAAATGAGTTAGGAAGCTTAATAGTAATGTCAAGGAGGGAAAAGAGTCAGTAAAATGTACTCTTATGTACCTTCCCTAACCATGAACCTACGTTACAAGCCAAGAAAGTGATATTGTGATTCTACAGTCTAATGTCGTGAAATAAGTAGTGAAAATAAGTGTAGCCCTATGGCAACAAGTATTAGCTATGTATGAACTTGTTTTTGAGCGTGATTGTTTAACAAAGATCCTTGTACCCAAACTTAAAGTAGCAGTGTGAAAAATGAGAATTTCTTTTGAAGTGAGGGCACTAGTTGAAATTTCAGAAAGTTTGTACCTTGGTAAGAGGCATAACAATAGAAGTGTATGTGCATGGTGAGTTTGTGTCATTGTGTGATCCACACGAGTTAGCTTGTCAAGCCTGAGAGTGTGAGCATCCACTAATTTAAAAAAAAGAGTCTGGATTGATAGCCTTGTGATTGTTAAATCTTAAGAGTGAATACTTCTGTATAAGAGAGATTTTGAGTCATAGTGCGCCTCTTGAGGAGAAATAACGAATTTTAGTTGAGGATGTTGACTTACCGTTGTTGTACGGTTCTTTCAATGCTTTTTAACTTAAGAGTTTTCTTTGTATAGACCCTTTTTGGAATATCTTTAGCATGTCTTTATGTGTGTTTTGAAAGAAAATGTCCTAAATAAATCAAAGGAAGCAACTCAAAAATAGTGTAGAAAGACGACCTACGAAGTCCTTCGATGGACCATCGTTCAATCGACAGTCTGTAGGTGGTCACCGTCGATTGCAGCTTTGAAAGATGGAGAAACATAGGGAAATCTTACCATGTGTGGAACTACAAAAGGGATCAATGGTATGTCGATCGTACTGGCAAACCGTTGATTTGAACAGAGATAGTTCCAGTACACTAAGTTGGAGAAATTCTAAGGATGGAGCGACGGAAAGCATCGAAGGATGCAGGAACATAGATGGACCATGTGTTTGGTCCGTTGATTGATTCAGAGAAGGTTCCATCTGAAAGAGAGAAAAATATTCTAAGTCTCGACTAACGGAGGCAGTCGACGGACCGTCGTTCCATCGATGATTCCTCGGTAGGGGTAGTCGATCAATGCAGGATTTTTGGGAAAACATCCCTCATTTAAATTCGTTTTAACTTTGGACAATTTTTTATATAAATAGAGTTCCAAACATCATTTTTGGGGTTAGACATTGTAAGTATTGTTCCTGTTTTGTTTGGAGATTGGTTTTTGCAAACATTGGCAATAATTCAATTTTAGAATTTGGTTTGAAGATTTATCATGCAATTTCATGTTGATTTTCTAGGTTTTTTCTAATTGTTGAATTGAGTTCATGATTTCTTCTGTAAAAATTATAAATTGTGATCTTGCTTCCATGGGTAAAAAAATCCACAACTAGGGTTGTGGGAACCATGGGTAATTAAAAAAATGAACCTAGAAAATATGCAATTCTCAAATAGGTTCTTGCATGTAGTGATAATTATTCCTCTTAGAAGTCTTTTTAACGGTGACAAACGTTAAAACTCATCTTGTTGCTACTTGCCGTACCAAGGAGGTAGTAATAGAAAAATATTATCAACATAGATTTGGTGGAATACTATCTAATAGGCTTGTGTCAATTGGTGTGAAGTAATAAGTAAATCATACATCAATTATGATGTATAGTATGAAGTAAAGGGAAGGGTTAGTAGCTTATACGCATGTAGCCAAATTAAGGTACGGGGTGATATTCTTTAGATAGTGGATCAAGTATTTAGAGATACATAACTTACCAATTTACATGCAAAACACTAGGTAAGAATTACTAATACTAGGGATACGACGTTGTGAACCTATGGGGAAAAATATACCCTAGTTAGTATCACAACTTAATAAAAACTCACTTTTTACTTTTATTCACTTGTTAACTTAGAAGTGCTTAAGATTTTTTTTTAACAAAAACCCCTCCTTTAATTACTTATTTTTGGAAAAAGATTGTCTAAAAAGACATAATTGTACATTAAAGTTAAGTCAAAACCATTTTCCTCGTCAGATCGACCCAAAAATTTTAGTTGGATTATTTACTTGATTACGACCGCTTATTCTTCTTTAGAGAGGTGTAATTTGAGCGTACCACATTTTGGTGCTGCTGCTGGGGAATCTAGCTTTTGGACTAACTTTAGTTACATTACTGAAATTTAGTAACATATTTTCTGATTTTGCGTTTTCTTTTTGTTTTTGATTCTTTCAGTACTAGCTATAGTATATGCTAAGTTCATGGAGATGAGGAGAACCACTCATTCAATTAAATTCGGAACTAAACTATACATTAAGAAGGATGGAGAATTAACAGAATACGACCAATCTAGCTGATGGGGAAATCTTTTAACCTCCACTACCGAATGAGGCACACAATTAAGTTAAAGTTGAAATTCTATTGGAGAATACTTTGAGGATGAAGCCCCAGCTCCACGACCTCAGGATTACTATACGGCAATGTGAACATCACAGATTATGATAGACCTTTTGTCTACCTCAAGGGCACACATTCTTAGTGACTAGTAGTTTGATGCATATGCTCACCGCGAGAGGTTTGTTTGCCGGACTGCAATCTGAGGACCCACATGCTCACATAGACAAATTGAGGTCTCTATGCAAAAGTTATGTGGGTAGGCTAGACATGGATAATAATATCATCGGGCTGCGAGTTTTTCCTTTATCACTGACTGGAGATGCCGTGATATGTTTTATTAAGCTACCCTTCATATCGATTTATACTTGGTATCAGTTAAGAGATGTGTTCTTAAAAAGATATTACCCAGTGTCCATAAAGGTCAACCACAAATATAAAGTGAATAACTTTGTGGCAATACTTGGAGAGTCAGTGAGTAGCTCTGGAATAAATTTACTGCGTTCGTGAGAAGCATCCCAAACCACCACATTGATGATGATTTGTTGAAAGAGTATTTCAAAAGAGGTCAAGATGATAATAATAGAGCAGTTCTTGATACTATTGCTGGGGGTTCGTATGGAGAGTGCACATCTACAGCGATTGCACAAAATTTGGAGAAGATATTTCACAAAAACAAGGCCTGGAGCACTAGTAAGTGAAATATTGGGAGAAACACCTTCGTAATGCAAGCAAAAACAACCCACTGACAGATGAAATTCGTGAGGAGATGGCACAAATGAGAAGTGAGTTAGGGTTGGTCTTAAAATATGTCTCTAGAGGGGCAGAAAAGGTAAATGCGGTAAAATACTTGAATAAACCACCACGTCAGTTGATGCGTAGTATTATGACGAGGATGCGTATGTAGTGAATGATCAGACCGGGGGTTTAGGACCAACCGCCCAAGGCTCTAATTAAGAGAATTGTCCCCAAGGTCAATGTAGTTTGTGGTAGAAGATAACGTGATAAAAGACAAAGAGATAATAGAAACTAGTGGAGAATTGGTGAATGACATGGTGAAAGAAGCAGAGGTGTCTCAGATAGTGGTCCCTAAACCCAGACCTCCACCACCATTACCTTAGAGATTAGTGAAGAAGACTCAGGATGTCCCTTTGATAGAAGCCTTGAAACAAATGCTCGGTTATGCTAACTTCATGAAATATTGGGTAACAAAGAAGAGATCGATGAGTTCTGAGAATAATGATAGAATGCAACATTGTATTGTTTTGCTACAAGGTCTCTTGTGCGGAAAAAGAAGATTCTTGTGCTTTCACCATTACATGTACCATCGAGTAGCTACACTTGGCTAAAGAACTATGAGACCTAGGTGCAAGGATAAACCTCGTGCCTCTGTCCATTAATATGAAGTTAGGATTTGGTGACCCAAAGACTGTTACGATGCGGTTACTGATGACCGATCGAACAGTTAAGAGGCTCAAAGGTATACTCTATGATGTGCTTGTGAAAGTGGAGTCATTTATATTCATTGAAAATTTTGTGATTCTTGAGTGTGAGGTTGATTTTGAGGTTTCCATTATTCATTGAAGGCCATTACTTTCACCTGGCGTGCATTGGTTGATATGGAAAGGGGTAGATGGAGTTTATGTTGAAGAATGAAGAAGTAACTTTGAACACACGTAGGTAAATAAAGTAGAGTGGTGAGCTCCAAATGGTATATGCTATACCCTACATGGTTGAGAGTATATATGAGGTACAAATTAAGATCAACAAGGTGTTGAGGCAACAAGAGCAGTAATCATAAATTTTAAGAGTGATGGTATTGAAGAGTATCGGTCTTTAGTTGTTGAACTTGAGCAAAATGAATATAGGTAAAAAAAGAGTGGAGTTAGATATGAAGCATCATGAGTCTTCACCAACGAAACCACCTATTGAGGAGGTTCAAAAATAAGAACTCAAGGCTCTACCACCTCATCTAAGGTATGAGTTCTTAGGGAGAGATTACACTTTGCCAGTGATAATTGCAGCAGGTTTTAATGGGCAACATGTAGTGTGTTTAGTGGAGGTTTTAAAGAGGTTCAAACGAGCCATTGGTTGGACTATTGTGAACATTGTTGGGATTCCTCCCGGTATTTTTTCACCCAAAATCAAACTCATGCCCGATCACAAACCAAGTATTGATAACAAAAAAATGTTAAATCAACCAATACAAGAGGTACTGAAAGAGGATATCATCAATTGGTTGGATGTCGTAGTCATTTATCCAATTGCAGATATTAGTTTGGTTACAATATTCAGTGTGTTCCAAAAAAAAGTGGGATGACAGTTATGCCTAATGAGAGGATAAAGCTTGTTCCAATGCGGCCTATGACTTGATAGAGAGTTTACATGTATTAGCGGATGTTTAGTGCGTATACTGAGAAGGACCATTTCTCCATGCCCTTTATGGATATGATATTGGATAGACTCACACGGAAATTGTGGTAATATCTTCTTGATGGTTATTCAGGTTACAATCAAATCTCTATTGTTCCTTAAGATCAATGTAAGATAACTTTTACTTGCCTTATGGGAGATTTGCATTCAAAAGGATTATGTTTGGGTTATGTAATGCACCGGCAACATTTCAACAATGTATGATATTGATATTCTCTGATATGGTAGAGGACACTATTGATGTGTTCATGGATGATTTTTTGGTGGTTGGAGACTCTGATGATCGGTGTTTTAGTCATTTCTCTAAGTTACTCAAAAGATGCGAAGATTGCAATCTTGTGCTTAATTAGGAAAAATGTCACTTTATAGCGAAAGAAGGAATAGTGTTGTGCCATCACATCTCGGAGAAGGGGATAGGTGTTGATAGATCTAAATTTGAAGCTATAGATACGTTTCCTCCACCTATCTATGTTAAAGGTGTGAGAAGTTTTCTTGGACATGTAGGTTTTTACCGGAGATTTATTAATGCTTTTTGAAAAATTGCACATCCTTTGTAGAAAAACTGGAGAAGAAATGTAAGTTCTACTTCTATGAATCCTGTCTAAAATCATTTGGAGAATAAAAGGAGGAGTTGGTGTCTGCGCACATTATTTTTTTCCTAGATTGGACTAAACCATTTGAGGTGTTGTGAGATGCTAGTGAGGTTGTTGGTTTTGTATTGGGAAATACAAACGATAAAATCCTTCACCCCATTTACTATACAAGTAAATCCCTGAATGAAGATCAAAAGAACTATACGGTAACCAAACAAGAGTTTCTTGTGGTGGTATTTACATTGAAAAATTTCACACTTATTTGCTCTGAACGAGGGACATTGTGCATACAAATAACTCTGCGTTGAATTATTTGATGGTGAAGAATGTTGTGAAGCCAAGGTTTATTGGATTGTTGTTATTATTGCAAGAGTTTGTCTTCGACGTAAAAGACAAAAAGGGGACTGAGAATGAACTTGCCGATCACTATTCTAAGTTAGAGGATCAAACTATGCTTGGAGTGGGACAAAATGACAAAATTGATGATGCATTCCATGATGAACATGTATTGGCCGCTTCTCAAGATTTGATCCCATGGTTAACAAATTTTGTGAATTATCTTGCTAGTGATATAGTTCCTTCAGACTTGTCTTTCCATCAGAGGAAGAAGTTTATGTATTATCAAAAAAGTTCTTTTTGGATGAGTCTTACTTGTACCGGAAGTTATGATGAGGAATGTTTTTGAGGAATGTCACTCCTCGCCTTTAGGTGGTCACCATAGTGGTATACAAAATGTGTATAAAATTTCTGTATGGGCACTATCGGCCAACCATTCATCATGATGCTCACGAGTTTGCAAAATGATGTGATTGGTGCCAGCGAGATGGAGGAATTTCGAAGAGGCAAGAACTCCCGTTAAATTCTAATTTGGTGATTGAGTTAGTTTATGTATGTGGCATTGATTTTATTGGTCGGTTTGTGATTTATCATTCGATGAAACAAATACTTGGTGGTTTACTACATGTCTAAATGGGTAGAAGCTATAGCTCTTTCTAACAATGAAAGAAAGAGTGTCATCGCATTCTTAAAAAAGAAGATCTTCCCTAGATTTTACACACTTAGGGCCATTGTTAATGATGGTATCTCTCAGTTTTATAATAAGTTGTTCAAAGGGATATTTGAGATATATGGGGTTCAGCATAATTGGGCTACTCCTTATCATCCACATTCTAGCGGGCAAGTTGAGGTGTCCAATCGAGGGAAAAGGCAAATGCTAGCGAAAATGGTGAACTCTAATATAAAAGAATTGGTCAAGGAGGCGTAATGATGATTTTTGGGCCTACCGGATTGCATACCAGATACACATTGGTATGTCTCCATAAAAACTTTTATATGGGAAGGTTTGTTACTTGTCGGTGAAGTTAATGCACCAAACAATGTTGGAAATGAATTATCTGAAGATGGATTAGAATGATGCAGTGTAAAAAATACTAAATAGGTTGAAAGATCTTGATGAGTTTCACCTCAAAGACTATGAAAGTTTATCCATCTACAAAGAGAAAATGAAGAATTACCATGGCCAAAGGATTGAAAACGGAGAATTTGCCGTTTGAGATTTGCTGCTTCTATTAAACTATAAGCTGCTCTCGTTTTTGGGAAAATTCATGTCCATGTATATAGGTTCATTCCTCAACAC
The DNA here is from genome assembly GCA_027705065.1 of Solanum peruvianum. NCBI lineage: Eukaryota > Viridiplantae > Streptophyta > Magnoliopsida > Solanales > Solanaceae > Solanum > Solanum peruvianum. The sequence continues at coordinate 56,453,401 of JAKWJD010001763.1, forward strand.
TAAAGTGATCTCAAACAGAGCAGTTGAGTAGGAGAATAAGGAGGGTGCAAAGTTCACATTCAATGGGCAAAGGATTAAGATCTACCCGGGGCATGCAGAGAGTGTCCATGAAGTGGTTGAGGCCTAACACCCTAATGAATTCAAAGTAATAAAGGAGAATGTGTTGCGCAGCGACGTTAATTCAAGCATTTCTTTAGAGGCAACCCAAGTTGTATACCATAGCCAACGATATGTTTTATTTTCTTTGTACTAATAGTCGTATTTTCTTGGTTCGTTTTGTTTTTAATCATTTCTCATTATTGATTGTGTGCTAGTATTTAATAGGGACTAAAGTAGGGTCTGTGTCTCAAAAGTGTAAAGAAAAACACAAAAAGAATGGCCTAAAGGTGTTACATGTGAAGGGACAAAAAATAACAAATATGTAGAAAATGGTCTGGTGCGTAGGTGTACGGAGCCAATCTACGGGCCGTCATTTAATTGACGGACCGTCGATGGTGTTCGTAGATCCCAGGTATGTCTTAGAATTTTCTAAGTCAAGATGCAAATGACGTTCCTAGTCGACTGACTTATGAACTGTCGACGGGGTTTCGTAGGTCCAAAATACCAGTGACCTGACCCGACCCGACCCGGCTGGTAATATTAAATGACATAACAGTTCATATTCTTTCCCATCTTCAACTATTTTTAAAATTCCCTTCCTAAATCAATTTTCTTCCATTATTTTTTTCTGTTATCACTACCAATAACACTCCTATACCATATCACTCAAAATTCCAAATTCCCCAAACACTTTCTTCCAAAGTTCTCTTGTTTCTACACTGTTCTTCGGCAGGTGATCAATGTTCGGGCGTAGGCTACTGTTCAAAGTTCATATCACAACCACACCACTATGATTTAAAGTTATTTCGATTTATTTTACACATTGAATTCTCGTCCATAGTTATTTAGCAGAAATTTTAATGTGGGTCTTGATTGAGGGACTATATTGATTGATCTTGCATGCTAATTTCTCCAGTATAACGTCCCCAAATGAAAGAATGTGGTGGTGTCTCTTATTAGCCTGCAAATAATGTGACATTCTCTGTAGTTTTAGAAATTCCGACTTAGATTTTCATAGCATGGATGAATTAGAACACAAATTATGTGAAGCCAAAACTCTAGGAATGACAATTACATTTTTTGGGGTGTTATAATGCTTTTCTACACTTGTGTGGGTCCAAATTTTTCAATAAAGTAGATCTTGCAAAAAGGCCTCAAGTCTGTCTCAGGCCAACAGTACGAGACACCATCGACAGACCGTTGATGTACCGACGGGCCGTCAGTGGGGTTCGTTGATTGGAAAACCCTTGAGTTGTTGAAGTCTGATACAACGTAAGAGGACTACGATCTGTTGATTGATTGACGAACTATTTTTCACGTCCATTGTTTCATTTAGAGAACCTATTGCCAAGGATCGTAAAAATTATTCTAAGTGTTTGCGATGGAAATGGAATATGGTCCGTCGATTGATCGATGGGACATTATACATGTCTATTTTTTTGTTCTAAGAAGCCTAAAGTTTACGATTAAGTAAGAAAATTCTAACTGTTAGACGATGGAACCAATTGAGGGACCTACCGATTGATCTACGGACCGTTTATAGTGCCCGTCGACATTAAATTGCAGAACTGAAGTTTTGTGATTTTTTTCCCTTTCTTTGCTCCATTTGTTTTTGAATGTGTAGTATCGATGAAGTGATACTAACAACAACCCTACATGTACAATTGGGTGCTAAGAAAGATATCGTCTACCCAAGGGGAATATCAAAGTTAGTGGCTCCTTCCCGTCGGATTATTTGCCAACTCTGACAATGAGCAAGATCCAAAAACATTCATCTAGGTGCCACACCCCCAACACCAGCTGCACAAGTAACAATTTAAACCTTTCAGAAGGAGGCTCCCGGCGTAGTCACTCCCTCCCAGTCTGATGAGGAGCGCACACAGATCGTTCACCTTCCGGGGCTACCTTTAACTCTGAAAGAGCATCGCGCTCCGAATCCGCTTTCGCATCAAGGGCTGCCCAATATTTTGGGTCAAATGGAGCCACTGCCTTAGATTCGGCCTCCGGGGGAGCCACTCGTTTAGAGATTCAAACCACCAAGCCTCATCTTGTGAGGCTTCTAGCTTAGAGAACACTCCTACACCCCGCAAAAATGATCATGCACATGTTCTTGAGGATCCCAACCGGTGGTGTGTCGATGGTCAGTACAGAGACGCAAAAATGTTGAATTAAAAGGTGGGTGATGACCTGTCCCTGAGGTGTATAGATTGTTCAACATTGACAAATTCTAATATATGGATAGGAGTTTGAGATTCTACAGCGAGGAGTTAGTCAACGATTTCTACGCTTCCGATGTGTCTACTCTCAAAAGATCTATAGATTGGCAGGCTAAACCTTCCAAAAAGGACTCACTCACCTTTGCACTAGGCAGGGGCTGCTAGGTTGATATTTCGGAGGCCACCATCCGTCGTTTTCTATATGTCCTAACCACTAGCACTCAATGGGTAGTACGCCGGAATTCGACTATATGTTGGAGACATTGAAGAGTAGCATATTTAATAGAACTTCCAAACTAAATGAGTCAGCGAAAGCATGCCTCGCTCAACATTTCATAGTTGATAGTTAAGGGCAGATTGGGTGTTAAATCTCCGCGGTATAATATAGAAGGCGACCCAGAATTTTGTGTCAATGTTTTTCTTGTTGATGGTCCATCACTAACTGTCACCCACCAATGCTTATAAAGTCATTACCTGGGATAGGAGAGTGTTTGGAGCAAACATGGTAGCGTGGTTGGAAATAGACTATGCTTGGGTGCTTATATCAGTGAAACATGAGAGGGCTTTAAAGACCTCTACTCCTTACCCCTTTACTTGTTTGATCTTCAATATTGTTGGGAGACTAGGGTATCCATTTGGCATTGCGACACACTACTTCACCCAGAGAGGACATATGATATAGGTCTCATCAGGGATGAGGACAATGTAGTGGCGCCAAAAATTGATACACTTAAATCAAACTTCCCTAAAGAGGTATAAGCGGTCGTAATAAAGTAAAGAAAGCACGTAGAGGGACCAAGATTGAGGTCCCACCATTGAGCGAGAAATTGGTAGATGTGTTGAAGTTAGACCCAGTGAATGATCTTGTTACATCTTATCCTGATGACACTTCCCCGGCTGACTCCACTCATGCTTCCAGCAGTGCCCCCAACTTGTCCCAATCCACATTGCCATGTGCAACACTGGTTCTTTTAACGCGAATACTGAAGTTTAAGGCACAGATGTACACCTTACTCGACAATGTGCAGCGTTGGATACAAAAGTCCATCGATGAGGATGAGGACCAGATTGACAAAAGGGTGACCAGCTGACTGAGTAGAAAATTCAGGTGGTCTATCAACGCCTAGACGCATTCTAGCTTTGTGTGCTAGCCTCCCAGCCCCTATGATAGAACTCACTACTCTTCATAAGGTGATTTCTATTTTGCGTGTTGAGGTAGATGCCATTCTAGAGATAATAGGGAAGGGGTCGGAGAGTTTTCCTATCGAACTCACAAAGGACACAATGTTTGATGCTTTTGTAAGACCCCCAAAATGAGTTAGATATCTTGATCCTAACATCTTCATCATAATGTTCTATGGTCCTAAAATTTCTAATAATATTTGTTAGAGGTAGTGTGTAAATTTTGAGGTGACTTGGAAATCAAACGCCACGGAACGACCAAGACGTTCGACGACTAGTCACCCATATGCCTCTTGTGTCAATACGTGCTTATATTTATATTTCATGAGCTTATAAAGTAATAAAATGATTTATAATGATTTTTATATTAAGTATATGTAGTTTCATTATGTTTGGAGGTCAAATATCTAAGAACATCTAAGACGTTCGAAAGTTAGCCCTTGAGACGTTCAAGTATGTCTTGATGGGTCCTAGCATGTTTGGACGTGTTTTATGTGTGTATTTCTGGTGAAACTTTCATGGGAGGTCTCCAACTTAGTTAATATTTGTATTTACGTTGGAAACTCCTAAGTACGACTTCTGAAGGGCCCCATAACAAGGACCCAAGGGGTGTCGAGGCACTGGCTTGGCAGTAACAATCGACGAGCTCAATTCACCCCCCGTTGGTGGAATGAAGCCCCATGAATGGAGAAGCATCGATGATAACTTACCCTAAAAAAGTCTTGGACACATGACAGACCCATACCCAATAGACGGAGGTCACAAAATGGTCTGTCAATGAACCAACTTCCCGTCAGTGGGTCCGTCAATGCAGGTTGGTGCCACTGCTATGCATGCTGCCTATTATTGGGGTGAATTGGAAATTCAGTCTACGAGATAACCTGACCCTAGAGAGTTTATCTAACTATTTTAGGTATATATATTGATCAAAAACGTGAATATCTTATACCCAATCCTCCCTTCAAACTCAAAACTCCCTCTCCCAAAATATCCTCTCTAAGAACCTCCATTAAAGGTTAAGTTAAATGTCATCTTGTAGATTTAATTATCATGGGTTCTTCACCAAGTTTTAGAGGTTATCAACTATACAAAGTTATGGTTATCCTTCATCTCTAAGTAGCCTTTCACTAAAAGAGTTAATCTCAAAGTTTCAAAAGAGATTTCATGATTAAACTTTTTCTTCTTCAATATATCCATGGGTTCTTTCTAAAAATGTATTTAATGGCTTAATTATTATGAATTAATGTCAATGTATTGGTTTTAACGTGATTTTCAATCCAATTGCATTATGAACACATGTCCCTTCCCAAAATCGATTTAGCCTTGCATGGGCACTGTGATCATCGCTTGTTATTGATTGAATTGTGATTGTATTACGTTGATTAGGTTATACATATTATTACTTACGTGATTTAATGATGAATTAATGATTAAGGATCCATGGGGATCAATGTATGAATATTTGAACATGCTTAGTCTATAACTCTATATGTTCACTATAACATGGATCTTTTAATGAATAATAGTGGAATTCGATTACGTTGTGGTTCTTGTAGCTACTTTCCTATATTGATAATATTGATGAAATTTGATCTATAATTCATGAATGTAAAAGTGGTTAATGATCTGTGTCCTATATTTTAGCATAGTTAATAATGTGTTGTACTAGTTTGTAGCATGATCTTCTAGTAGTTTATGCATGATTTCTGACATGATTATTATGTTTTTGATACTGCCCTATACTTGAATTATTGATTGAATAGTTGTAATCGTCAATGATAACCAAAGGCTAAAGGATTGGTAAGAATTTCTCTACCCTTCTACTTTTCTACTTCTTTATAGCATGTTAATGAAGCCTTGTATGTCATTGTGTGGTATGGTCCACTTATGGTGGCGGTGGTTAATTTATTGTCATTATATTTGTGTTGACCATGGCCTTTAAGGAAAATTGATGAATATATGAATAAGAGGTTACGATGATCAACTTATGTATAACTTGTGCCTAGTTTTCTTCTCTAGTTGTGAATCTATGTTATGTTACTACTATTATGATCATGTAAATGGTCATGTTACGATTATGTGTAGGTTCTTCCATAAATGAAGTATTATGGGTTCATGAACCCTACCCATGTAACCCATGTGAAGGTGTAAGTAGTTAATGTTGGATGTCTTAAGTGTAATATGAAGTTGGCTTGTATCCTATGCTAAGTTATGTTGTGTGGTTTATGCTTGAATGTGTGTTTTTGTCCTAAAGGGTGGCTACCTCAATTTTTTGTTGATAGGAATTATGTTATCATATTGATCAATCTACACACACCCTCACTTTACATGCATGCTTACAAGTAGTATAGGTCATGATGTCTAAATAAAACGTACGACTCATATTGACAAGGGTCTACTACTATGCATAATAGGTTTATGTCTATGAAAGTATAATATGTGTTTCCTTCAAAAGGATGGCATGATATGTGTACTAGTATGAGCAAGGGTATGGGACTTTGCCTATGCATTACACATGCGTGCCTAGATATGATAGTTTCTCGTTTTGGTTTCTATGTGCATGAATATGAATGTATGAACATGTGTCACCTTAGTGTTTTATGTGAAAGGATTGCTCACATATATGTCTACATACACATGACTGATGATATAGTCAATAAAGAAGCCTTGAAAGTTGTGCTCAAGTTTATCCTAAACTAGATAGTGCTGATAATATATGCAATGTCTATGTGAAAGGATTTCTCACTTGATGTAGGTTTATTAACATTCATATGTGACCTATGATCTGAGCATATTAGGGAGTCAATATCCTAAGCCTGTGTTTTATAGGGATATGATAATAAAGGCTTTTTCAATAAAGGGGAACTTAGCTTAGAAAAGAATGAACTTGTATATGAGTGTGTGTCCCTTTCCAATGTGTGAAGGAAGGTATACCATAAATCTCATGAGGTGGATAACCATAATGCTTCAATGTACATAAATAGGGTTTGCAGATGTGAATAACCATAATACCCCATCTTGGCATAAAGAGGGTTTTCACATGTACCTCCAAGTTCCATAAACTATGCTTGCCACATAGGATCTAGCAATGTGATATCAAGTAAAATTCTAGCAAGTTTTAATGCTACCTTGGCTAGGTAAGAACACTTTCCATTGGTGTAAGCCTCTGCAAAACAAAATTCCATGTTTAGTACCCATTGTCTTAGAGTTGGTTATGGATATAATTTCCCTAAAGTAAAATAGACAATGGAAGTATATGAATAGGACCCTAAAAAGGATGAATCAAGGGAGTTTACTTAGGATAGGTGGAAGTAATGAACCCATCTATACATTGCACAATCATCTCCTTAGGAATATCTAGGAAAATTATTCTAAGGTGTATGATTATGAGTATGTTTTTGTGAATGGCATGATAGTATTTATCTTTATCTCATTAAGATGTGCATGGTATGAGCCTATGTGATGTGATCTTATTCTTATATGCACTATATGACTCTTAATGACTATATGATGAAGGTTGTTGACATGAATTAGGTTGTCTTTACTTAATATGTTGATTTATGAATTGAATGATAAGGTTTTTGGTTTAATGAAGGGTTTACTAAGTATGTCAGGGTTTATGGGGCTACACATGTACATTGCACTAGTAGACTATGACTGGGGTCATGAACAAGGTCTTATTATTATTTATATGAAGTGAAGTCAATATATGTGCAAATTGATGTAGCTTACTGTAAATCCAATGTAGCCTTGACTCAAATATGTCTTTGATAGGTTATACTTGTATGATGGTATCTGTTGCCTTGTATCGGTTGTATGTATGGTTTTCCTTGTGAAATTAAGGTGATGTATTGCACCAAGTATAACTAGAGAGTTACTTGGGAGGTTAATGAATAAAAGAAAAGAATGCTCACTGTTAAAAAGGAAATAGTTCATTGTAAAGTCACTTTAAGAATGACTTAAATTCTATATATGTTTTTGTATGATGTTTGGACTTTGAATATTTCTATATGAAGTATGCGAATAATATTAATTCTATTGTATAAAAGTTTTATGAAGATTTACTCAAAAACGAATGATGTATGATGAAGAAAATGTCCCTTCTAAATACAGGTTTTTGCATGTTTGTCACACTTAGTGCATTCTTGTACTAATCCCATTCTTCTCTACTTTTTACTCAAAGAGTAGGTTTTGGATGCTTAATGGATGTATTGAATGGTGAGGATCTTAATATATGATTCCCCGGCTCAATGAAAAGAATCCTTAAGTTCAAGGATTTCCTACTTATGTTTACTGTAATGTTTTATATATAGTATAATTATGATAATGTATTAAGGTCGTGTCCCTAATGTACTCTGATGTTATTGATTCTATGATGGAAAATAGACTCAGAATCTAAGTATGTAATATGATATTTTATATATATGAAGTAGTGTTCTAGCATATGATGTGCTAAGAATGTTTTAAATTTTCCGCTAAATTTATTATGACAATGCGATGACTTATCACTCTGGGATTGTATAAGACCTAAGAGATGTCAAGTACACCATATTAATTCTAGAGGGTGCTCCCTGGATGTGAAAAATGTGGTGTCTGAGCATGAGGTTTTAAAAGTTATTTAGGTTTCAAGAAGTCTCATATTATCACGTCTACTAGACTCTTGTATTATTGGTTGTCAGCCACAACACATCAAATTGTACGGGAGGCTATTTGACAATAGAGCTTCACTTCTTCATCATTCTCATATCAAGCCATGGAACTTAACTTTATTGGATCTCTATCTTATGTTTTCTTGTTCGGTGGTCTTTTACATGTGATTGCTTGAATAAGATTGTATTTCTATGCTTGAGGGAGAAAAGGTGAGTTTTAATGCTTATCTTGGATTTATTGTTTGATGAGTATTTATGAAGGTTAATTTTGGCATGTTTTGATGATGTGATGAAATTTAAGGCTAAGTATGAGATTTATGTGAAATAGTAATTGATATTGAGAAATGTATTTCATGGTAGGATTCAAGCATGTTAGAAGTTATTATGGTTAAAATATGTTTCTTTTAGATAAATGTGTTACTATATGGTTTTAAATAATGGTAGCCTAATATAATGATTTCAACTTTAAATGCTTAGAGACTACTTGTGGAAGCATTCTACCCTAAGAATATGTTCGTAAAAGTAAGATACTAGGAGAAAAACCTTCGCAATGCAAGCTAAAAACAACCCAACGATTAGATGAGATTCGTGAAGAGATGACACAAATGAGAACTGAGTTAAAGTTTGTCTTGAAACATGTCACTGCAGGGGCAGTGAAGGTAAATGTGGTGAATTACTTGACTAAACACCACGCCAATTGATGTGTATTATTATGATGAGGATTCATATGCAGTGAATGATCAGGCGAGGGGTTTCCAACCAACAGCCCAAGTCTCTAATAAGGAGAATTGGCGCCAAGGTCAATGTTGTTCGTGTATAAGATAACATGAGAAAAGAAAAAAAGGTTGTACAAACTAGTGGAAAATTGGTGGAAGACACAGTGAAAGAAGCAAAGGTGACCCAGATAGTGGTCCCCATACCTACACCTCCACGACCATTCCCTTAGATGTTATTGAAGAAGACTTAGGATGGTAAATATTGAAGATTTATCACTATGTTGAAATAGATTTCCATCAATGTCCCTTTTGTAGAAGTCTTGTAAAAATGTTCGATTATGCTAACTCTATGAAAGATATGGTAACAAAGAAGAGATCGGTGAGTTTTGAGGATAATGATATTATGCATCATTGTAGTGCTATGGCTACAAGGTCTCTTATGTAGAAAAAGGCAGATCTTGGTTCTTTCACCATTCCATGTACGATCGGGTAGCTACACTTTTCTAAAGAACTATACGATCTGGGTGCAAGAAAAAACCTCATTCCTCTTTCCATTTATATGAACTAAGGCTTTGGTTACCCTAAGCCTATTACGATGCAGTTACTGATGGCCATCGATCAGTGAGAGGCCCATTAGTATACTTCATGATGTGCTTCTGAAATTGGAGTAATTTATATTTCCATTCAATTTTTTTCTTCTTGACTGTGAGGTTGATTTTGAGGTTTTCATTATTCTTGGAAGGAAATTACTTTCCACTGGGCGTGCATTGGTTGATATGGAAAAGGTGTATATGAAGTTTAAGTTGAACTATGAAGAAGTAATTTTCAACATATGTAGGTCTATGAAGTAGAGTAGTGAGCTCCTAACGATATTTGTTATACCCTACATGGTAAAGAGTATATCTGATGAACAAATTGAGGAGTGACTACGTGCTGAGGAAATATAGGCAGTGATCATAAATTTTGAGAGTGATAGTATCTACGAGTATGGGTCTTTAGTGGTTCCAATTGAACGAAATGAATATGGGTCAAAACCAAAGAAATAGGAGTTAGATATGAAGTATCGTGAGTCTTCACTGGCGAAGCCATCTATGAGGAGGTTTAAAAATTAGATCTCAAGACTCTACCACCACATTTGAGATATGAGTTCTTGGGGAGAGATTACACTTTTCCGTGGTAATTGCAGCGGAATTTAATGCCCAACAACTAGTGTGTTTAGTGGAGGCTTTGAAGAGATTCAAACGAACCATTGGGTTGAGTATTGCAAACATTGTTGGGATTCCTCTTGGTATTTATTCACACAAAATCAAACTCAAGCCCAATCCCAAACAAACTATTGAGAACAAAAAAGTTTGAGTCAACCTATGCAAGAGGTTGTGAAAAACGATATCATCAATTGGTTGGATGCCACATTAATTTATCTTATCAAAGACAGTAGTTGGGTGTGCTTTATTGAGTGTGTGCAAAAAAAGGGTGGGATGGTAGTGGTTCCTAATGAGAGGAACGAGCTTGTTCCAATGCGGCGTGTGACCAGATGGAGAGTATACATGGATTACCAGATGTTGAATGTGTAGCCTGAGAAGGACCCTTTCCCCCTTCAGTTTTGTATTCAACGCTAGATAGACTTGCATAAAAATTGTAGTATTGTTTTCTTGATGGTTATTCAGGTTTACAATCAAATATTTATTGCCCCTTAGTATTAATATAAGAGCACTTTTACTTGACCTTTTGGGAAATATGCATTCAAAACGATGAAATTTGGGTTATGTAATGCACCGGCCACATTTTAGCGATGTATGATGTTGATATTCTCTGATATGGTGGAGGACAATATTGAGGTATTCATGGATTCGGTGGTTGGTGACTCCTTTGATCGATGTTTGAGTCATTTGGCTTAGCAACTCAAAAGATGTGAAGATTGCAATCTTGTACTTAATTGGGAAAAATATCACTTTATGGTGAAAGAAGGCATATTTCTGGGCCATCACATCTTGGAGAAGGGGATAGAGGTTGATCGACCTAAAGTCGAAGATATAGATAGGCTTCCTCCACCCATATATATAAAAGGTCTTAGAAGTTTTCTTGGACATGTAGGTTTTTTACCAGAGGTTCATTAATGATTTTCAAAAATTGAACATCCTTTGCGCAAACTACTAGAGAAGGATTTAAGGTTATATTTTAATGAACCATGTCTCAAAGCGTTAGGAAAATGGTAAGAAGAAGTTGGTGTCTATGCACATTATTATTTCCCTAGATTTGAGTAAAGAATTTGAGATGATGTGTGATGCTAGTGGGAATGTAGTTGGTGGAGTATTGAGAGAGCCAAAGGATAAAATTCTTAACCCCATCTACTATACAAGTAAATCCCTGAATGAAGCTCAAACGAACTATACGTTACCGTACAAGAGCTTCTTGCGGTGGTATCTACTTTGAAATTTTTTTCTCTTATTTACTCGGTATGAGGATCATAATGCATACAGACCGCTCTGCATTGAGGTATTTGATAGCGAAGAACGATGTGAAGCCAAGGTTAATTAGATTGGTGCTATTATTGCAAGAGTTTGACATCGAGGTAAAAGACATAAAGGGGACTGAGAATAAATTTTCCGATCGTTTCTCTAGGCTAGAGGTTGAAACTATGCGTAAAGTGTCCATAATTGATGATTCATTCCCTAATTAACATATATTGGCTGCTTTTCGAAATTTGATCCCATGGTTCGCAGATTTTGCAAAATGAATTGTCTTCCATCAGAGGAAGAAGTTTATGCATTATGTGAAAAGTTCTTTTGGGATGAGCCTTGCTTATACCAGAGTTGTGCCAATAGGATTATTCGTCGTGATGTATTGGAAGTTAAGATGTTGAGTGTTTTGGAGGCGTGTCACTCCTCGCCTGTAGGTGAGCCCGATAGTGGTATTCGGAATCTTTATAATATTTTGTAGTGTGGGTATTATCGGCCAAACATTTATGAAGATGCTCACGAGTTTGCCAAATCATGTGATTGGTGCAAGCGAGATATAGGAATTTCGAAGAGGCAAGAGCTCCCATTAAATCCTAATCTGGTGATTGAGTTATTTGATGTATGAGGCATTGATTTAATGGGCCCATTTTATGAGTTATCATGGGATAAATTATATACTTGGAGGTTTACTAGGTGTCTAAATGGGTGGAAGCTGTAGCGCTTTCTAACAATGAGGGGAAAATGTCACTGCATTCTTGAAAAAGAATATCTTCTCTATATTTTGTAAACCTAGGGCCATTGTTTGTGATGGTGGCTCTCACTTTTGTAATAATTTGTTCAAAGGGCAATTGGAGAAATATGGGGTTCTCCATAATGTGGCTCTTCCTTATCATCCACAGACTAGATCAAAAGATAAGGCAAATTCTGGAAAAAATGGTGAATGCTAATATAACGGATAGGTCAATGAGGCTTGATGATGCTCTTTGGGCCTAGCGGACTGTATACAAGTCTCCCATTGGTATGTCTCCATAAAAACATTTATATAGGAAGTCTTGTTACTTGCTAGTTGAGTTAGAGCACAAAACCATATGGGCAATGAAGAAACTGAAATTGGATTGGAATGATGCAGCGGAACAAATACTATATGGGTTGAATGAGCTTTATGAGTTTTCCCTCAAAGCCCATGAAGGTTTAGTCATCTACAAAGAGAAGCTGAAGATGTACCACGACCAAAAGATTGAAAAGAGAGAATTTTTGGTTGGCAATTTGGTGCTTCTATTAAACTTTAAGCTACTCTCATTTTAAAAAAATACTCAAGTCCAAGTGGACAGGGCCATTCCTCATCACTAAAGTTCTCTCAAACGGAGCGGTTGAGTAGGAGAATAAGGAGGGTGAAAATTTCATAGACAACACGCAAAGGATTAAGACTTAGTTGGGGCATGTAGAGAGTGTCCATGAAAAGGTTGAGTTGCATCACATTGATGAAGTTTGAGTAATCAAGGTGTTTGGGTCGTACAACGATGTTAAATCAAGCGCTTCTTAAGAGTCAACGCAAGTTGTATCCCTTAGTGAACAATATGTTTATTTTTTTTGTACAAATCGTCATATTTTCTTGTTTTTTTGTTTATAATCGTATTTCATTCTTGTTTGTGTGCTAGTGTTGACTACAAATTAAAGTAGGGTCCATGTCTTAATGTGTCAAGAAAAACACAAAAAGAATGGCCTAATAGGTGTTACATGTGCAGGGACCAAACAAAATAAATCTGTAAAAAATGGTCTGGTGCATAGATATACTGACCCAATCGATGGGCCACCATTTAATCGATGGACCATTGATGGTGTCCGTAGATCCCATGTATTTTTTAAAATTTTCTAAGTCAAGATGCAAATGATGGTACAAGACGACTGACCTATGGACAATCGATGGGGTTTTGTAGGTCCAAAATGTCAGTGACCCAAACCGACGAGCTAGTAATATAAATGACATAACGTTTCATATTCATTCCCATCTTCAAATTCATTTAAAATTCCCTTATGAAACATTTTTTCTTCCATTATTTCTTCCCATTATCACTACCCATCACACTTCCATCTTCCATATCACTTCGAATTCCAAATTTCTCAAATTCCCCAAACTCTTTCTTCCCAAATTCCTTTGTTTCTCTGTTGTTCTTTCTTCGGTAGGTGATCAATGTTCAGGCGCGTAGGCTACTTTTAAAAGTTCATATCACAAACATATCCCTATGAACTAAAGGTATTTCTATTTCCTTTAAACTTTATATTGTCGTTCATAGTTGTTTAACACAGATTTGAATGTAGGTCTTGACTAAGGGACTAAATTAATTGATCTTGCATGCTAATAACTCTTGCATTACGTCCCTCGGAATGAAAGAATGTGGTTGTGTCTCTAATTAGTCCTCCTTTAATGTGACTTTCTCTTTAGTTTTAGAAATTCTTACTTAGGGTTTCGTAATATGGATGAATTAGAACATAAATTGTGTGAAAACGAAACTTTAGGAATGACAAATTCAATTTTTTTGGTATTATAATTCTTTTCTACACTTGCATGGGTCCAAAATTTTCCATAAAGTTGATCTTGTAAAATGTCCTCATGTATTTCTCAGGCAAAAAGTACCAGACACCGTCGATAGATCGACGGACAGTCGATGGGGTTTGTCGATTGGAACACCCTTGAATTGTTGAAGTCTTAAATGACGAAAGTCAATTACGGTCCATTGATTGATCAACGGACTATTCTACTTGTTCATCGCTTCATTCAGAGAACATATTTTCACGGATCGTAAAAATTATTCTAAGTGTTAGATGACGAAAGTGAACTATGGTCCGTCGATTTATCAACAGTCCATTCTTCATGTCTTTGTTTTGATCTGAGGATTCTATAATTTATGATTAAGTTAAAAAATATTAAGTGTTTGTTAACGGACCCTATCGACGGACCACCCGATTGATCGATGGACTGTCGATAATGCTCATCGACTTGAAGTTGCATAAATGAATTGTGTTGTGATTTTTTCCCCTTTCTTCACTATATTTGTTTCAAGTGTATAGTATTGATGAAGTGATACTAACAGCTAACATGCATGTACACATGGTTTCTAAGCAAGATATCATCTACTCAAAGGGAAAGTAAAAGTTAGCGGCCCTGTCTCGTCAGATGATTTTCAACTCCGACAATAAGAAGAACCAGAAAATATTACAGGTGCAACAAACCCAACACAGTTACACGAGTCACCAGGTTCACCCATCAGAAGGTGGTTCCTCGCGTAGTCACTTCCTCCCAGACCTATGAGAAGCGCACATCGATCGGCTGACCTTGCAGGGTTGCCTTTAGCTTTGAAGGATCACCAGGCTCCTAATTTTCTTCCGCATGTGGGTTGGCTCAATCTTCTGGGTCAAATGGAACCACTGCCTTAGGTTATGCCTCCCAGGGAGACACTCGATCAGAGAGTCACAACCACCAAGCCTTTTTTGTTAAGGCTGATAGCTCAGAGACTACTCCTGCACCCCACACTAATGACCATGCACATGTTGTTACGGAGCCCAACGGTGGTGTGTCGATGGTCACTACAGAGTGTACAGAGACGCAAAAAAATTTAACAAAAAGGGGGTGATGACCCAGTTTGTGACAGTGGAGCATCGAGTTTTTATGGGAAGTATGCACACCGTCGATGAGCTTCATAGATTGTTCAACCTGCAAAAATATAAGTATATGGCTCGGAGTTGGGATCCCATAGTGAGGACGTAGCCAGGGATTTATATGTTTTCTATGCGGCTACTCTAAAAGGCTGTATAGGTAGGTTGTGTAGACCAGCAAAAATGACCAATTCACCTCTTTATAACTCAGGGGCTGCCAGGTTGATATTTCTAAGGCCACCATCCGTCGTTTTCTATAAATCCCAACCACTAGCACTCAACGGGCTCTTAGTATGCCAGAATTCGACTACATGTTAGAGACAATTAAGATTAACGCTAGAGGACTGCCAAAGGAAATGTGCTAACCAACAGATGGCTTTCTCAACATTTCGTAGTTAATGATGAGAGGGTTAACTGGGTGTTAGATCCCCTTGGCATAATCAAGAAGGTGACACTGACTTTTGTGGCAAAGTTTTTCTAGTTGCTAGTCCTTCACCGTCTATCACCCACGAATGTAAATAATGTCCTTACCTAGGATAGGAGAGTGTTGGTAGTAGCAATGCTAACAGGGTTAGAAATAGACAACGCCTCGAGTGCTTATGTCAGTGATACATGATAGGGCTTTGAAGACCTCTACTACTTACCCCTTTACTTGTTGGATCTTCAAGCTTGTGTGGGGAGACTGGGTACCCATTTAGCATTATGACAGACTGCGTCACTCAGCGGTGATTGACGATATAGGTATCATCAGGGATGAGTCCAATGTAGTGGCGCCAAAATTTGATATGCTTAAATTACACCTAAATAAAGAAGTACAAGCGGTCGTAATCAAGTAAAGAACCTACGGAAAGGACCAAGGATTGAGGTCCCGCCATTGAGCACGAACTTGGTGGAATTTGGTGGAGGTTGTGAAGTTAGCCTAAGAGGCTGATCCTACTACATCTGACCCTGCTGTCACCACCCCGACTGACTCCACTCATGCTGCCAGCAGGGCCACATACTTGTCCCTATCCACATTGCCATCTACAACACTAGTTTCTTTAGTGCGGGTACAGAAATTGAAGGCATAGATAGCAACCTTAATCCACCACGTGCAGCCTTGGCTACAGATTTCCCTTGCTATGGCCGAGAATCGGAGTGATAAGAGGGTGGCCTAGCTGACTGAGCAGAAAATTTAGGTCATCTCTCAACGCTTAGACGTTTTTGAACTTCGTGTGCTACCCCGCCTAGACCCCACGATGTAATTTGACGGAGGTGTAAGTTGAGTGTATCATTGTCACACAATTAACCCTTTACTATTTATCGTTCTTACAGTTATGTTTATTTTTCCCATGAACACCTCATGGTTTCATGAGTGTATAGAGAATAGGCTTTTGACATAAAGTTCTCTTTGAAACGGCTTACACTTCACACTTACGTAGGTGATTTGTCATCTCGTAGAAACACTATATTGTCAAATATGTCAAACATAGGAAATCATTAAAAACATTAAGCTTTATTAACTCATTAACAACTCTTGAAGTCTTAACGATGTTCCTGAACATTGTATTCATCATGAGAATGGATTGAGTTGATTGACATTGTCTAACCGTGAGTCACAACGTTTTTTTCTCCTTAAATCCTGCTCTTGGGATCTCTAATCTCCTAGATAGAGTTACCGCCATGCTGATTTATCCTTGGCCGTAAACTCATTCCCTTAAATGATCCTTCAACTGCCTCTTTTATTAGGCCTTTCTTTAGAAGATCTAACACATTATTTCTTGACATATCATAGTTAATTGTGATAATTCTACTAGAGAGAAGTTGTCTTACGACGTTATGTCTCCATCGTATATGAGGAGACTTACCATTGTACATGGCGCTAACTACCCTACCTATTGTTGCTTGACTATCGGAATGTATGCAGATAGGTCCCACATGTTTGGGCAGAAATAGAATATCCTCTTGGAAATTCTGGAGCCATTCAACTTCTTCACAAACCTTATCTAAAGCAAAAAATACAAATTCCATTGTGGGGCGAGTGATGTGTGTCTATTTAGACGAGTTCCAAGAGGCAACTCCTGCACCAAGTGTAAACACATAACCACATGTGGATTTTACTTTGTTTGACCTGGGCATCCAATTTGCAGCACAATATCGTTCAACCACAATAACATATTTATTATAACGGAAAGCATATAGTGTTGTGTATGTTTCATTTACCCCAGCACATGTTTCATTGCCATCTAGTGAATTTGATTCAAATTACTAATGAACCAACTCAGTTTGCTAAAAGCACATGCTATATCCGGTCACGTACAATTCATAATATATATCGAACTTCCCAATACACTAGTCTATTCTGATTGAGAGTCACTTTCACCTTCATTCCTTTAAAATGTAAAGCTTAAATCAATTAGAGTTTTGTCAACATTGAAATTCAAGTACTTGAACTTATTAATACTCTTCCAATATAATGAGATAGAGATAATGCTAGTCCCTGAGAAGTTTTGAGAATCCTGATCCCTAAAATCAAATAAGCAACTCCTAAGTCCTTCATATCGAACTTGTTGGACAGCATGCACTTAGAAACATTTATATCGTCAATATCTTTACTCATTATTAACATGTCATCAACATAAAGACAAACTTTGACCTTATGATTCGGAATGTTTTTAATGCATATAGACTTATCACATTCACTAATCTTGAATACATTTGCAACCATTGTTTGGTCAAATTTAGCATGTCATTGTTTGGGTGCTTGCTTGAGCCCATAAAGAGACTTCATAAGTCAGCACACTTTCTCTTCTTTACAAAGAACTACAAACCCTTCAGGTTGTTCCATGTGAATTTCTTCCTCTAACTCTCAATTTAAGAAGGCTCTATTTACATCCATTTGGTGGATTTTAAGATCATGCACTGCTGCTAATGTTATTAATATCCAAATTGATTTTACCCTTGTCATTGGATAGTATGTCTCAAAGTAGTCCAGACTTTTTTTTGGTATCCTTTGACTAAAGTGTAGGCTAATATTTCTCAATAGTTCTAGAATTATTAATTTTCCTTTTAAAAGATGCAGTGTGATCATAAAGGGTTATTTCCTTGAGAAAGATCAGCCAATTCCCAAGTATGATTTCTTAAAATTGATTCTATCTCACTATTGACATCTTCTTTCCAATAAGTCAACTCACATGCAGACATAGCTGCTTTAAATTGTTGAGGCTCATTTTCAAGAAACAAAGCCACAAAATATGGTACGAATGAAGTAGGTTTCTGTTTGTGAGTGCTACACCTACGATCCTCTCTACGTAGTATATCTTTCGTTAATTCTTCCCATGGTCGTTTAGCTCTTTCACTTGTTGACTCACATTAAGCTTTGTATGGATAAATTTTTTCAATGAACTTTGCAGTATCTTAATCAATTATCGCATTAATGTAAATCTCAGGATTATCAGATTTGTGAACCAAAAATCGGCAAGTCTAACTGTGTACAGCATATCAAATAAATACACAATCCAATTGGGTCCAATTTTCACCCTTTTTGGTGAAGGAATCTCTACCTTGGCTAGACACCCCCACACATTGAAATATTTCAAGTTGGGTTTCCTTCCTTTCCTTAAATCATATGGAATTGATTGTGTTTTGCTATGAGGAACTGTATTGAGTATCGTATTAGCAGTAAGGATGACTTCCCCTCACAGGTTTTGCAGTGAAACGGAATTGAACATCAAGGCATTCATCATTTCATTTAATGTTCCGTTCTTCTGTTCTACCAAACCACTAGCCTACAGTATCAAGGGTGTAGTAGGTAGATGAATAATACCATATTCCAAACATATCTCTGCAAAAGGAAATTTGTATTCTCCACCCCTATCACTTCGAATCAATTTTATCTTTAGATTCAATTGGTTTTCCACTTCAGATTTTATTTCTTAAATGCATCAATTATTTCATCTTTACTATTAAGCAAATATACATAACAAAATTGAGTGCAATCGTCAATAAAAGTTATAAAATACTCTTTCCTACCACAAGATGGTATATATATATATATATTATATATATATATATAATATATATATATATATATATATATTATATATATATATATATTATATATATATATATATATATATATATATATATATATATATCATAAACAAAGAAAACAACTTAATTCGTTAAAGGAAATGCAATAACAAAATGACCTTTACTTATATAAGAAAGTAATATCGCCTTTGTGGAAGTTTATCTGAAAGACAACCATCACTCTGATCCTAAGTGATGCTACAACGTCTAACCTCACGTTTAAAGGGGACTGTCCTATAGGTTGACATTATTATAGGACCTACTCAACTTAGTGGATGGATCCATTAGCTCTCCTTACATGGTAATCTAAAAAGTATGACACGTCAATTTCCATGTTTGCTACATGCTTTACATTGAGACATAAGTTAATGTGGACTCTCATCTCCACATCGGTGCTCAATACTACTCATAGAAATATAAGTTAGTTCATACTTTAGTAGAGCTTCTTGCACCTTTGGGGTTGAGATAATATTTGAAGTTATTAGTCTTAAAAGCTTCTTTTGGAATCAATGATCCCCTTTTAGTTAAAAATATTTTGGAACTTCTAGTTCCCCTCTTCACTTAAATGTGAAACATTTGTAAAACTCTAGGGAATATTTAGTTCCCTTATATATATCTTCAGATATGAACTCAACTCTTACTCTTTACTAAACTTCAAACTTTAACTCTTAGGGAATACTTCGTTCTCTTATAACATTTGAGATATAAAGTCAACTCTTTAATTGACTTCGAACTTTAAGTCTTTAAAACAAAGTGAAAACATTTGGGAAAGACTTTATAGAACTTATAACTTTACTTATGCTTGATTCTTAACTTCTATATTTTGTTAATTAACTTCTTTGACTTTAATATTAACTTTCCTTGAATTGAATTATGCTTTCAAGGATCATGATATCATGTTTATGAATGATTTTATAATTTTTAAATTTACGTTATAGTGTTGGAAACAACTAGGAATGAGGGGTACATCACCTATGAACTAGTAACAAAAGATAGGGAAAGAACGGGGTCTCCAGGGGGTCTTGGAGCTTTG
Organism: Solanum peruvianum; assembly: GCA_027705065.1. Classification (NCBI taxonomy): domain Eukaryota; kingdom Viridiplantae; phylum Streptophyta; class Magnoliopsida; order Solanales; family Solanaceae; genus Solanum; species Solanum peruvianum. Next base: position 56,473,480 of record JAKWJD010001763.1, read on the forward strand.
AAAGGCACGGAGGGCCATAGCCTGAAGGACACAGGTTGTCCTCAGGCGCTCTGAGAGGTGTTGTGCGTTCGAGTCTGACAAACTGACTCGGTCATTATCTGCTTTGGAGGCGCAGCACCACAGCATCTCCCCAACGGGTTTTTCAACTTTCTTCTTCGTTTTGCAACTCTAAACCTTCCCAAACTCCCATGGATCCACCCCTAAATATAAGCATCCCTAATATACTTATTATCTAGTTATTTAGACGCGATAACAGTCCTAAAACATTGATTATAATTAACAGCCATAAACAACAATCCAATCAACAAGAATGTTAAACTTTCTTTGAACATTCCAACCTCTAACATGAGTTGATTCATGAACTTGACTGATTTGAATGAAATTGGTGTGTCGGTGAAGTAACCCAACAAAGAGCCCACATACCTTGTTAGGGATTACCACCTACAAAAATCAACAGAGCTAAGCTTGGTGTTCTTGAGTCTTGTTCTTTCTTCTGCTTTTTTCTCCTTGCTCTCAAAACCCTAGTCTATTTTCTAATTGAGTAAACAGAATGGGATCAGTTTAGACCCCAACATATTACTCCAAAACTAAAAATTTAATTCACTTAAGGAAAACTTTAAAACACCCTTAGTAAACCGCTGTTTTGGAATTTTCCCTACTCAATAGACCATCTTTCGAAGGTCATATGTCATTCTTATGACCTCATATATTCACAAACTTGGCATCGTTGGAAAGATATTCCAATGATCCACATAAACAACTCACCGAAATTCCCCTTAAGGTGGGAGTTATGTCCCTTTGAAAATGACCAAAAGTTACTTTCAGATTTCCTTACTTATTTCCAAATTTCATCTTTCTTGTCTCTCTTATTTTAACCTTAGCTTATCAAAAGCAAGTAATAACATGCTTATACATAATCTTTTAAAGTTCTAAGAATAGAATTTAGTACCTTGATTTCCATTCCCTCCGGATTCAAAGAGATGTAAATATATATCTTCTTCATATCCTCCTCATTTTCCTAAGTCACTTCTTCAAGAAATTGGTTCCTCCAAAGGACCTTGACTAAAGCAACTTATTTTATCCTAAACATGCAAGCATGCGGATCCAAAATCTGAACCGAAACTTCTTCATTGCATAAGTTATCCTTAATCCCCACATTCTCTGTTGGTACTATCAATGAAGCATCCCTATGTACTTTTCGACATTGAAATATGGAATACCGGATGAACTGCTTCTAACACTTGAGGTATCACCAACTCATAAGCCACATTGCCCACTATCTTGGATATTATATAAGGTCCAGTATACCAAGGACTAAGTTTCCCTTTCTTACCAGAACTCATAACTGCATTCACAGGTGAAACCTTATGATACAACCAATCATCTACCTGAAACTCTAATGGTCTAAATCTAACATCTGTGTAAGACTTTCAGCGACTTTGTGCAGTCTTCAACCTTTCTTCAATCACCTTCACCTTGTCCATAGCTTGGTGAACTAAATATGGTCCTATTAACCCTGCTTTGCCAACTTCGAACCATCCAATAGGAGATCTGCATCTTCTCCCATAAAGAGCTTCATATCGGGCCATTTGGATGCTCGAAGGATAACTATTATTGTAAGAGAACTCAACGAGATGTAGGTGATCATCCCAATTTTCATTGAAGTCGATCACACAAGTTCTCGACATATCTTCCATGTTATGGATTGTATGATTTGCTTGTCCATCTATCTGAGGTTGGAAAGAAGTGCTCAAATTCACCTTGGAACCCAAACCTTTCTTGAAAGATTTCCAGAATTGTATAGTAAAATGTTCATATCTATCTGAAATAATGAAGAATGGAACTCCATGAATTCTTAACGCTTTCTGAAGGTAAAAATTAGCATAATCCTCGTCCAAATAGGTAGTTTTGACCTGCGAGAAATGGGCAGATTATTTCATTTTATCTACAATCACCCAATATGGAATCATACTGCCTTCGCGATCTTGGCAAGTCTATGACGAAGTCCTTATTAATCATCTCCCACTTTCATTCTGGAAGTTCTATATTCTTAGTGAAACCTCTTGGTCTTTGTGCTCTACCTTCAATTTCTGACAATTTGAAAATTTGGAATTCAGCAATATCCTTCTTCATGTCTTCCCACCAATATACATCTTTGAAACCACTGCACATTTTGGTGGAACCCGGATGAATGGAATATCTGGATCTATGAGCCTCCTCAAGATCCACTCTTGAAGTCAATCGGCCTTAGGTTCACATAATCTACCTTGGTGTTTCAACACACCATCTCCCCTGTCACATCCGGGGAGTACCCCCTTGAAGTAACATGGCCTACTGGACCTCTCAGAGGTCTTATAAAAGCCCATAGTTATCATTCATAACATCATCATTGTAAATTTAGCAGTAATTTAAATTTTTTCGTAGCACATCATATGCTAGAAAGTTTATATATATATATATATAATACCATAAGTACATATATAGACCTTAAGTCTCCTCGCCATCCTAGGCTCAACAACATTAGAGTACATTAGGGAGACGCCCCTTAAAACATAATACATAACTAAACAACTTTTAAACACTTTACAGTAAACATAAGTAGGAGATCCTTTAATTTAAGGATTCCATTCATTAAGTTTGAGAATCATCTATCAAGATCGTCACCGCTCAAGGCATCCTTTAAGCATCCATAACCTATACTTTGTGTAAAAGGTAGATAAGAATGGGATTAGTATAAAAATGCACTTAGTATGACAACCATGCCAAAACATGCATTTATAAGAGACATTTTCTTGAAATCATGAATGATGCCTTTTAGAGTAAATCTTCATAACACCTTTAGACAATTGCATTTATATTATTCACATACTTAATATAGACATTTTCAAAGGCCAAACATCATAGAAAATCACATATAGAATTTAAGACATTTTTTAGGTCACTTTACAGTGAGCTCTTTTACCTTACAATGAGCTCTTTTATTCATTAACCTCCCAATTAATCCTCTAGTGATACTTGGTGCAATGCATCACCTTAAGGCCACAAGATAAACCATACATACAATCAATAAAAGCCTACACATACCATCATCCAGTGTATAAACTATCAAAGACACATTTAAGTGATGACTCCATTGGCATTACAGTAGTTACATCCATTTGCACATACATTCGTTTCACTTCATATCAATGCTTTATATGACCTTATTCATAACCCATCTCTAAGTTTACTAATGCAATGTATATATAAAGACTCATAAACTCACACATACTTAGTAAACCTATCATAACACCACAAGCCTTAACATTCTATTTCATATATCAATAAGTAAGTTAAAACAACTTCATTCATGTCAACAACCTTCATCATATAGTCATTAAGATTCACATAGTGCATATAAGAGTAAGACCACATCACATAGACTCATTCAATGCACATATTCATGGCAAAAAAATGGAACAATACTACCATGCCATGCATAAAGACATTATCATATTCATACACCTTAGATCACCTTCCTAGAACTCCCTAAGGTGCCACTTGTACAATGTCTAGATGGGTTAACTACTTCCACCTATCCTAAGTAACATCCCTCGGATCATGTTAGGGTCTTAGTCATTTACTTCCATTGTCCATTTTACTTTATGGAAACTATAGCCATAACCAACACTAAGATCATGGGTGCTAAACATAGAATTTGGTGTTGTAGAGCCTTGCACCAATGGAAGGTGTTCTTACCTCTCCAAGGTAGACAACTAACACGTGCTAGAATTTTAGTTGATATCACATTGATAGATACTACGTGGAAAGTGTAGTTTATGGAACTTAAGGGAATTATGGAAACATTTCTCTACACGTTTTTTTAGGTAATGAGGCTATCAACTCCAAGAGAACTATGGTGAACCTACCTTCCCTACTGGGGAAGGTGCCACCCCCTTATCTACAAGTTCACTCGGTGCTAAGTGAAGTTCCCCTTATTGAAAAGCCATTATTACATTACTTTATAAAACATAGTCATAGGAAAGTCATCCCCTCATATGCTTTGCTCATAGGTCATCGATGAATATTCATCAAATAAAATCATGTGAGAAACCCTTTCACATAGACATAACATATATCATTAGCACTATCTACTTTCGGATACACTTAATGACACCTTTTAAGACTCCTCTGTTGAATACATCATCATTCATGTGTGTGTGTGTGAATACATATATGAGAGAAATCCTTTCACATAACAAATTAAGGTCACGCATGTTTATATATTCATATTCATGCACATAGAAACAAAAACTAGATTATCCTATCAAGACACACATGTGCAATGCATAGGCAAAGTCCCATACCCTTGCCTATACTAGTACACCTATCAAGTCATCCTACCTAAGGAAACACATACCATACTTTCATAGATATAAGCTTAACATGCATAGAAGTAGACAATACTGAATATGAGAACTATCTTTCATTTATCATACCATATTTATACTCACAATTCAACCACCTTATTAACCTAAGGAAGTAGCTACAATAACCACAACACAATCGAACTTCAAATTTACTTATTAAAAGTTCAATGTTACAGTGAACATATAGAGTTATAGACTAAGCATGTTCAAATCATCATACATTGATTTACATGGAACCTTGATCACGAATTCATCATTAATTCACCTAAATAACAATAGGTATAACCAATTTAACTTAAGAGAATCACAATTTAACCTATCACAAGCCATAATCAAAATTTTCATGCAAGGGCTAAATCGATTTTTCGAAGAGACATGGGTTCATAATGCATAAGGATTGAAATCACATTAACCAATACATTATATCATTTAAACGTCTTCAGAAATGACCCATGTCTATATTAAAGAAGAAGAAGTTTGATCATAAAATCTCTTTTGAAACATTAGATTAACTCGCCAAGTGAAAGGATACTTAGATATAAAGGATCAGTATAACTTTCTCTAGTTGAAAACCTCTAATACTTGATTATTAATAAATGGAAATCCAAGCTACTAGCTGTTCTTGAGCTTCACCAACAATGGAGGTTTCTAGGGAGAAGATTTTTGGAGGGAAAGTCTATTTTGAGTAGAATGGATTGGGAATGGGGTTTTCACGTGTTTTATCCCTTAAATATGCCAGAAAATAACTAAATATATCAATTAGGGTCAGTTAAGGACGTGGAGTTAAATTCACATTCACCCCTTTTAATGAAACTGTGCGCATGTAGTTGCACCAGGCTACATCGACGGACCACCATCGATGTCCAAGAGTTCCATCGACGGGATGTCTTGAGCACACCTTTCAAGACTCCTCTATTTATTAAATCATCATTCATGTATGTGTGTATACATATATGAGAGAAATATTTTCATATAACACATTAAGGTCACATATATTCATACATTCATATTCATGCACATAGAAACCAAAACTAGAAACTATTCTATCAAGGCACACATGTGCAATGCATAGGCAAAGTCTCATACCCTTGACCATACTAGTACACCTATCAAGTTATCCTAGCTAAGAAAACACATATCATACTTTGATAGAAAAAAACATAACATGCATAGTAGTAGACAATACTGAATATGAGAACTACCTTTCATTATAACACCATGACCGATACTACTTGTAAGCATGTATGTAAAGTTAGAATATGTTTATTGGTCAATAGGATCACATAAATGATATCTACAACATATTGAGGCACACACCTTCTTAGGATCACAATACATATTCAAACATAGACCACACAACACGACTTTGCGTAGGAGGTAAGCTAACTTCATATTATACTTTAAGACTCCTACCATTAGGTATTTACACCTTCACATAGGGGTACATGGGTAGGGGTCATCAACCCTTAATACTTCATTAATGTCAGCACCTACACATTATCTTAACACAAACATTAACATACTCATAACAATAGTAACATACCTTAGATTCACCACTAAAATAGAAGACTAGGCATAAGTTACACATAAGGTGATCATCATAACCTCTTATTCATATATTCATCAACTTGCCTTCAAAGCCATGGTCAACACATATATAATGACATTAAAGTAAACACATCCACCATAAGTGGATCATACCACAAAATGCCATACAAGGCTTCGTCAACATTAAGAATTGAGCAATTCTAACCAATTCTTCAGCCTTTAGTCATCATTGAGCATTACTACTCTTTCAGCAGCAATAGCTAAAACTTAATAATCATATACTAAGTCATTCATAAGTTACTACAAGGCCATGCTACAAAATAGTACAACATATCATTACATGCTAGAATGTAGAAGGACATAGACCATTAACCAATTTTTACTTACATAGATTATAGATCATATTTCATCAATATTATAGATATAGGGAAGTAGCTAATCATACACTTAACATAACGAAATCATGTTTCATCTACCCTATTGTTTATATCATGTCATATACATTACAATATTCACTTTATAGGCTAGAAGAGTCTAAATCAATATTTACCAAATCCATGTTTATCTATTCTTATTAGATAAATTATACCTAATACTCATAACATTATATGTATAGGCAGTAGCTAAGGGCAATTAATCATGATCAAGTCATATAACAACCATCCCAACATATGGATCATAAGTTACTACTTCATAACTCAGAAGCACCTAGCCCAATTAATATCAAGCCTTCTTTATTTTGATCATACCGTATCTATACCTACAGTTTACTGAAGTTATTAACCTAAGGCGGAAGCTACAAGAACCATAACACAATCGAATTTCACTTTTATTTATTACAAGGTCCATGTTACAGTGAACATATAGAGTAACAGACTAAGCATGTTCAAATTTTCATGCATTGAACCAAATGGATCCTTTATCATCAATTCATCATAAATTAATGTAAATACTAGTATTTACTATCAATTCAACGTAAGAAAATGACAATTTAACTAATAACAAGCCATAATTACAATGCCCATGCAAGGGCTAAATCGATTTAGGGAAAAGACATGGGTTCGTATTTCAATTGGAATAAAATCACGTTATGGGCAATACATTATCATCAATTCATCATGATTAAGATTAATAATATTTTTATAAAGAACCCATGGAAAGATTGAAGAAGAAGAAGTTTGATCATGAAATCTCTTTTGAAACAGTGAGATTAACTCTCGAAACGAAAGGTTACTTAGAGATGAAGGATCAACATACCTTTGTCTAGTTGAAACCTCTAAAACGTGATGATAAATCCACGAAAAATCCAATCTACAAGCTGTTTTTGAGCTTCACAAACAATGGAGGTTTCTAGGGAGAAGATTATTGGAGGGAAAGTCTTTTTTGTGAGGAAGGGATTAGGAATGGTTTTTCACGTGTTTAATCCCTCAAATAAACCAAAAAATCACTAAATAACTCAAGTATGATCAATTAAGGACGTGGGGTGAATTTCCTATTCCACCCTTTTATTAAACAGTGTGTAGGCAGTGGCACCAGGCTACATCGACAGACCACCATCGACGGCCAGTATGTCAATCAACGGGCCATTTGTGGCTTCAGTCAGTTAGACCTTGGCATGTCCTTTGGTTGAACCTTGCCCAGGATAAGTGTCCATGGACGAGACCTCACAAATGGTTTGTTGGTCAATAAACTAGGCGTCGTTTGGTTTAGTCGATGTACACTGCCAAGGCAGTGTCTCGACAGAGCTTGGATCCTTTATGTGGTCCCTTGGACCTTGGGAAGTAGTACTCGGATTTTTCAGATGTAAATACAAACCTTAAATAGCTGTAGACATCCCACATCAGTTTCATCCAAAACAAATACTCGCAACTTGTCCAATCATGCAAGGCCCCATGAAGACACACATGAGCATCTCAAAGGCTAACTTTCGGAAGTCTTGAACGTTGTTGGATTTTTGACCTCCAAACTTCACAAGACTCCAGATATTGCTTATAAACATCATTATAACTCATTTTAAGACTTGATAATAACATTAATTACAAATATAAGCACATATAGACACATGAGGCACATATGGCTATATACTTTAAAAATGATCATGGGGTAACGAGACCCCGGTAAAGTATGAATGTGTAGTTGGAAATCTGGTGATAGGTTTGGCGGGGGGAGGCTTTTGACCATTTTCTCTTTCACTACATGATTGAATTCTTGACAATATTTGAAATAAAATAACGCAATTTATGAGATTTTTGTTTGATTTTCAGTTTTTCTCCTTCAATTAGAGAAAAAAATGGATACTATGAAATCTTAATTTGATTTTTGCAGTTTTTTCCCCATTAATAAGTGCAACAAATTGATACATAATTTATCAACAATAATGTATACAGATCCTTAATTAGAACATCTTCAACCCCACTCTATTTTACTCTCCATTCTCTATAATGGAGAGTAAAATAGAGAATGGATTCTCAAATCACCCTCCATTTCACTCTTTATTCTATATATATATATAGAAAGAATTGAATAGTAGTTCCCCAAATTTGAAGAACTACTATTAACAATATCTAGTTCATTTTTAAATAATTTTATAATTATTTCTATTATTTTTTATTAAACATATTATTTTTTGTACAAGAATAGGAATTAAATCTCTAATATTTGTAATACTTTTTAAATTAAAATAATATTTTTTTAAACTATGCATTACTTAATATATACTACTTTTATTCCAAATTAATAATATTACACTTTTTAAAATATTTTTGTAAATTTAATATAAGTTGATTTTAGAATTAATTTTCACTATAAAAGAATGCACAATTTTAAATGGCATATAATTTTTCAAAATATTTCTAATTCACATTCTTAACAGAAGAAATATTACACGATGAAACAATATTCCACTCGAAAAGATGTTGAACGTACATTCAGAGGTTTGCAATCACGTTTTGTAATTAATGTAGGATAATCACGTATTTGGACAAAAGAAGTGTTGCATGCTATAATGACTACATGTATTATATTGCACAACATGATACTTGAGATGAATGTAATCTTAATGCACCAATTTAAGATGTCATAGAATCTCCAATTGCAATGAGAAAATGGTAGTAGTTGAAGATCTTCAATTTAAATAATTTTTAGCAAGATATAAAAAACATTATGATCATTTTGAACTCCATAATATGCGTTAATAGAGCATTTATGTGAGGAAGGTAATAATCTTGAAAGTTGTCTATTTATGTAATGCTTGTATAATCATATTTCATTTATTATTTCACTTTTATTTGAATTGTTCATTAATTTGTACATTATATAAATTTTCTTTTAAGGTATGTTATTTTGAAATTTAGGATAAAATATAATTTTATGTTAAAAAAAGAATATGTAAAAACCAAAATTTATATTACATGAAAATGATATAAAAGTGATTGTTTGGAGAAAATAAAAGAAAGAAGATCTTTATATTATGAAATAAGAAAATAAAAATGAAATATAAATAATAATAATATAATCTTGAGGAGAGAGAAAAAGATTCTTTTTTATTGAGTGAAACAAAGAATTAGGTTGGAATTAGTTGTCTGAAAAAATAGAGAATTCTATATTTGGAGATTGAAATACAGTACAAAGTTTGGAGTTGCCCTTATGCATCCGAAATGCCCTAAAACACGAGATTTATATAGTAAGAAAAATAATAGGAATAAAAGGTAAACTTAGGATTTACAATATGGAATTTATGTAAGTTATACTTAATATTTTAGTTTAGTAAGAGTCAAACTTTTACCTAATCCTTCATGGGCTTGATTAATCTATTTAGGTCATTTTTTCAACTTATAAATTCCCATTATTTCCTCTTGGAAGGGGTTTTGGATTTGAACTTTGACAAAAGGAGAAAATACATCAGAGCATTAAAGGTATTGTGAATCACTGATTTTTCTTCTATTAAATGTTTTTATAATTAGGGGAACTTTTCAATAATCACTCAAAAATAGTTTAATTACGCTTCATAGATATAGTTTAGTTATACAAATTCATAGCGACATGTTATAGGGAGGACAATGGCGAGAGAGATTGATAGAGAGGAGAGAGGCGAGTGAGAAATAAGAGAGTGAGAGAGTGGTAAATTGTATATGTACAAATTCTATATAATTATATATATGTATCTGGCATACATATTTATTTGTATATCTTACTACTGAGGTTCAGAGACGGAAGAGAGAGAGACGATTGACATTTGGAGAGGCAGGAGAGAGGCAACCGAGATCGAGAAAAGAGGATAGAGGCAAGCGAGAGAGGGTAATAATTTGTATGATTCATTTGTATAATTCATGGGTAAGTGTGTAAAATTCACGTATTTTTCTATAGTTCAGTAATATAATGTCTTAAATGTCAAACTCATAATAACAAATTGATATAAACCTAAACATATGAACTTTAAATAAATAGACAATTATATTATATAAATTATAGTTTCATAAAATCTGAAAACTCCAGATTTATATAAACATTTAAAGTTATAAAGAAAAAAATTTAATGTATATGGTGATAAATTTGAAAAAACAAAGGAAATCGTCATCATATAGAAACACAAATAAGCGTATACCAATACAAATAATGTGAACAATTGTTAGTTGCGAACTATATAAACGTAACTAAATATACAATCTCTAAATCATCGCATGTGATTAATGGTTAATGTTAGTCGCGAGTGGTAAATACAGCAAACTATATCGATGATGAATAATTTTGAATTACCGCATAATTTTCTCTTCTTATTATTTGTATCAATATGATTGATTTTATGAACATGAGTCGCCTAAATTTTTGTTTGTGTGATTTCTATTCAATCTGAGATGTTCATTGGTTTCGATCAGTGAATCGCCTGAATTTTTTCGTTTTATTCTCTCTACCCACAATCTTTCCTCAAAAGAATGGAATGCAAAATCCCAATAGGATATTTGAGTTATAATTGGGTCATAGTGTTGATTCGTATCATGTGGATATTTATAGAAGATGGGTTAGTTATTGAATTTTAGGTAAGAACTAAATAAAAATTGGATAAATTATTGAAAAGAAACTGCATGTCAAGCCGTTAGTTTTATGGCTATGCACATACCGAAAGATTGACAGAATACATATAACCTTTACGAATAACGGAAAGTATACATATTATTTATCGTAGTTAGAGGTATATTTTCCTCTTGTATAGGTGAGAAAGTTAAGAGATAAATTTAAAAAAAATAATGAGCTTGTGGGGGATTGAACCCACAACCTCCTTGCCTTAAAACAAAAAGGAATGTAGAACAAGAAAGAAATATTATGGGGTCTATGGGAATCTAACTAGGGTCTCCGAATTTGAAAAATGCTATAATCAAGTTTAAATTAAGATTAAGTGTTGTTCAAGGGATTCAAAATCGGGTTCCCTGGCTCAATTCCGAATTAACAGATAAGCAATACGTAAACAAATATATAATGAATGCTTCCTGTAAAGATCGAAATCAATATCTTGCATATCTACACAATACATAAGTCTTGTACCACGTAATCTTGGGTAAACATGAATCACTTACAAAAACTATGAATGAATCCTCATGGCTTGTATGTGTGGACTCATAAGTCTAGCATACGTTTAAAAGTAAGTGAGGCTAAGATGTATGTGATAAAATGATGTAACCAAAGAAGGGTTAATTAAGATTGTGAAACACACTAAATAGCCAAGTGCATTAGCATATGATTAAATGAACATTCACGTGAAGGGGTGAGTAATTATGAAAAGAAAATGTGTTAAATTTAATGAATGAGGTAACAATATGATGAGAGGCTAATGTGAAAGATCAGAGAAAATTCAAATGAGCCTAAGTGAAAGTTAATGAAAAGATCAGTCTCTATGAACACTCTAATGAAAGTATTAAAGTTAATGCATACTTAATACTAATGATGAGATAAGAAATAATCTAATGAACTATTTTGTCCTCATGCTAGAAGTCAGCTTCCATTATGTATAAGTTGAATGTAATGGAACATTAAACTAAGCACCAATAGGAGAGCTATGAGCGGTGATGCCTTCCTTCGGGAAGAGCATAGGTTCACGTATTTCTCATGAGATGACATTGTCGGATATGGGTCTCCTTATATCTCCTAGCCTTTGAACCTATACTACCTGCATTCATCCGGACTTGGTAGGCCCTCATGCTTTCGAGAACGCTTTCCCATTATATTCTAGCTTATATATAGGTTTGAGTTAGTGGATTATGTTCAACTAGTGTTTCATTCCCATATTATTTCAGACATTTAATTGGGGCCGTTTTTGAAAATTTACATTTAATGCAGTATTGAACTATTCCTTTCATTTGATGATCTTAATATTAGATGGTTGATGGTGAACACCTATCATGTTAAGTATATTATGTTTCACATGAAATAAGGAAACAAAAAGTTCAAATTTTCTACTAAAATTAACCTAGATGAAGTAACGATGAGGTATGTAGGATTGTCAGCGACCTCTAAGAGGTCAATGACGCTAGTCTCATCTGGGGTCTAGACTCCGGTTGTGAAAATGTCAATACTGCTTCTATTAAAACACTCCAAAAAGATGGAATTAATTCCTAAGATAAAAACTAATGATTTTTGTAAATGTCGTGTGTGTGTAGAAGCAAAGCCTGCCAAGAAACCTTTCAAATCTGTTATTAGTAGAAAGACTGAATTACATGAACTAATACATTCAAATTTCGAAGATTTCAAGAATATTATTTGCAATGGTGGAAAAAATATTACATTACTTTTGTTCATGACTTTTCTAGATACACTAAGGTATATCTTCTCAAATCGAATGATGAAAGTGAAAGCATGTTTTTGAAATTCAAAACAGAAGTGGAAAATCAATTAGACAGTAAAATCAAGAGGTTTAGATCTGACAGGGGTGGTGAATATAGTACTAAAACTCTAGAAGATTTTTGTGATAAAAATGATATTATACATGAGGTTAGTGCTCTTTATACTCCACAACAAAATGGTGTAACCGAACGGAAAAATAGAACCCTTATAGAAATGATGAACTCTATGCTTTTAAGCTCTTGTCTATTTAACAATATATGGGGATAAGCAGTCTTGTCTGCATGTTATATTCTTAATAGAGTCCTGCATAAGAAGTTAGACATTACCTCGTATGAGTTGTATAAAGGGTTTTCTCCTAACTTGAAATTTCTGAAAGTGTGGGGGTTTTTGGCTAAGGTTGGTCTACCTGATTTTTAAATGATTAAATGTTGGATCTGAGACTTTTGATAGTGTCTTCATTAGTTATGCTCAAAATAGTGCTACATATAGGTTTATGTCTCTAAGTGACCATTCTTTTTGTGAATCTATAGATGTAGTGTTTTTTGAGCATATTTTTCCTTTGAAACATAATGTGTTGTGTAATGTGCAAAATAATGCTTGTGCATCTATGTCAAATAGCTCTCATGTTGTGCCTTCTTCTAATGTTATTTCTAATGAGCATGAAAATGAAATAAGGAGTAAAAGACGTAGAACTTAGACAAGTTTTGATCCTTATTTAATCACTACTTTCTTAACTGAAAATTATGATATTAATTTTTTAAATAATGAATTAGTGTCTATCGATTTAATAGAAGAAGATCCTGAGACCTATGATGAAGCAATGATATCAATAGACTTGTATTTTGAAAAGAGTCTATTAAAAGTGAGTTAGACTCTATAGTTTCTAATCACACCTGGGACTTGCATGATTTGCCTAAAGGTTCTAAACCCATAAGTAGCAAGTGGATATTTAAGAAGAAATTGAGGCCTGATGGTACGATGATAAATATAAATTCTAGACCTATTATAAGGGGTTTTAACCAAAAGAAAGATGTTGATTGCTTTGATGTCTATTCTCCTGTGACTAAAATAGTGACCATTAGAACTCTTATTGCTTTAGCCGCTATTCATGATTTAGTGGTACATCAAATAAATACTAAAATTGCATTTCTAAATGGTGATTTAGAGGAAGTGATCTATATGACTCAACCTGAAGGTTTTGTTGTTCCAGGACAAGAGGATGAAGTATGCCAACTGAGAAAGTCCTTGTATGGAATAAAACAAGAACCTAAGAAATAGTATAAAAAATATATTATCACTTTAGTGGATGATGACTTTATTGCAAATTCATCTGATACATGTGTTTATTCTAAGATGATAGGTTCAGATGGTATCATTATATGTTTATATGTAGATGACATGTTAATCTTTGGTCCAAATGTCAATGTTATTAATGCGACTAAGAACTTTTTTTCTTCTAAATTTGAAATGAAAGACCTTGTTGAAGCAGATGTGATTTTGGGAGTTAAAATCAAAAGAACTCCTAATGGTTTTTTCTTTGTCAGTCTCATTTCCATTGAGAACTCCTTATGATCCTAGCATACTCTTGAAGAAGAATAAAGAAGCTAGTGTAATGTTTCTCATGAGCTATACTCGGCCTGATATAGCTTATGCTGTTAGAAGATTGAGTAGATATACGCATAATCCTAGTAGTGAACACTGGAATGCTCTTCATCGGTTGCTAAGGTATTTGAGAGGTACTATGAATTTGTGTTTACATTTTACCAAATTTCCGGCTGTTTTAGAAGGTTTTTGTGATGCAAACTGGGTAACTGACGATGAAGTTGGCTCCACCAGTGGCTATGTGATTACCTTGGGTGAAGGTGCTATTTCGTGGAAGTCTTCCATGCAGACATGTATAACACGTTCTACCATTGAATCACAATTCATTTCTCTCGAGTTGGCAGGGCAAGAAGATAAGTGGCTGATAAATCTTTTGGCAGATATGCCTTTGTGGGGAAGACAAGCTTCACCAGTTTCTCTTCAATGTGACTCATAGGCAGCAATTGGAATCGCCAAAAATAGTGTGTGCAATGGAAAAAAGATACACATTCGCATCAGGCATGGTGCAATTAAATAATTGTTGAAACTGGCTGTTATTTCTTTGGAATATGTTAGGTTCGAAAGAAATTTTGCGGATCCCATGACTAAGGGCTTGACAAGGAAAATAATCCTTGAAATGTCGAGGGACATGGGGCTAAATCCCACTTATTTAGATAATGTGGTGGACCTGTTAGGCCTCAATATACACCAGATTTTCCATCACTATGGCCTGGGGTAATATTTTATAAGGTTGACGTTATTTTGCTCTTAATGCTTCGATAGTTGTAAGTCGGTCTATTTGAGATAGACTTGATGGTCACCTACGTTAGTGTAAAGGTGTGGTCGCCTTTTATGATATACTTGGGTCATCTTTCTAGAGTACTCATATGACCCAAGGTGTGTGTGCATGACCATAAAAGAACTTTCTTTGTATCCCAGAGGTTGCTTAAAATTTAAGGATATGTTATGTGTTATGAGGGTCTGTATTCCTATCCTCTCAGTTCAAGAGTACTTCACTTTGTGGATGATAAATTGTTGCCTCATATCACTACGTGTCAATTCAAATTGAAAGATATTGACATTCAAGTAAATGTTCCTTCCTTTTGTCAAAAAAATTTTCTTACTGTTTATGATTGCATTCGTGGGGGATTGTAATATTAATTTTATAATAGTAATTAATAGTAATGCAAAGTATACAAAATTTTAAGTTATAAAAGGATGACTTATGCATTCCAAATTAAATTTTTTTTTAAGTGTGATGTAATGACTTTTAATGTCATTAAGATTTCACTTACGTTTCTTAAGAATTCACTTCTTCTCTTTGAAACTCCTATTTGCAACCCATATATACAGATGTAGTTTGAGTGAGCATAAAAACATACTACCAACATAAATAAAAAGAAGAGAAAAACATTTTCCTCCCTCTTCTAATCCTTCGAATATATTTTTTTGGCAATTGGTTTTGAGCAACCTCCAAACTATTAGCCACGAGTGCACGCTTTGAGAGTAACTCTGGAAACTTGGGGAGCGACCGATTGCAGTGATTTGTACTGGAGTCGAGCCGAAATCGCTCTCAAGGCAGTGGCTTGCCACGACACATTATTTGTGATAAGTTCTTTACTACATTATAATTTCAATGTAATATCAATATTGTAGTATTTTATTTAACATAAGAAACTCAGAGAAGAGGATATTGTTATATGTGAATGCAAGTATAATGAAAGAGATTCTAATAGTTCATGTGAAGGAAGATATTTGAATTCATTAACAAACGTTGAATGTACTCCGGCATACTATCTCTCTCTTGCGAGACTTGCAGAAATCAAGTAAATTAGATAGTTCTCTTAATTAGTTGAATGTTACTCTGTTTTTTCTTTTTATTGTATACTTTTACTATGGTCTTATCAATTTCTAAATTTACAATACATTTTATGGATAGTCCACCAAATTTGTATTACAATCATATGTTTGAGAAAGAGTTAAATTAGTGGTATTTCAGAACTTTTATGATAAGCTTAAAAAGTCTTGTAATGATATCACCTTTCCTAGTTTAATTTTTATTTTATATTTTCAATTTTGATCATTCATAATGAAAAAAGTACAATTTTGCGTTTGGCACCCGAAACATTGACATGATTAGGGGTCTCGCATATACTATTGGCAGGTTACATTGATTTAGTGCTAAATGTTGGGAAATACCATTTACTCATATTGAAGACACGTCTAACATACTTAAAAAGGGCCATAAAAGAGTTTAAATGAACTCCTTAAAACGCTATGATTCAATGTGGCAATTTTTTCAACAGGTTTATTAGCCTCCCTAAAGCAATGACCAATATGGTAACCATGCTCTTCAATTAATTTCCTAGCATATTGAACCATACCATTAATCTACCATGGTGGATCCCATTCTCTTTTTATAAATATAGTTAACATCATGGAGTCCGTATCAACCTAGACATTAGAGAAGCCTCTATTAGCACACCATTTAAGGCCATAAAGAAGAGCTGCCATTTCTGCAATGTTGCTCGTACCAGGACCAATTGATGCAGTAAGCACACATCAGGTTTGCCAATGAGTTTCTGATGAGACCACCTCCACTAGAATGGTGTTGAGTGCAATACCATTACTGTTAAGTTTTATAGAAATAGTAAGAGGTATTATCCACATAACTTTGGTAGTAGTTCAGTAGTGAACTTCGGCATCCAAAATGTAGTGTATATTTCTCCAAGAATCTACAATGTTAGCTTTGCCAAATTTCATCATAGTAATCTGCACAATAGTAAAAATAATGTTAGCTTTTGATCTGTATACGGAAGGCTTAATAGCATCATATTTAATAGAGAATCTTTCTCTCCATATCTCCTACAAATTATTGGGGATAGAGCATGAATGACAAAATTTGCAATGGGCTTCTTTGTAAAGACATTCCACCAATAAAGGATGCAGATTTTAAGAGACGTATGGGTATCTCACTCCCAGTAGACCTGCGATCTCATACCACATTTTTCTAGCATGTTCACTCTAACAGAATAGGTGATTAACTATTTTCAAGTTTTTGTTCTCATTACATGCATCACAACAATGTCATCCCCGGATAATATTGATGCCCTACTTAGACACTTTCCAGATCTTATTGGTGGCATTGTTGTGGTTTCTTTCTTATAATATCCTAACCGTCATGGAGAATGAATTGGCCAGAATTGGTGTTTGACCATAGAGCTTTTGTCATTTGTGAGGTCGTTGGGAATAATGTTTAGATTGATAGAGATATGCCTTTCATTTTTGGGGTCGAGCAAGTGCAAGGGTCCTTGAGCTGACCATATATATAAAAAAATCAACATCTCCTCTTCCAACCTTCCAGTAAATATGTTGCTCTTCCAATGACTTAACTTCACATATGACTTTCCAATGTTGATTATCAAGGTACTTAACCTCATGTAATATCCCAAATGAGAAAAGAGGTTCTTAGGTTCCACCATAGATTAGCCATAAAATCTATACAAACATCTATAATTATCCTAAAATTAGCACCACCTTTATCAAAGGGGTAACTAAAATTATCCGATGCAATGCAGTGATGCTTTCGTCCAGAATCAAATGCAGACCAATAGATCATTGCAATGATTTTCTCAATGATCTTAATGGTACCTTTTTGTAGCACTCAGAAAATTAGTAGGGAGAGCTTCTATCATATGACTTGTTACTATAGCAATTTGGTGTGCCAACCTCTAATTTTATTAGTAACCCTATTGACAATGTCTGAGTAAGCCAATTTCTTCTTTAAAATAATAAGAGGAAACCCAAGTAACATTAAGGAAAATTCTTGATATCTCATACTAGTGTATCTTTTCAGTCTATTGATGTTGATGTTGATCTATTCATACCTTTCCATAGTGTGAGTGATTAGGTTGATAGATCTCTTGCTACTGTTGCAAAAAGAAATAAAGGTATTATCAGAAGAATGTTTCCACTAATGGTTCTGCCTATGGCAAAGCTACTTTGATTTCTTCCCCCAAGGTCTAGCTCGAGTGGCAAAGGGTGAAGGTTTTTTGTGACTCAAATTAGCACCACCTTCTTCAAAGGGGTAACTCTAATTATCCCATAAAATCAAGTGATGCTTTCCTCCAGAATCAAATGCAGACCAACACAACTTTGCAATGATATTTTTAATTGTCACGTCAATGATATTTAGAAGCTAAGTAACCTCCATCCTAAAGACCACACTCATTATGGTATTAAATGAAATCAAGAGTTTCTTCCACTATATGAAGTCTTCCTCCAAATTTCTTATCATTGAATTCCACCACGTTAAAGCCGCATGATTCTCCCCAAGGGTCTTGGATAATGTTTTCTTTAACTCTCAATTCAGCCCATAAGATTTTCCTTCAGCTTTGTACATTTTGCATACATAGCTGAAAGGAAAAAATTTGGTCAACATTATCAGTAACTTTGAGAACAACATGTTGATCCCACTCATGAATGACCTCATCATCAATGTCAATCAACTAAAGGATCCATATATTTTTAGAACTTTTTTTGTAGGCCTGATGAAACCAAGATTTCATCTAAATTTATTTATTTTATCATAAGACACCATAGGTTTGTGTAGGCATATTAGTGGAAAATGAATTTTTTGTTCGAAGAGGAGTAATCTTTTCAAGGAACACTTGGATCATATTTCCCTAATATTCCATGATACGAAGCTAAACATTGGGAACATTAGTTGTAGGGGTTATTTGATTTTGAATATTGGTTGTGGCGACTTTGATGGTAATGTTAGAGCTTCCTCCCGAATTAGAGGGGTTCCTTGGAGGAAGGTTGTGGTTTGTTGTTGTTTCTAGAGAATCCGTAGGGGGTATTCAATCGATGAATATGTTTTTTCATGATCCATGGTAGCCTCACCGTCCGATTTAGAGGAGGTGATATCCTCTTCAATATATTCCATGAACATATCACAGTCTCCAAGTCTAATGGTGAGGGACTTGGCGAAGAAATTTAAAAGTCGATTACTTGACTTCACAAACTTTAGAACAATATCTCTTGAGATTTTATTTCTTTGACAAAGAGACAAACAATCTCAATGTGTTTAGTCCTCTCATTAAATATTGGATTTGATGCGAGATTAAGATGCGCTAGATTATCGCACACAAATTCCATCAAATAAATTTCACCAACTTTTAGTTCTCTCATCAACTGTTTGATCCAAACTAGCTCACGGGTTGCTACAACCATCGCTTGATATTGTGCTTCTACACTAGATCGAGCAACCACACTCAGTTTCTTAATCTTCTAAGACACAAAATTACCATGCACTAAAACACAATATTAAGATGTATTACGTCTATCTAATGGAGATCTTGCATTAAAATCTGTATGTCCAATGATATGCTTGTAACCTTGATTCTCAAAAAGTAGTCCTTGACACAAAGCTGACTTTATTTATTGGTGAATGCTAACAACTGCATGTATTATTCATAACTATTGTTGTTTATACCTATTCTATGAGTAATGGTGATCATGTCTTGGGTTAAGGGTAAGTTGACATAATTCATTTGATATATTGGAATTATTCTTTTATGGTTTGATCCACTTAAGATGAGGTGGTTACTTATTGTATGTTTATTGTGATTATAGCCTTGAAAGGATTAGATGGTGAATTGGAGAATTATCATGTTAAGGTATATGTAAATGTATAGTGTGAAGGTGTTCAAGTGATCTCAAGGAGATCTTGTATAAAGGTTGTAGTATTTTGATATGAAGTATGTTCTCTCTTAATGCAAAATCTAAAGGGTCTATATATTGTGATGTTGAATCTTAATTGTTAGACTTGGGTACCTCTCCTTGATGTATGAAAGTTCTAGAATGTGCTCTCTTGACTTTGTAGGCTTAGGCATCCTTTTCCTTGAATAATGAATGAATGAATGCGTAAAATCGGCAGACCTAAGCTTGGTGCCCTTTCTATGAATGATTAATGAGGACTCTAAGCTATGTTTTGAACCGGTATACTAAGCTTTGTTCCCTTTCATGATGAGTCTAGACACCTATGTAAATGCAAAACATTGAAGAGGTAGACCTCATAATGGTGCCGCCTTCTTATGTGAAATAACATACTTAGATATGGTGGGCCAGAATGGTAGAAAACCTTCTCTAAGAAATTTATAGATTAACATCTCGTATCTAGAAATAACTAAGAATAAGCTAAGAAACCAAGAATAATCATTTTTCGAAATAAATAGGAAAAATCTGGAAATTTTTTATATTTTAGAAATGAGTTTTGGTCATTTTCTAACGGCCATAACTTCAATCTCAGAAGAAGTTAGGGTGAGTTCTTTATATGGAAACGACACCGAGTTTGCAAAACTTTAAGATCCTATGAGGGAGATATGACTTTCAAAATTTAGGTTGTTGGAATGAGGAAAGTCCAATCAAAATTTTTTAAGGGTTCTTTGGTCTTTTACTTACCCAATTATTTAATTTCATTTTTCGGTAATAATTTGGGGTGTAAGATCATCTGATTCAGTTGACACTCTTAAAAAAAAGATAATGTTTTTATAGAAGAGAAAAAAAGAGGAAAAAAGATGAGAAAAGAGAAGAAGAAGCAAGATCGCAAAGAATCATTGCATGGATTTGTCGGGGATGATCCTTGAAGGAATGTGAGATCTTTCAAAATAATTGATATTTTGATAAACAATTATTGAATTATTGATTGAATTGGTTGTAGCATGTTCTACTTGATTGGATTCGTGTTTCCGGGCTGTTTTACGAGTCTAAACTATTTGGTATTGGGTATATTATTGATTATCAGTGTTTGGGGGAATATTCATGGTTGTTTGAGAGGTTTATAGTTGAAGATCGAAGAAAGAAAAGTTGGAAAACATGTCTAACAAACAGGACCTAGGGTGCTGCGCCTACCAGAGCCCATTAGGATAGACTCTGTCTGTAACGCTTTGGAGCGTCGTGCCAGCTAGGGCGCCTAAGGAAGACATCTGTCCGTCAGGATCTGGAGCCCCACGCCTCTAAGAGAGCCAAGGCGACCTGGAGTTTCCATTTCTCCCCTATCTTTTCGTACTAGTTCCTAAGTGATGTACCAATATTTCTTGGTTGATTCCAACACTCTAAAGTACATCTAAGCATCATGAAAGCATCTATAAGCATGATATCATGATCCTTGAATCCATAATTCAATTCAAAGAAAGATAAGATCAATGTCAATGAAGTAAAGAGTTAGTTCTAAAAGAGAAGAAGTAAGTCACAATAAGTTCTTAATGTTTTTAAAGAGTCTTAAACAATCATTTTATCTTTGTTTTAAGACTAGAGGTACAAGTTAAGCAAGAGTAAAGAGTTGAGACCATTCTCAAAAGTTATAAGGTGACCAACTAATACCTAAGAGTTACAATTGTTTTTCACATTTAAAAATGTAAACAAACTTTAGGTTAGTTTTTCGACAAAAGTTACAAATTTATGAAACGAAGCTAGTAGGGAAACTGTGATTTCTAAGAGATCTATTAAACCTAGGTTTTGAGTGCTAACCTCAAACCACAAAATTAGTATGTTCAAGACATAAGATCCAATATATTTTCTGCAGTAGTACTGAGCACCAATTTGATGATGCGAGTTTCAGTTTAACTCAAGTCTCTGATGAAATGACGTAGTCATCATGGGTATGAAAGGTTCATTCTTTTTAGATGAACCCTTCTCACAGTTTACTAGTGGATCTATTAGGCAGTTCAAGTCCTATACTCTGGCAAGGTTAGGATGGATGGACAACGTGATCCAAGTAATGTTGTATCATCCCTATAGCTCTTAAGTGAATGTTGTTAGTTACAAAAGCTCCCACAGAATTATTATATTTTCATATACACCAGTTATTTGTATTTTACATACATCTCAGATATAAATTGTATACTTATATACATTCAGAGTTTACAACATTTTTCTGTCAGTTTTCTTTATATTGCATTTACTATTAAACTGCATATGAATAAGTGTTAGTAAATCAAGAGTTGAACAAAGCCAAGGGAAGTGTTCTTTGTTAATCATTTTAAATATTAAGTGTTGTCTATCATTCTAATACGCATACTCGTACATTCAATGTACTGATATCACTTGGACTGAATCATATCATGATGAGTTAGTAAATCCAGAATTGAACAAAGCCAATGTAAGTGTGCTTTCTTACTCATTTTAAAGATTAAGTGTTGTCTAACATTCTAACTCGCATACTCGTACATTAAGTGTACTGATGTCACTTGGCTTGCATCATATCATGATGCAAATGCAGCTAACGAGGATCAACATCCACCGCATCGTTCATCAAGTTGATTACTCCATAGTAAGTTGGTGAGCCTACTTCCTTTCCGGAGGATCCATTTCATTGCTTCCTTTTTTAGTTTATTAGGATGCTGTGGGGTCTTTCCCAACATCCATCTCAATTATTAGAAGTTTCATAGACAGTTAGATTGTTATGTTTGATTTCTCTTTTATCTTACATTTAGAATATTTTAACTTTGAGACTCAAGTGCCATTTTCGCTTGATTATTTAATTCTGAGTATTTTCCTGGAAAATGTTCTTTACTGTTCATATTAAGTTAAGTTAAGTCTTCCGCTAAGTTATGTAAGTCGGGCCAAGGGTTCGCTCGAGAGTAATAATAGTCACCAGGTGTTAGTCCCGCCCAAGGTGTAGGCCCGGGGCGTGACAAATAGTCTATCTTTAATGAACCTTGATTGGTAGACCTAAGAATGGTGCCCTTCTTGGAAGAAGTACTATGGAGCAGTAGACCTAATATTTGTGTTCTCTGTAGTACAACATGTAAATAAACTACTCTGTGGGAACTAAGGCTAGACTCGAGTGGATATTGTTAAGATAGTTCCTCTTCTAGTAGAAAAGTCTTGAGTTCAATGAAAATATTTTGAAATCCGCTACACCATGTGCCGATATGGGTTGTGTATTAGTTCTACCCTTGTCAAGTAGAACACCTTCCACGGGGTCTTATGACACAGTAACACTTCGAAAATTCAAGACGTGTAATAGAGCCTAACATAAGTTTCATAAGGTTTAGACATTATTTTAAGGTCAATTTTTTTAATTATAAGTCATTTAGGAAGACTAGAAACCAAAACGTACATGACATTCAGAAACTAGTTCAAAGAGGTACTAGCGTGCCATAGCCTATTTTTCTAGCTTATAGTTGTCAGAACTTCATAAGATTTTGTAGAAGTGTTTTTAGCATGTTTTAAAGTTGATTAACGATTTAAAAATCCGGGTACGACTCCCCAAGGACCAACCAAGTTCCCATGAGGAGGACACTTGAACGGTGGAGTCAAACACTACATGGGTAGTGTGCACCCACGAAAGGTTATGGATGGGGCGTAGTTTTGTAGACGGGGCGGGCGTCAATGTCATCCGTTGACAAAAACTTAGACAGTGTTTAATGAATAATTTGGAACACACTCTGAATTCATCGACGAATGTGTAGCACGGAAGGGGGGCTAGTTGTCGATTCACAGATCGACCGTTGGTCGAGGTCTCATCTATGAGGGCTGAGTTTTCTGCACGTTTTAACGTAGTTCCAATTAATTAATTAAGGGGTTAGGTTGTTAGTTAGGGTTTAAAGAAAGCTTAATTAATTAAATTACCCCACCCCCCCAAATATATAGACCCCAACCCCATTAGACTAATCATAACTGACAAAACAAAACTCTGTTTTTTCTCTCTTCTTTTTCTCTCTGGTGAAGAACTCCATTGAATACCAAGCTATATGAGAGTTTAAGGGCGGAAATATTCAAATTTAACCATAAATATCCATTAATTAGTAAGGTATGGGATCTAATTCACCTTTGAGACCACATTCCTCAAATGGTTCCTTTAAAGTAATTTCAAAATTGAGTTTTCAAGTGGGTTTCATCAAATCTCGAAATTGATATTATGAATTGATTTGTTTATGATTTATTTTGGATAACATGAATATATTAACATTTACTCTAACTTAATTGTGATACATCTTGATGGTTTCTTCTAGTTTGTAGAAGATGACCTTCACCCTTTAACATTAAGTTATGATCTTGATATGAATTGTTAAATGTTGGTTCAATTGACTTTGTTTTTTGATTAAATTACTACTAGATGATGTTCGTTTATCAATAATTAATAGATAAAGATGAATTATATTACTATCATGCTAATCCTGGAGAAGTTTATCTAGGTTATGAAGTATGTTGTGAATTGACCTAAGTCTCTTGTCTTAATTTATAAACTAGTGATGAATTTTGATGTAGCGATTCAATTAGCCTTGTTATTACGTTGGTTGTTATGTTATGATAAAACTATACCCTAATTGGGTTTAGTTATAGGTTGATGGTAAGACCTTGATGATGGATTGTGAGGGAGACTTGGTAAGTCTAATGATCCCTATTCTTTACCTTAAATTATGGTCAATTGTGATTAAGAAATGATGTTGTAGTTGAGTATGCCTTGTATTAGGATTTATAGGGTTTGGACGATGTTGAATTGAAATGTATTGACTATGATTTATGAGGTGTTGGACAAGATGTATATGTTAAAGGATGGTGAATTAGTTACCAAAGTGCCTTATTATGAAGTGATATATAAATGTGCTAGCCTCACTTATATGAATTTTAATGAAAGGATTTATACTCATGAAACTCTTATTGAGCTATGATAATGATTATTATATAAGGGATATACCCTATTAACTAAAGTAAGCTATGATTATTAATAAAGACATTAAACACATTTCAAAATGGACTCTAACTTAGCACCGAGTAACCTTGCAGGTGAGGGGGTGACACCTTCCCAAAAAGGGAAGGTAGGGTCAACTACGGTCCTCATGGGGTGGATACACTCATGACCCAAATAGAGTGTAGAGTGATATTTCAAAAACGGCCCCAAGTTACTTAAACTATGTTGCAAGCAACCATAGGGATACTAGCTAGTGAATCCACCCAATGTTATGTTCATGTTGGCTCTACCTTGGCCGGTAGACAACCTTCCATCGGTGTAAGGTGTCACAACACCGGAATCTACACATAACTCTAATGGTGTATTTCGATTAAGGCAAGTGTTCCCTAAACTAAAATGAAGTAATAAAGTATAAATCAACTAAGGTGACTTTAGAGGTTTGACTTAGCTTAGGTAGGGGTATGGGACTCTACCTATGACTTGCACTAGTTTTCCTTGAGGGAAGCTTTAGAGGGTTTATATTTTGTATGTATATAATAATTTATACAAATGATGATAACGTGATTATTTTATATGTAAATGCAATTATATGGTGATGGTTATTGTTATGAACATGTATTTGGTCTATATGGCTAAAGTATGATCATAGGTATCCTTAAAATTTATGCAATGTGAAGTTTGATATTGGTCATGGTTCTTCTTGAGTTACTTGATTGAGTTAGGTTATTGGGTTTTACTTGGTCATTCCACTTGTTACCTTTATGAGTATTCATGAGTAGTTGTCTTGGTTTATTATGATATGTTGAACTCTTAACCACGCTTCTGATGTTATTACTTGCAATAGGGTTGTATTTGGTTTGGTTGCAAGTATGTTGATATGCATGTTACTTGCTTTGACGTAATGCATATGTCTTGTTGATTGTTATGGTTTGCTTGATGATGCATATGACTTTTAAAAAAAGTAAAATAACATGTTTTAATGAAACGTCTCTTTTTACCATGATTTGATCTTATATGTGCATATGATCTAATACTAAGTACAAGTGGTTTACCAACCCCTTTTCCCCCTTTTCCCCTATATTTTAGGTTCAGATCGTTCAAGTCTTTTAGAGAAAACTTTGAATATGGCTTGGAATTTCTCAATCATCCAAGTGGGTAGGTCCTCACTTTCCAAGGGCGATGCCAATATCGATCTTATGAAGTTTTAGTTTTAAGACTCTTATGTTCTATCTTATTTCATTTGAGTACGGATTTTATAGCCTATATGTTCCTCTTATACATTGATGTATGGATTTACCCAAATTGCTATAATCTTGCAGATGGTTATGAGATGAGACACTCTATAAAGAATAGGTTATATCTTATATGTTTATACTTATGTGCAATAAAAGTATAAGACTATGTAATCTTCCTATATCAAGAGTCTATTTATACTCGATATGAACATATTATGTGTATGTAGAGGACTGTGTAAACCTCCTTGTAGAAGTAATGAAAAAGTTTTAAATTTTTTTTGCATTTTTAACCTATGAATGTAATGATGTATGATAAGAGGCTAGCTTTTCTCCTCAAAGAAGAAGACGACGCCAGTTACTTCTATGGGGTACTCCCTAGATGTGACAAACTTGATATCAGAGCATGATGTTGAATATCTTTTATTTTGATATCTCTCTTAGCCACATCTAGGAAGAGTTATACTCATAATTGTGAAGCACGTCACACTTATGAATAGGAATCTATGAGATTCTTAGGAAACTCTCTCTTACTTAGAAATCCAATATCGTGCCTCTAGAGTATACTTATTGTTTTCTTTCACCTAAACCTTGTATTTTGGTTAAAGGCAATGAATACTCAAAGGAATGCAGCATGAAGACTTGAAGAAGAGATTGCCAATGCAAAAGTTCCTCCCCATGGTGATCAAGTCCCTCCTCTTGAAGAAGATGCTAATGATGACCAAGCTCCGGTGAATCCTCCTCCTTTGACGGATGAAAACATAAAGGCCGCTCTCTTCCAAATGGACCAAGCATTACTTCACAAGACCAAGCCGTCACTACTCAAGCCTAATCCATGACGTCCTAAGCTAATCGGGAGGTTGTACCCAGACCAAATAAACATGTTGCTACCATGGTCTCCCATCTATGAGATTTCACTAGGATGAATCCTCCTACTTTCTATTGGTCCATGTTTGAAGAAGACCCCCAAGAGTTCATAAATTGAAGTGTATAATATCCTTTATGCTATGGGTTGACTACTAGTGAGAAGGCCGAGTTAGACACATACAAAGTCAAGTTTGTGACTCAAACTTGGTACATTCAATGGAGGGACAATAGGCCTCTAGGGGGTGGACTGGTGACTTGGGAGATCTTCAAGAAGGTTTTTCTTGATTGATTATTTCCTAGGGATATGAGGGAAGCAATGTGGTGGAGTTCATCAACCTTCGTTAAGGAGGTATGTGTGTGCTTAAATACTCTTTGAAATTCACTAAAATTTCTAAGTATGCTCCTTCTTTGGTTTCCGATCCTAGGGATGAAATGAGTCGTTTTGTGACGAGGGTGTCGGAAGATTTTCTAGAAGAGGGTCATTTGGCTATGCTACATGAAAATATGAACATTTCCCATCTCACGGTTCATGCTCGACAAGTGGAAGAGGCAAGGGCTAAGTAAAAGAGTAGACATGCCAAGACGACAAGATCTTTTGATGGTAGTTCTTCAAAGGGAAGGCTTGATATCCAAGACAATCCTAGGTTCAAGAAGAGGTTTTCTTATCAAGTTCCATCCAAGTTCGCGAAGGCTCTTGGTGATAAGGTTTCAAACCCTACGCCTAAAAAATGAAGGGGTACTAGTTCACCAAACGAAAAGCAAACTTGTGGTGAGTGTCGCAAGAAGTGTTATGGTTATTCCCTCATAAGGATAGACAAGTTTTTCAGTTGTGGTAAAAATGGGCACAAGGTTTGACATTGCACTAATGTGAAGGGTCAAGACAAGGGTAGTGGTCAAGCTCAAGCAAGTAGTTTTAAGGATGCTCCTAAGAAGAATCGTTTCTATGCTTTCGCTCGAGGGGTAAGCAAGAGACTTCTACCGATGTGCTAACACGAATGTTGAAAGTTCATTTGGTACTCCTCTTGTAGCTAAAAAGTTTTGCATTTTGCCCGATATCTTGCATAACCTTCTATATTGTGTACCCTGGTGGGTGAGTCTGTTGCAAAAAGGGTGTATAGAAATTGTCCTATAAAGTTACTCAATCGAGATTCTTATTTTAAACTGGTGGTGAAGTTTCACTTTCCAAATGAGCCCGTTTTAGAGTAGAAGGGGGGAAATTCTATTCCTAAAGGTCATATCAACATGCAAAATAATCTCTAAAGGTTGTTTATATCATATAGTAAGAGTCCAATATTTAAACTCCAAAATTCCTCCCATTGCATCGGTCCCCCTAGTGAGTGAATTTCCGGAGGTGTTTCCTAATGACCTTCCCGGTATTCCTCCATGATGTGAAATTGATTTTCTTATCTATTTTTACCGGATACAAATTGCTTTTTAATTCTACCTTATGGGATGGCTCTGGCCAAACTAAAAGAGTTGAAGGCTCAATCCAAAGATTTACTAGACAAAGGCCTCATAAGACCTAGTATTTCTCCATGGGGTGCTCCGGTTTAGTTTGTAAAGAAGTAGGATGGGTCCCTTAAAATGTGCATTTATTATCACCAACTCAATAAGGTCACTATTAAAAACAAGTATTCTCTCCCTCGGATTGACGACTTTTTGATCAACTCCAAGGGGCAAGCTACTTTTCTAAGATTTACTTGAGAACGGGGTATCACCAACTTAAGGTTAGAGGTAAGGATATACCAACAACAGCATTTCGAATTAAGTATGGTCACTATGAGTTCTTAGTAATGTCCTTTGGTCTCACGTTTCCTCCTGCGGTCATTAGGGACCTAATGAATAGGGTGTTTCAAAGTAATATAGATTCATTTTTCATTTTCTTCATTGACGACATCTTGGTCTATTGAAAAAATGAGGGTGAATATATGGTTCATTTGAGAGTGCCATTGCAAATACTTAAAGAACATCAACTGTTTGCCAAGTATAGGAAATGTGAGTTTTTGTTGAGGTCGGTGACATTTCTTCCTTATATCATCTCTAGTGAGGTAGTTGAGGGTGATATAACAAAAACGGAGACGGTGAGAAATTGGTCGAGACCATTGACTCCAACTGACATTAGGAGTTTCTTAGGTCTAGCGGGTTATTACCGGAGGTTTGGGGATGGTTTTGCGTCCATTGCATCTCCATTGACTACTTTGACCCAAAAGAGTAAGAAGTTTGAGTGGTCGAAGGCATGTGAGAAAATCTTCCAAATCTTGAAGGATAGGCTTACTGCTGCTCTAATGTTGAGTTTAGCGGAGAGTATAAACGGCTTCGTTGTGCATTTTCATGCATCTTGAGTGGGTTTGGGGTGTGTGCTTATGCAACATGGGAATGTAATCGCCTATGATTGTACACAACATAAGATGCATGGGAAAGAAATATACAACTCATGACCTTGAGTTAACAATCGTGGTACTTGCCTTTAAAATATAGGGGCATTACTTGTATGGCGTTCATGTTGATCTGTATATCGACCACAAGAGTCTCCCGTATGTTTTTACTCAAAATTAGTTGAATCTCCAACAATGAAGGTGGTTAGAATGGTCTAAGGATTACGACATGAGTGTTCTCTATCACAACGGCAAGGCCAATGTTGTTGGGGATGCTCTAAGTCGTATGAACATTGGAGTGTGTCTCATGTAGAGGAAGCCAAGAAGACCTAGTGAGATATGTTCATAGGTTGGCTAGATTTAGGGTTAGGTTGGAAGATTCTCCAAATGGTGGTTTTATGGTCCAGTATAACTCCGATTCATCTTTAGTGGTTAAGGTGAAGTCCAAACAACACCTTGATCAACCATTGATAGAGTTTAAGGAATCAGGTCTTGGTAAGATTAATGAGTCATTCTCCTTAAGGGGAAAACTGTCTTGAGGTATCAAGTATGGTTGTGTCTTTCCAATGTAGATTATTTGAGGAACCAAATTCTTGAGGAAGCGCATGGGTCCCGTTACTCTATTCATCCACGGTCAACAAAAGATGTACCATGACCTTAGGGAAGTTTATTGGTTGGAAGGTTTGAAAAAGGACGTAGCGGTGTTCGTTGCTAAGTGTCAAAATTGCCAACAAATGAAATCCAAACATCAAAAGTCGGATGGTTTACGTGAAGAAATCCAAATTCCTACTTTGAAAAGGGAAGACAGCAATATGGATTTTGTTGTAGGTTTGCCTTAGACTCAAAAACAATATGACTATATATGGGTGGTGGTGGATAGGTTGACCAAGTTCGCTTGTTTTATTCTCGTCAAGTCAACTTATACATGGGAAGATTATGCAAAAATCTTCATAGATGAGTTTGTGTGTCACCATGGTATTCTGCTATCCATCATATCGAATAGGGGTGCATAATTTCCATCTAGGTTTTGGAGGTCATTCCAAGAAGAGTTGGGTACTAAGGTAAAGCGGAGCATACTATTCATACCCTTGAGGGTATGCTTAGAGCTTGTGTCATCGACTTCAAGGGATGTTGGGATAAGCACTTGCATTTGGTGGAGTTTGCTTAAAATAAGAATTTCCATTCATCCATATCCATGTCTCCTTATGAAGCTTTGTATGGTAGGAGGTTTAGATCTCCTTTTTAGTGTTTAAAGTCCTTGAGTCATCAGTTCTTCGTCCAGATTTGATTTATAAGACTTTGGAAAAAGTTCACATCATAAGGAACCGGTTGCAAATTGCCTATAGTTGGCAAAGGTCTTATGGAAACCATAGGAGAATGGACTTAGAGTTTGAAGCAGGTGATAAAGTGTATTTCAAAATTTCGCCTATGAAAGGGGTGGTTAGATATGGAAAGAAAGGGAAATTGAGTCCTTGTTATGTGGTTCCCTATTAAATATTGCAAAGGGTTGGTAAGGTTTCCTATGATTTGAAAATTCCTAGTGAATTGGCTTCAGTTCATTCGGGTTTTCCATGTTTCCTTTCTTAAGAAGTGTATCGGTGATCCCAGTCTATTGTTCCTATTGAGGGTCTTGATGTGAAGGATAACCTCTCTTATCAGGAAGTTCCGATTCAAATCCTTGATAGGAAAGGAAAGAAGATGAGGAACAAAGAGGTGGCTTCCGTGAAGGTTTTATGAAAGAACCACCTAGTTCAGGTTGCAACATGGGAGGCCGATGCCGACATGAAGTCACATTACCATCATCTATTTGATATGTAAATTTAGTATTTCTTATTAACAATGAAAATAATGACTAAAAATGAAATTTATTGATTTTTGGAGAAGTTTTGCAAAATGTGCATATTTGAATATTGTTATAGTGAATTACGGTGAAGTATTCTAATAAATTGCAATTTTCCTGTTTTGAGTTATATTTTGATATAGTGAGTCTTTATGAAATGATATGTAGCATGTTGGCAAGTTTAACTTGGACATAATTGACTCAGAAATGCTATGTTGAGCTCTTCTTGTAGTGAGAAGGATATTCCTCATAATTTAATATTAAGCCTTATGTGTGGAAATTGAAAATTATGAATTTCCTTGTGTAAATTATATGATTGGTGTTGTAACTAATGTGTTTATGTATTGTGGTTGGTTGGGCTTCTATTCTAGAGTCTATTCCTTCCTTCATATGATTTTTTGTGTCATTGGGGACAAATGTTCCTGGGGAGGGGGAATAATGTAACAATATGAAAATCGAAAACGTATTCTAGAGCCTAACATAAGTCTCATAAGGTCTAGACACAGTTTTATGGTCCATATTTTATGAATATAAGTCATTTAGGAAGTCTAGAAACCAAAGCGTCCATGACGTTCCGAAAGTAGTTCAAAAAGGTACTAGCATGCCTTATCTTATTTAACTAGATTTTAGGAGTTGGAAATTCATGAAATTTTGTGGAAGGGCGTCTAACATGTAGTTAAGTTTATTCATGGTTGAAACACATGGCTAAGACTCCCCAAAGATAACCAAGGGCCCTTGAGGATGACCATTGCATATTGAAGTCAAACATTACCTGGGCAGTGTGAACCCACGAAAGGGAATCGACAGGGCGTAGTTCGGTAGAGAGGATGTCGATGCCAAACATCGACCAACGCTTAAAATTTTGGCTAATTTTCCATTTGGATCACTCTGTGAACTCATCAACGGATGTGCAGCACAGAAGGGGGCACTAGTCATCGACTTAGAGACAGATCGTTGGTCGAGGTCTCGTCTGTGAAGGCTGAGTTTTCCGCACGTTTTTACATAGTTCCAATTAATGAATTAATGGTTTAGGTCGTTATTTAGGGGTTAAAGGAAGCGTAATTATGTTAATTAACCCCCCATATAAATACCCCAACCCTATTAGACTAATCATAACTCACCAAATCAAGACTCTAGTAATTCTCTCTTTTCTCTCTCACTAAAGAACTCCATTGAAGACCAAGCTAGGGGAGGGTTTATGGGCTGCAAAGAGTCAAGTTTCAAAAGGGTTCCTTCAAAGTAATTTCAAAAGTTTAGTTTTCAAGTTGATTTCATCAAATCTCGAAATTGATGTTATAAAATTTTTTGTTTGTGATTGATTTTGGATAATATGAATTTATTAACATGCATTATAACTTAATTGTGATATATGTTGATGGTTTGGTCTAGTTTGTTGAAGATGACCTTCACCCCTTAACCCTAGGTTATGATTTTGATATGAATTGTTTAATGTTGGTTCAATTGATTTGGTTACTGATTTAACTACTACAAGATGATGTTATTGTGTCAATAATTAATAGATTAGGATGAATTATCGTCATATAATGCTAGTCCTTGATTAGTTTATCTAGGTTATAAGGAATGTTTTGAATTGGCCTAAGTCTCTTGTCTTAAGTTTTGAACTAGTGATGAGTTCTGATGTAGCGATTCAATTAGCCTTGTTATTATGTTGCTTAGTTTTTTATGATGAAACTATACTCTAATTGGGTTGAGTTAAGGTTTAATAGTAAGACCTTGATGATGGATTGTGAAGGAGACTCTGTAAGTCTAATGATCCCTTGTCTTTACTTCAATTATGTTCAATTGTGATTAAGTCATGATGTTGTATTTGAGTATGCCTTGTATTAGGATTGATAGGATTGAAATGATGTTGAATTGAAATGTCTTGACTATGACATATAAAGTTTTTGTTAAGATGTAAATGTTAAAAGGATGGTAAATAAGTAGCCAATGTGCCTTATTATGAAGTGATATGTAAATTTACTAACCTCACTAATATGAATTGTAATGAAAGGATTTATACTCATGCAATTCTTATTAAGGTATGATGATGATGATTATATAAGCGATAGACCCTATGACCTAAACAAATCTATGATTATAATAAAGACATTAAAGACATTTCAAAAGGGAATCTAGCTTAGCACCAAGTGATCTTGTAGGATAGGGGGTGAGACCTTCCCAAATAGGGAAGGTAGGGTTAACTACGGCCCTGACGAGGTAAATAGCCTCATGACACAAATACGGAGTAGAGTGATGTTTTCACGACAGTCCCAAGTTCCATAAACTATGTCGCCACCATAGGCAAACTAGCTAGTGGATCCACCTAGATGATATGTTCATGTTGGCTCTACCTTGGCCAGGAGACCACCTTCCATCGGAGTAAGGTTTCACAACACCGAATTCCACACATAGCTCATGTGGTCTATGACGGTTAAGGATAGTGTTCCCTAAACTAAAAAGAAGTTATGAAGTATAAATCAACTAGAGTGACTTGAGAGGTTTGACTTAGCCTAGGTAGGGGTATGAGACTCTACCTATGCCTGGCACTAGTTTGCCTTGAGGGAAGACTTAGAAGGTTGATATTATGTATGTATATGATAATGAATACAAATGATGATAACATGATGGTATTATATTTAAATGACATTATATGGTAATGGTTATTATTATGAATATTTATTTGGTCTATATTGCTAAAGTATGATATTAGGTATCCCTAAAAGTTATGTTATGTTAAGTTCGATATCGGTCATGGTTCTAGTTGAGTTACTTGATTGAGTAAGCTTATGGGGCTTTGGTTGGTTATTGCACTTGTTTACTTTATGAGTATCCATGAGTAGTTGTCTTGCTATATTATGATATGATGAACTTTATGAGCATCCATGCTTATGATGCTTTTACTTAATGGTAGGATTGTATTTGGTTTGATTGCAAATATGTTGATATGCATGTTACTTTCTTTGACTTAATGCATATGTCTTGTTTATTTGTATGGTTGGCTTGATTATGCATAAAGCTTTCAAAAAAGCAAAATAACATGTTTTAATGAAACTTCCCTTTTTAGCTTGATTTGATCTTATATATGCATATGATATCATACTTCGTAAAAGTGTTGTACTAACCCCATTTATCCCTTTTCCTGAACATTTTATCTCTCGGTCATTGAAGGCTTATACAAACGACTCTGAAGAAGACATAGAATTTCTCAATCATCCAAATGGGTGGGTCCTCACTTTCCAAAGGTGATGCCATTATCGAGCTTATGAAATTGTTTTAGTTTTATGAATCTTTTGTTCTTTCTGTTTTAATTTTTGGACGGATTATATAGTGTATATGTGGCTCTTTTACATTGATGTATGGGCTATGCCCAAATGGCTATAATCTCTTTAAAGACTATGTTATATGTGTGTGTGTGTGTGTGTGTGTGTGTGTGTTTGTGTGTGTGTGTGTGTGTGTAATAAAAGTAGAAGACTATGTTATCTTCCTATACGAACGGTCTATTTATACTTGATACAAATATATTATGTGTATGTAGAGGTCTATTTAAACCTCCATGTAGAAGTAATGAAATGTTTTTAATTTTTCCACATTTTTAGCCTATGAATGTAATGATGGATTCTAAGAGGCTAGTCTTAGTCCTCAAAGAGGACGACGACACCTCTTACGTCTACGGGATGTTCCCCAGATCTGACAGATACCGGATTCCATGCCTAGGTAGTGTGGTCTATGTCGGTTAATCCCTATTCCCATCATGTGGAATGTGCACTCTTATTACTTCAGAGGTTCTACAACGTGTAGGTAGTACTATGAAATGCTATCTTCACATGGTAGTAGCCTTAGAAGGTGCTAAAGTGAGTTCCCTAAGTCTTAAAGGACAATTATGGTCCCCTAAATGCATGAATGTATCCTTAAATGACGTTAATAATGAATGTTGACTTATTTGCTTAGGTTGAAAAGGAAAAGTCCCCATCTAGTGTAGTCTTGAGAAACACCTAGGTGTGGCATGAAGAGGTAGTATGGGCTGCCACTGCATTTCTTACTCAGGTGGGTCTTGGAGTAACTTTAGATAGAGGGCCTAAGATGATTAAATGGTCTATTTGACAAATATGTATATGTGTTGAATATTAGTAATAGTTGAACGTGTCTATAATGTAAGTATTGTTTTGTAAGTGGATGGTGACTTGTAATATATTTCCTATATTTGTTTTCGGATGTTATTACCAAAATAGCATGAAAAGCATATATCTCAAATAAATATTCTTTTTAGCATATTTTTGCATGGTCATCATAGTTAATGCTTAATTGTGCTAACACCATCATCGTCATGTTTTTACTACAAAGTGTTGGTTGAGGTGGCTAGGTGGATTCTGAGTAGAAGGCTTGGATCTCATTTCTCGATGACTTGGTACATCCTCATGGATTCGAGGTCGGAGCTTTCTTATGTTTTTCTTTGATGTGATAGACTCTTATTAATTTTTTAAACGTAAAGGGTCGTGTTCCTATGTTGTTGAGACATGTCTTAGGTGTCTATGTTGAGGCTTAGTATCCTTTCGTTTCGTAAAAGAGTATCCTATTGGTGGTCTTACTGAGAATAGTTTATTTATACACTATTTTAATTACTATGTCATTAATGAATGTTAAGGGCTTACTTGTATAGGACCTCTTTGAGATTGAGTACGCTATATCGCAACAAGGGAGTGCTCCCTGGTTGTGACATTTAGGAACTTATGGGGCATCATTTTCCTAGCTCTTTCATAAGAAATTAGACAGGTCAAAAATTTTGAGTTGTATCTTTTACTAAAACAGATAAAACTCACAAGACTTTGCCATACACGCACAATATTCCTCAGACTTAAAAATTGTCCACATGTGCGTATCAGAGTACGAAGATTCCACATGAAACATAGATCACACACATCCATTTGCCTTGTTTTCCTTGATTCCACAATTATATAGGTTATAGCTATATGCAATTTAACAGTAAAACCACATATATCAATAAACGGTCATGTTAAACTATTGACATTCTTAAGGGTTTCACGGGTTGATGTTTACTTGTCATTCAAGGTTAACTACCTTTTCTTGTTTCCATTTCTCGGCTACACACTATTTAATAATAAACAAATAGATAGTTAGTAAAAAACGAATAGATCAACACTTGAAATGCATTTAACAATGGCTTTCATCTTCAATCCGTGGCACACAACCCTTGTACCTGAAGATTTTAACAGTTAATATTGGAAATATAGAACATAATTTCTATGGGCGGTAACCGTACAAATCCATATCCAACACATTATGTCACAAAAATGGGTAATGAGTTGCCCATTTGTGGTTGTGCCACCATTTATGCAAATATTACACATAGAATTAAGTAGGGCTGAATGTCAATGCATTAACCCTCCTAGCAGACATAAATTCATTTTTGTGCCCGCTAAAAATATCTTCAAAAAATGCACGAGTGTACCGAAAAAAGGCCTTAAAAGGAGCTTCTTACATGGTGCTAGCTATTTCTACTAAACTATACACTAGTCTATTCTGTTCTCCATAGATATGGATCTGCATTGGAATACTCAACCTCCGGAAGAGGCACATGCAATAATCCAAAATTGAAGAGTTATGCAAGTTTGTGTTAAAGTGTCCTAATTACTTCCTGGCATCAATATTAACATGTAAGGGTTGTAACTTATGTAGAAAATTCATAATCAATCCATGTAAGGGAGAAAGTGATTAAGCTTAGTAAACATTTTTGTAATTGAAATTGAAGAAGGAAATCCTAAAATCTATTGTCCGCTCCTATCATAAATACTCCTTATCATAAAAAATTCATGTTATTGTCCACTCGTGCATTTGTATTAAGCATGTAAATAGTTTCATAAAGTGCTTTCTATGTCAAAAATGGGAATTTTAGAGTGTCTTTACATTCTTGTACCTGCAAGCATCCAATAGTCATATTAGTCATTGCTACATCAATCAATGCCCTTCCCATGTCCTAGAAAGGACGTCCCGGATTGAATGGGACTTTAGATTCATGTTCAAAGTCCAAGACAACAAAATCTACCGGAAAAATCATGAACCTACTTCCTTAAAAAATCCTCTACTACCCCCTTATCCCTAGCAATTGATCTATCTGCGAGTTGGAGGATAATAGTGGTTCATTTTGGACTACCCGACCCAAGTTTAAGATACAAAGATAAGGGCATAAAATTTATACTTTCCCAAATCACACAACCCCATGGACGAACACTTTGGTCAATAGTAATAGGCACAATTAAACTACCCAGATCTTTTAACTTTTGGAGCAGTCTATTTTGGATTCTAGACTTTCACTCTTCTGTTAGTGCTACAATTTTATACTTTGTGAGCCTCCTCTTGCTAGCCACAATATCCTTTAGATGCATAGCATACTTCGGGATTCCCTGGAAAATGTCAATCAAGGGCAAATTAATGTGAACCTTTTTAAGGAGAGATAGAAACTTACCAAAGCATTAATCTTCATTTTTCTTTTTAGTCGTTGTGAAAGGGAAGTGGTAACTTCTGTTGAGGAACAGTTGCCTCAACATTGGAGCTTTTTACTGTCGCTTGCACTTTCTTCTCTTTAATACTTACCTCATTGTCTCTCTTCTTTGGAGCTAATTCCTCTAATTGCAGTCTACTTCTAGTACTTACAGTATGTAGTTGCCTTGCATTGGGCTCAGCATCACCGGGCATCCCACCTAGGGGACGTAAGTTCAGAGAATTAATCACTTGCGCAACTTGTTTATCAAAACTCATTTGGGACATTTGGATGTTTCTGATGTTCTCATCCCGCTTATCTATTCTAGTAATTAACTTGTTTCCCATTTCAGACATGATCTTTTGGAATAGCTCTTCATTGGTCATCCCACCTTTTGGTACACTTGGTTTACCCTTAGGTTGTGATTTTGGTATTGTTACCCTGCCCCTTGCTTACAGTATTTGATTTATAGATTGTGACTGATTTTGATTTTGGTTTCTACCCCAAAAAAGATAGAATGGATTCTCCAACTATATTTGTAACTATTGCCATAATTTTGTTGGCCTTGGCACCTTTGCATTTATCCACAGAGTTCACAGAATTTGGGTTAGCCTCACATTGCTTAGTTTCATACGTTGCACTACCACATACCCACACCAATTTAGTGTTTTTTGCACCACATTTACTGATGCTTGATTCAGAGCCAACTACTTAGATTGTACGGTCATGCTATGTTGCATGGATCCTATTTTGGCATTTAAGGTCGTTGCTTGGTCTACATTTAAGATCCCTGTAGCCTTTCGGGTTGTGGTTCAAGAAGTATCTCTTTCATAACCTTGGTTCCCTTTTGAAACTTTATCAAGCAAGTCAAAGAATGTTTCACTTTAGATAGGCTTGTCCACCTGCTGGACTATTTAGAAGTTAACGGGCATTATACTCTGAACCCTCAAAGAATGTGTGAGCTAGTACCTCTTTAGTCTGCATGTGGTGCCGAAAAGCATTCAAGATTTGTTTGAAGCGTTCCCAGTCTTGGTACATATCTTCCCCATTCTTTTGGTCAAACTTCGTCATTTCACTTCTCAGTTTGGTGGTTTTCTTTTATGCATAGAATCGATTCAAGAACTTTCTTGTGAGACCATCCCAAATAGTGATGAAGTTCAGTGGTTCAGAATCTAACCATCGTCTTGCGGCTCCCAACAACGAGTACGGGAATAATGTTAGTCTCACATACGGTGAGGCACGAAGTGGAATGTGGGTACCAGTGGCCTCCACGAAGTTCCTAATGTGAAGTTGAAGATCTTCATGGGGGAGACAAGTGAATTGCCAATTAGAGGGGAGCATATGCACCATAGTTCTCTTTAATTCAAACCTCCCCCCGGTGGAGGTTTCCTAATACTTTATATCAAATTCGTGGTGAGTGGAACTGCCAAATCTCGTATTGGTCGTGCTGGAAGGATAGGGACATGAGGGGGTATTTCTTGTTTATCAACATTCTAAGGATTGTTTACAAACGTTGGGTTATTCACATCTTCTGGGTTATCTTGTTGATAATCACCATGATTTCCCGGGTTTCCTAACCCTAACTCTCCCCGGTTCATCTTTCTTAGCAGACGCAGAACTCTTTCAGGTTCGTTATAAGGCTCAACAAGATCAACCTTCCGAGCTAGACATGAAAGTCAAATGACTGCAAAATACAAGCTAAGATAAAGTATTTAATACTTGTATATTCTAATTGTAGACTTAATAAAATTGACTGTAAATCAATTATTAAGTCCCCGGCAGCGGCTCCTATAACTTGTTACTCCCCAATATACACGCAAGTCTACATGGTCCGCAAATAATATAGATTCTTTTTTGAAACGAGTAACATTCCCAAGGGACTTATGATCAGCAAATATTCAAACTTAATTCCTCAATTGAAAGTAAAAGTAATTGTTTCAAGAGTTGATGGTATTTCAAGATTTGATGGTTTGTTATTAACTATAACTACTTTAACAACAAATAAAATTAACTAAGATTGAACAATTTAAAGATGGTGTTTAAAGAAAGAAAGAGAAAATCTAAAGGTTGCAGTGTATGATAAATCCCATGCATCATAATATTGTCTTAGAACTAACTTTCGTTGTCAAGTTACTTGTTTATAAGGTTAATTATATGAGTCGGGCTACACACCTCTTTTCGTCTACCCTAATTAGATACCTAACTACAATGTTGAGCGGGGATAATTAAACTAATTTGTGAGCATTTATATTTCATTCTATTTTGTAACCAAGCAAGTTGTTATTACGGGCGTCACTCTTGAATAGAAATCACCTCAATATAATGGGTTGAACGAGATCTCTATATGTTGTGGTCTATCTAATCCCTCCTCTCCTTATTTTAAGATCAGACACTTGTCACGACTGGAATCTAGACCCCATACGAGACCGGCGTCGTTGACCTCTCGGAGGTCGCAAACAAGCCTACTTACGTCATTCTTACTTTACATAGATTAATTTTAGCAGAAAATTTGAAAGTTTTGATTCTTTAATCCTACTTGCCAAACATTCTTTATATTTCGTAATCGTTCATCATCAACCATCTAACACTTAAGAGATAAGCAACTGAAAGAAATAATTCATTAAGTAAAAATTGTATATCGGCCAAAATAACACCAATACAACGTCAGAACCAATATTAAAAAAGAGCACCAGTGAACATGCTCCACTATCTCAACTCTAAAACTACGCTAGAATTTAAAACAGTAGCATCCTCGAAAGCATGAGGACCTACCAAACTTCGGATGAATGCTGACGTCCGGATAGCTGCAACAACGAAATTGTAGCTCTACCGTCCACCTGTGCCTGCACCTAGAAGTAGATGTTTGTACGGAATTAGTACACACTTGTACTAAGTGTGGGTATATGCAAGCACACACCAGGGACATGCACGAGGAAGAATAGCTCTTTCCTAACAACATGATGTTTGGAAGTCAAGTCAGTGGACTTGCTAAA
The DNA here is from genome assembly GCA_027705065.1 of Solanum peruvianum. Taxonomy (NCBI): domain Eukaryota; kingdom Viridiplantae; phylum Streptophyta; class Magnoliopsida; order Solanales; family Solanaceae; genus Solanum; species Solanum peruvianum. The sequence continues at coordinate 56,514,360 of JAKWJD010001763.1, forward strand.
TTGAGATTGGGAAAGTTATGCCATGAGAGTCACATGCATCATTATAATCATCGTAGGGCACACAACACATAACATCTTCATATAGCACATAACATATAACACATAGTTTCTTTCATATTATTCATTCATATACTATGAGACCTTATTATCATGGACTTCACCTTAAGACTTTCCAAAATGAGGGCTCAACATATGGGACCTCAACTTGGGAGCCTTCCTTAGCAAACACAGAGTCTGCTTCATTCCTTCATACGTATTTCATTTCAATTTATTCATAGGCCAGTGCGAACACTAGCTATACCTAGGATGTAGTTTAATACTTTCATCGGGTTTACTGTGCAATGATCAGGAATAATCTAATGTCATTACCTGAATCTAGATCACCTATTGATTATTCTATCCTAACACCTTCGGTATCATTCATTTCTTTATATGATTCATTTGAGGCTGGCCTCATTCATTCATTGGGAACTTTAACTTTAACCGACATAGATCATGTGAGCATCATGAAATCCAATGTCTCCCCCACACCGAAAAGACGTGGAATCACCGGACAAAGCAACTCAATAACATGCTAGCGTATATGGGAATTTAACCCTGTCAGATCCCTATAGTGGCAATATAGGTTCATAGACTAGGAGATGTATGGAGACCTATACCCGGCAAGCCGGACAGTCTCATCTCATGATAGTTACGTGAACCTCCACCTTTCCCGAAAGAAGGCATCACCGCTCATAGCTAGCCTATCGGTGCTCAGTATAATATTCAATTACATTCAACTAATACATCATGGAAGCTGGCTTCTAGTATGAGGACATCATAGCTCAATAGGTGATTTCTCATCTCATCATTAGTATTAAGTGTTTTAAAATCAATATTTTCATTAGAGTGTTCATCAAGACTGGTCTCTTCATTATCTTACACTCTTATTGGTGAGTACGTATTGCTAACATTTACTTAGGCTCATTTAGATTACTCTCATCATATACATTAGCCTCACATCATGATTGTCACCACATTCTTCATTATTAGCACCTTTATTTTTCAAAGTTACTCACGTCTTAGTACTTGAATGTTCATTTCTTCATTTCATTACGTATATATTTTAGGTTCACTTATTTTTGAACGTATGTTAAACTTATGTGTCTATACATACAAACCATGGGGCTTCATTTATAGTTTGTTAAGTGATTCTTATTTTCCTAAGATTATGTATTAAGAGACTTATGTATCTTTTATGTATACCAAGACCTTGATTTTTTTTATCTAAGTAGATGACATTATTCTTGAATATTTTACTCACGTATGACTTATGTATCATTACGGAGGTTTGGGCACGGAACCCAAATCTTGAATCACTTGAATATCATTTATATTTTTCATTGATTTTATTTCTAATGTTCATAACATTCGAACTCTAAATTAAATCTCAACATATTCATGAAATAATTAATTTTCTATTTTTATTAGAATTCTAGTTTAAATCTCAATATCTACATAAAAGAATTTATTTTCTATTTTAATTAGAATTCTAATTTAAATATCAATATCTACATGAAAGAATTAATTTTCTATTTTAATTAGAATTCTAATTCAAATCTCCTTATTTATTTATTTATTAAATTCACCTCATTGGGGAGGTTGTGGGTTCGAACCCCCACAGCCCCCCTTAATTTCCTCGCTTTATCGCTGAAGAGGAGGCTGTGAGCTGGTGGGTTCGAACCGCCACAGCCCCTCTATCATTAATTCATTTAAATGGGGCGAGCAACAGTGAGGTTGTGAGATCGAATACCCACAACCTCACTTCTTTTCTTAATTAATTTCGCTCCTCCTTCAGCAATGAGGTCGTGGGATCGATTCCCACGCCTCGCGTTCTCTTCTTATTTTTCGCGCGAAGCTGGGGGTCGCGAGTTCGATCCCCCCCAGCCCCTTTTCTTTTCTTTTTTTTCCTCGCGTAAGACAGGGGCGAGAGTTCGATTCCCCCCTGCCCCATTTTTTTTAATCAACGCATGCTGCAGGGAGGTCCTGGGTTCGATCCGTGCAGGCCTCAAAACCTTTTTTATATTTATATCTTTGACGTCCAAAAATTTCCAGATTGTTTTAATGCCTATTTCTAAGTTCTGGAAATTTATTCCGCGATTTTTATACACTTTTTCATCAAATTTCCCATTAGTTCTCAGGGAGATTTCATGGTTCATTCAATTCACTATACTTCATCATAATGAACATCACATTGTACACCCATTACACACATAAAATACACGATAAATACACAACTTATACACCCCAAAACAGTGCCTTAAATACTTCTCTATACACGCCCATACATCAACTCTTTTTTTCCGGTCATATTTTAATGATCATTATCGTGATTTCCCGCACATAAACACATTCATATTTAATTTAAATACATCATTCATGAAAAAATCTAGCAACACAGCATACCCATCCTACAAATTCGTTAGGGAGCTAAGAACAAGGACATACGAAGGGGAACAACCTTCGTTTCAAGAGTTTTAGAAACGTTCGAAAGAAAGTACTCTCGGAGAAAGAATTCCATGAGAGAAAACCCATACCTTTATTGATGTTCAAACAAAGATTTCGCTACCCAAAACTCTCTCCAAAAATTAGTCCAAGTTACCTCAACGTCCGCACCACTCAACAAACAACTTCTCTTCGCCTTAATATTTTTTGTTGCTTTGTTTTTTTCTTAAAATTTCATGTGAGTTTTCAAGTGTGAAGAATTCTTGGTGCATTCTCTGTTTTTTTTTTGTTGTTGTGCTTGGCAGAATAACACGAGAAAGATGGAGAACGTGAGAGAGAGAGAGAGAGAGAGAGAGTTATTAAGCGTGAGATAGAGAGAGAACTAATAGGGTTAGGAGACTAAATTCAAGAAATAGTCAAATAGAATTTAAATTAAATTAATACAAATCTGGTTTTATTTTTATTAATACGCGAAAGGACCATTATTCCCTTAAAATTTTAGATTTTTAATTAATAATTAAATAACCTTAAGTACCTATTTATTCTTATTTATTTATTTTTCCTCTTTTTTTTTTTGGATCGTTACAACACTAAATTTATCTTATGGTGATCAAGCATACAATAGTAATACAAGAATATAGAAGTAACTTGTGTTGACAACCAAAAATAATTCAAAAGAAAATAAAATTCAACATTCAATTCATAGCTGCATCCCTAGAACTAGGGTGTTTAGTTACTCATACTATTAAAAAACCACAAAAGACAATTGTTCATGTGATTTTCAAAATATAAAAGAGTTAGAAGATTAAAACCTATTACAAACTTGATTTATTGCTCTCGCACACCAATAAAAGAGTTGAACCTTAACAATGAGGCCCTAAGGGTCTATTTATAGTAAATAGAAAACTAAAGTCAAATTCAACTTCAATTCAGATTCCTTTTGATTTCAAATTTCTTCAAAATCTCCGCACAAGACTGGGGTGACGCGCCAAAATCGTGCCTTGCAGGCTACAGGCTGTAGTTAAATGGGCCTGGCGTGTGGCGCGAAGGTTGCTGGCGCGCCTGGCCAGTATCTCGTCTGGTTGCAACTTGTCGCCTTCAACTCAGTTTTTTTCAATCACTTGACCATTTCCCTTAGTAACCTACAAAATCACTAATCATGTCTATTATTGTACAATCATCGCAATCTTGAGATAAAACATGCTAGTTAGATTAGATAATGTTCTAAACTAACGTTAAAGATGGATAATTTGTCGTAATTGGGCATATAATTATACCCAAGATCACAGTCTTTGACTTTTGGTACTTCATATTAATCGAATGTTATTGTTGTTATTAATTTTTATATCTCGTATCATCTATTGTCTATTATGTTTCATTTATCGTACAATTTTGTTGATTCACTGCTTTAGTTGCTATGTTTTATACACTTTTTTCTTCTTTGAACTTTGATTTGTGTTAGTTGAGTAGAATATCTTTTGAAAAATCAATTTGTCTACCTCATGAATAGAGATAGATGCAATATTTGCACTCACTCTACCCTTCTCAGACTTTACTTATCAAATTTATTGAGTTCCTTGATGTTATTGATGTCTTAAAATTTTCATGTAAAATTTATACGTTAAAATAATAATAAAAAGCAAAACAAATATTTTTTAAAACCGATTAATAAATCAAATGTATATTTTTCAAATTGGGAGAAGAGATTACAATATAGACCTACCAACGAACAAACTACTTAAATTCCAAAAAAAAAAAAATACAATACTAATGTTATTTATGTATATTAGCTTATAGATATTTTTTCATGGCTTTCTCTAGATAAAAGTGTAAACTAAATTTTGTCTTCCGAATGTTTGATTGCCTTCAAAAATGGGAATGCCATCCCGACATAACAAAATGTGTGTCTATAGCTGCCTTGAGAAGACCATTTTTCTTGTGGATTCCTATCCAAAAGCCCTTATGAACAGGCTTTGTGCGCCTACAAGACTGACTTACCAACACTTGCTTTAATTCCTTAGTATAAGCTGATATACTTAAGTCATCTATCTTGATCTAACTAGTTCTTGCTAACAGAAAATTTCTCATTGTTGAATTTTATAACATACACAGTCAGTCTCGAAAAGGCTCGCTTGCTGTCTATTGCTCTCTTCATTTGGTTTACTCCACTTAGAGACAAATATACATTCTATTGGAGGAAACAATCATCTGGTAGCTCGGAAAATAAATAAGGAAAATTTTAACCATAAATTAAGTACTTAGAAATTATCGGGGAAAAGCTGTCGCTCAATCCTTTACTGTTGTACTGTACTGCATAGATTGTGGGCTTAATTCTTCTATTTGCCACATTATACAAAATAAACCAAATTTCGGCTATTTGCAGAGTCCATCTATGTTATGTCCTTGCATGAGCTTTGCCGTTGTTAATTATTTCTCTATATCGCAGCATCAATCAACCTTGATTTGTTGTTTAACATGTAAGCCGTCACTACAACTAAGACAAGAAGCTGAACATGTTTTATATTTATGTTAAACGAACGGTGCTACAAAACTAGTGGTGTTGATTTTTTCTCTTATCATATTGCTCCGTAATAGTTTCATCTTCTTGTACTTCAAAATTAGCGTTTCCTGTTAATGTTTGTGATCACCTTGTTTCCGATTAAGCACTTTTACTCTGGGAGATGTGATCTATCAAAGTTGCCTTAAACCTTTCAGTTTTTCCCGGAGGCTAATGAAGTGAAATTTGCAAGACAATCAATTTTTCGAGGAGCATCTTTCAATTTGGACTATTTGACAAAGCCTTCTTTTTTTTTTAAGATTTCGGTTTCACCGAAAAGATCAAGATTACTGAACGTGTCAAGCCAGAAGATGACCTCTTTATCATCGCCTATCCATACTGTAATGTCAATGGTAACATTGTGCACTTGCACCATATATAGCATACATCAAATGATCTCTTTCATAGAAATGTTATGATGGCATAATTTATTTCTGCAATGTAGAGATTCTTGTCGTGGAAGAGCTATACAAAGCAGCTGTGTCGAACACATCTAGGCAACTGATTATATTTAACGGAGTGCTTGATCGAATAAGATCTGGTTGTGTCCTTTTTTACCAGCAAGTTTTTTTCTTCAATCCGATCAGAGAACAAAAGTTCCTTATTGCTCTGCATGATTGTCTGTATATTGTGGCAATGAGTAACTTGTTGCACCGGATATAGGATGAGCATCATAGTATAAATATTGCTGCCTTTTAAGAATTACAGAGAAGAAAAAATGTCTTCTAAACAATTGATTCATGTTAAGTTACTGTATTCCATTCCATCTTTGACAAAATAAGAATGTCCGCCAATCTTTTATCCGAAACTGGCTGCACTATCCAAGACTCTTTTTTCTAAAATGGAGACGGCATATTATATTCACAATTTTAAAGGACGATATGGAGGAGTCCTGTTTAGGTAATCTATTTTACCAAAGCTTTGAATGACTAAACTTTTTCCTACATCTGCTTGCAGCAACAGGAATCAATGCCATCCTTGAAAGAAGTTGCTTTGGACATCTCCCATCAGCTTGATTGTTTTGTTTATATGTTTCACATTTCCCCCTCTTTATCCTGTAATCTGAAGGAAGAGGAACTTTTCATATCTGTGTTTTATTTTGACCTATGTTAGTGTAGAATTCTTAATTCATGCATTATCCAAAAAATCCCTTTTCAGTGTGAATATGTTGATTTCGTTACACTTGTAAAACATATGTATATTAACCGTCAAAAGTTGTTGAACACCTAACAACCAAAAATTCGCCAATTTTTCTGATGTCCCTTTCCGTTGGAAAACTGACGGATATAAGGAATTCCGATGCTGTTCAAATGGTTCTTGATCCTCCTAGAGAACAGCTAGTCAGAGAAAGCTAATGTCGTTGTGTAGTTGAATGAATGACTATTTGAATGGGTCCAAAATAACTAGATGTAGTCATTAAGTTATTGGTAGATTGGTGATAATGCACGTAAAGTTGATCACCAACCCACATGAAAAAGATCATATATTATATTACAAGTCCATGCCCTACTCAAATCAACTTTGACAGTCCATTTTTCATTCCAACATATTACTTTGTTTCAAGAATATAGATTCATTGTTTAATCGCATAATTTTGTGTTACAATTCCAGTAATCGCATAATATGGCTGAAGCTTTCCTTCAAGTTCTGCTAGCTAATATCACTTTTTTCATCCAAGGGGAACTTGGATTGGTTTTTGGTTTTGAAAATTAGTTTAAGGAACTTTCAAGTATGTTTTCTATGATAAAAGCTGTGTTAGAAGATGCTCAAGAGAAGCAACTGAAGTACAAGGCAATAAAGAACTGGTTACAGATACTCAACGTTGCTGCATATGAAGTTGATGACATCTTGGATAACTGTAAAACTGAGGCAGCAAGATACAAGCAGGCTTTATTGGGGCGTTATCGTACACGGATTATCACTTTCTGTTACAATGTGGTAAAAAGAATGAAAGAAATGATGGAAAAACTAGATGCAATTGCAGAAAAACAGAGGGATTTTCATTTGGATGAAAGGACTGTAGATAGACAAGCTGCTAGACGGCAAACAGGGGCTGATATTAATTTTATTTTAAAACTAATAAGTATTACTAATCGCAGAGGAACGAAGGAATTCATATATATATTTTTATTTTTGGCAATTATAAAAGTCATGTCTGTTTTTAAGCTGAGGTAAAGTTTCAAAGATTTTGTCTAATCCTAATGTTTGTCTCACTCACTCAGCGTGATTTTCTCAATCCTTTACTTCAACTCTCGTAGGAAGTATGAAAGGAAAATATTTTTTTAGAGAATGTTGAAGTTCATTTTAGGCTACTTAAGGTCACTTGACATGATTACAATTATCAACTAAATCACTTTTTATACTACTCAACGTATAAAACAAAAAGTCTTGCACTAATAACTAAATACATGTATCACAATTTACTAGATACATGTACTACGAAATTCTAAAAAGTGTTCTTGAAAAACTAAGAGACAAATTCAGAAGACTAAACATTGATGCATTAATTCCAACACTTCTCCTTAATGCATTTGCTTGATAACTCCACTGCGTTCTCGAAGATGGCAAATTTTTTCTCTAGGAAGTGCTTTGGTGAAGATGTGAGCAAGTTGTTCTCCTGTCTTATAATAATGCAACTGAATTTCGTCTTTCTCTTGTGCTTCTCGAATAAAATGATACTTGATGGATATATGCTTTGATCTTTCATGGATGATTGGATTCTTGACAATTGCAATTGCTGATTTGTTATCACAATACAGGACAATTCTTTTTTTTTTCACCGATGTCTTCAAATATTCTTCTAGGACAAATAGCTTGAGAAGTAGCCTTGGATGCTGAAACATATTCTGCTTCGGCAGTAGATTAAGCAACAACACTTTATTTTTTTGATAACCAAGAACAAATACTTGATCCAAATAAGAAATCATAACTAGAAGTACTCTTCATGTCATCCATTTTTCCAGCCCAATCATTATTATAATAACCAATTATGTTCAAATCTCCACCAAATTGGTACATTATCCCATAATCCATTGTTCCTTGCAAGTAGCGTAGAACATGCTTTGCAGCTCCAAAATGCACTTGGCTTGGTTCTTGCATGAATCTGAATAATAAACTAGCAGCAAACATAATATCTGGCCTTGTTGAAGTAAGATATAGCAAACTTCCAATCAAACTCCTATAGAGTGAGTTATTAACTTTCTTTTCTCCATCATCTTTTGTAAACTTCTCATTTGTTGCTAATGGTATGTCCACAAACCTGCAATCCATCATTTTAAGTTTTTGAAGAATACTTTTAGTGTACTTCTTTTGAGAAATGAAAATTTCTTCTTTCACTTGTGAAACTTCGATGCCCAAGAAATAATTTAGCAACCCAAGATCACTCATTTTCATTATAAGTTTTGCATCATATCTTGTGTGAAATTTTGCATCATCTTTACATCATTTCCTGTAAAGAGTAAATCATCCACATAGAGACAAACAATGATAATGCTGTCATGTTCTTTCTTCACATACAAAGTGACTTCACTTTTACTTCTCTGAAAATTATTTTTCAGAAAGTATGTATCAATTTCATCGTACCAGGCTCTTGGAGCTTGCTTCATCCCGTAAAGAGTTTTTTTTTTAGCATGTACACCTTTTCTTCTCCCCCTTGAACAAAAAATCCTTGAGGTTGCTCAACATAAATCTCTTCATCAAGTTTTCCATTCAGAAATGTTGATTTAACTTCAAGTTGAAATATCTTCCATTTCTTTTGTGCAGCAACAACAATTACAGTTCTAATTGTCTCAAGACGAGCAGCTGCAGAGAAAGTTTCATAAAAATCGATACCTTGTTTTTGCGTGAAGTCTCTAGCAACCAACCTTGCTTTGTGCTTTTGAATATCTCCTTCCTCATTGAGTTTGATTTTGTAAATCTATTTTAGACTCACAACTTCTCTTTCTCTAGGAATAGTCACACGCTCCCAAGTATTATTTTTTTCAATCATTTGAATTTCTTCTTTCATGGTTTTCTTTAAAACATCATGCTTTATTGCTTCTTCATAATTTTCAGGCTCCACACCAGCAAAATTACATCTTTGGTAAATGTCACTCTACATTTTTGTTCCTCTTGGAGGCGGTTCTTCATCATCTGAATATGGGATTTCTCCCTCTTGTGAGACATCTTCTTCTTTCTCATCCTCTTTTTGATTTGAAGATATGATACCAATATTTTCTATCTTTTTATCCTCCCAATTCGATGTTGTCTTTTCAACAAAAATGGCATCGCTACTAACAACAAGTTTGTTAGTTTTGACATCGAGAAACCTATATCTTTTTTGTCACATCACTATAACCATGAAAAATACATTTTTTACTTTTTTCATCCAATTTTGTTCTTTTATCAGCAGGTACATGAGCATAACAAATACACCCAAAAAATTTAAAATGAGTTACAGAAGGTTTAATTCCACTCCAAGCTTCAACTGGTGTCTTGTTCTTTAGTGCTTTTCGTTGGACACCTGATAAGGATGTGATTGTTGTATGCACTGCTTCTACCCAAAAATATTTTGGAAGCCTTTCTCATTCATCATAGTTCTGGCCATTTCAACAATTGTTCTATTTCTTCTTTCAGATACACCATTTTGTTGAGGAGTATACCCTGCTGTAAGTTGATTCTGAATTCCTTCATTTTCGCAATATTCTTCGAATTCTCGACTTGTGTACTCACCTCCTCGATCACTACGAATGGTTTTGATGCTGCAACCTTTTTGCTTCTCAACAATGACTTTAGATTTCTTGAATGTAGCGAATGCTCCTGACTTTTCTTTCCAAAAATAAACCCAAGTCATACTTGAGAAATCATCAATAATGATTAGAAAATACCTTTGACTTCCAATAGATGGAGTTTTCATTGGTCGTCAAATGTCGGTATGAATTAGTTCCAAAAGTACACTTGCTCTCCAACACACCCCTTTTGGAAAACACTTCCTGTGTTGCTTTCCCATTATAAAACTTTCACATGTATCCACTTCAGTATGTATTACAGGAAGGCCTTGCACCATGTCCTTTTGCTTGAGAAGTTTTAAACATTGAAAATTCGAGTGACAAAATCTTTTGTGCCAAAGCCATGAATCATCTACAATTTCATTTTTAATGCATTGTAATGGAATTGCAAAAGGAAGTTTCTTTTTGTCATCTTTACTCAAACAATGACTTGATTTAACTCAATTTTATCATAAATCATGCAATAATTATCTCAATACACAAGAAAATAACCATTTTCCATGAGTTGACCAACACTAAGTAAATTTTCTTCCAAGTCAGGAACATAAAGAACATCATGAATTTGCTGACCACTTCCTTTCATGTTGATCGAAATAGTACCTTTACCTTTCGCATCAACTAAGGCTCCATTCCCCATCTTCACTTTAGTAGTGATGCTATTATTAATTGAGAGGAAAGCATTTTCATCTCCTGTCATGTGATTACTACAACAACTATCAACATATCATTCATTACTTTTTGTTGAAGCATCAGATTTAGAAGCAAAGAAAATGTTTTCTTCCCTTTCTTCCTCTTGTTTTTCACAAAAATTTGCTTGCTCCTGTTTCTTGTGCCAACAATCCTTTTCAACGTGGCCAAATTCTTTACAAAGGTTATTTTTCTGCATTGTGATTAATCTTTACTTTACAAAAAAGACTAGGTTTTTTCTCACCTTTTTCTTCAACCTTCTTGGAATAACCATGATGATCCTGCTTCTTTTTGTCTTGTGATTCTTCTTTTGATGATTTTTTGAGAAATTTTGAGAATTCTTATTTGTTTTAGACTGGAAATTTGTCCTTTTGTGTTGATCTTCACACAAAAATCATCGCTTCTCGTGTACACGAAATGATCCAACTAGTTCTTTGATGGAAAGCTTAGAAAGATCTTTTGCCTTCTCAATGATAGCAACGATGTACTCATACTTTTCTTTGGGACTAATTAGAATATTTTCCACAACTTGTTTGTCATAAATTGTATCACTATGATTTCTCATTTGATTAACAATATTCATGACTTTTGTGCATTATTCGTCAATTTTTTCAGATTCCATCATCTTTAAATTTTGAAACTCTCTTCTAAGAGTTTGAAGATTTATAGTGCATAGCTTTTCCTCAACATACACCTCAGTCTCCAGAAAATTCCAAGTTTCCTTTGTAGTCTCACTAGTAGCAATTTTTACAAAATATGCTCTTGAGACTCCCATTTGGATTTTGCTCAAGTCTTTTGCATCTTGACGATACTTAGCCTCAAGATTTTTGATCTCTGCTGCAGTAAGATCACCGTCGTTGTCTGGCCCTTCAAAGCCATTTGCAACAGTAGTCCACTAACCTTCAGCTTTCAAATGTGTTCTCATTCTTATATTCTAGTATTCAAAATCAGCTCCATCAAAAGATGGAGCAAGAAATTGAAGAATCAGCACCTTCATTTGTTTTGGATGCAAATTTTTTTTCTTCACCTAACCCCAGATTAAGAACGAAAACCTTCTCTTGATACCAATTTGTAGGAAATATGGAAGGAAAATAATATCTTTAGAGAATGTTCAAGTTTATTATAGGCTACTTAAGGCTACTTGAGATGATTAAAATCATCAATTACATCACTATTTATACTACTAAAATTAGAAAACAAGAAGTCTTGCACAACTAACTAAATACATGTATCAAAATTTGCTAGATACATGTGTTGCGAAATTTTAAAGAGACCTCTTGAAAAACTAAGAGGCAATTTTGGAAGACTAAGCATGGATGCATTATTTCCAACAACCCTTATTGTGCAAATATGTTCTCTATTTTGTGTTGACTCCTAATGATCTTGAATGTAACAACATTCTTGTTTGGAGAAGGTTTTGTTTTAACTGAGCCAAAAGTTATTGAAGGGACAAAGAGGAGGATGAGATACTCAAATTCATGATAAACAATGTTAGTCATTCCGAAGAAGTTCTAGTATTCCTAATAGTTGATATGGGGGGACTAGGAAAGACGACTCAAGCCTAAATGGTCTTAAATAATCAGAGAGTTACTGAGCATTTCAATCTAAAGATATGGTTTTGTGTCTCAGAAGATTTTGATGAGAAGAGGTTGATTAAGGCAATTATAGAATCTATTGAAGGCAAGTCACAGGATGATATGGACTTGGTTCCCCTCCAGAAAAAGCTTCAGGAGTTGTTGAACAAAAAAATATACTTTCTTGTTTTGGATGATGTTTGGAAAGAAGATGAAGACAAGTGAGCTAGTCTTAGAGCCGTATTGAATATTGGAGCAAGTGGTGCTTCAATTCAAGTTACTACTCGTCTTGAAAAGATTGTATCAATTATAGGAACTTTGCAACTATATCAGTTATCAAATTTGGCTCAGGAAGATTGTTTGTTTTTGTTCAAGCAACGTGCATTTGGCCACAAAAATGAAACAAGTCCTAAACTTATTGAAATCAGAAAGGAGATTTTGAAGAAATGTGGGGGTGTGGCTCTAGCAGCCAAGACTCTTGGAGGTCTTTTGTGATTCAAGAGGGAAGAAAGTGAATGGGAACATGTGAGAGATAGTGAGATTTGGAATTTACCTCAAGATGAAAGTTCTGTTTTGCCTGCCCTGAGGCTCAGTTGTCATAATCTTCCACTTGATTTGAGAGAATGTTTTGCATATTATGCTGTCTTGCCAAAGTGGTGTCTTCTTACTCTCCTTCGCTATTTAGAAGGTTTGTCTCGTTAAGGTTGCTTAATCTAAGTAACTCACAATTCAAACAGTTATTGTATTCTGTTGGATATCTAGTACATTTAAGATACCTTGACCTGTCTTGTAATAAAAGTTGTAGTCTTCCAAAGAGGCTGTGCAAGCTTCAAAATCTGCAGACTCCTTATCTATATAATTGCCAGTCACTTTCTTGTTTGCCGAAACAAATAAGCAAGCTTGGTAGTCTCTGGAGTCTTGTACTTGATCACTGTCCATTGACTTCTATGCCACCAAGAATAGGATTATTGACATCCCTTAAGACACTAAGTTACTTTCTTGTAGGAGAGAGGAAAGGTTATCAACTTTGTGAACTACGAAATTTAAACCTCTGTGGTGCAATTTGAGTCACACATCTTGAGATAGTGAAAGATGATAAAAAGGCAAAAGAAGCCAATTTATCTGCAAAAGCAAATCTGCACTCTTTAAGTATGAGTTGGGATGGACCACACAGATATGAATCCGAAGAAGTTAAAGCGCTTGAAGCCCTCAAACCACATCCCAATCTGAAATATTTAGAAATCATTGACTTCTGTGGATTTTGCCTCCCTGACTAGATGAATCACTCAGTTGTGAATGATGTTGTCTCTATTCTAATTAACGGTTGTGAAAACTGCTCGTGCTTACGACCCTTTTGTGTGTTGGAATTAATGCATCAATGTTTAATCTTCCAAAATTGTCTCTTAGTTTTTCAAAAAGTCTTTTTAGAATTTCGTAGTACATGTATCTAGTAAATTGTGATTCATGTATTTAGTTATTTGTGCTAGACTTTTTGTTTTCTATTTTGCGTAGTATAAATAGTGATGTAGTTGATGATTGTAATCATCTCAAGTGGCCTTAAGTAGCCTATAAAAAAATTGACCATTTTCTAAAGAAATTATTTTTCCTTTCATATTTCCTACAAATTGGTAGCTAGAGCAGGTTTTCGTTCTTAATCTGGGGTTAGGAAAAGAAAAAAAATATGGTATCCAAAACAAATGAAGGTGTTGATTCTTCAGTTGTTCTTACTCCATTTTTTAATGAAACTGATTTTGAATACTGGAAGATAAAAATGAGAACACATTTGAAAGCTGAAGGTTTGTGGACTATTGTTGCAAATGGCTTTTAAGAAACAAAAAACAATGGTGATCTTACAGCAGCAAAGATGAAAAATCTTGAGGCTATGTATTGTCAAGATGCAAAAGCCTTGAGCAAAATCAGAATGGGAGTCTCAAGAGCATATTTTGCAAAAATTGCTACTTGTGAGACTGCAAAGGAAGCTTGGGATTTTCTGGAAACTGAGGTGTATGGTGACAAAAAGGTACGCACTATAAACCTTCAAACTCTTAGAAGAGAATTTCAAAATTTAAAGATGATATAATTTGAAAAAATTGATGAATATTGCACAAGTGTCGTGAATATTGTTAATGAAATGTGAAATCATAGTGATATAATTTCTGACCAACAAGTTTTGGAAAAGATTCTAATTAATGTCACAGAAAAGTATGAGTACATCGTTGCTATTACGGAGGAGACGAAAGACCTTTCTAAGCTTTCCATCAAAGAGCTTGTTGGATCATTTCGTGCACACGAGAAGTGAAGATTTTTTCGTGAAGATCAATCCAAAGAGACGACTTTCCAGTCTAAAATAAATGAGAATTCTCAAAATTTCCCAAAAACTCATCACAAGAAAAATCAAAAGCGAAAAAAGAAGCAGGATCATGATGGTTCTTCCAAGAATGTTGAAGAAAAAGGTGAGAATAACTCTAGTCTTTTTTTGTAAAGTTTGAAAAAACACTAATCACAATGCAGAAAAATGTTGGCACAAAGGCAAGCCCCAATGTAACTTTTGTAAAAAGTTTGGCCACGTTGAAAAGGATTATTGGCACAAGAAACGGGAGCAAGCAAATTTTTGTGGAAAACATGAGGCAGAAAGGGAAAAAAATCATTTCTTTGCTTCTAAATCTAATTCAACAAAAAGCAATGAACGATATGTTGAAAGTGGTTGTAGTATTCACATGACTGGAGATGAAAAGGTTTTCCTCTCAATTAATAATAGCATAACTACTAAAGTGAAGATAGGGAATGGAGCCTTAGTTGATGCGAAAGGTAAAGGTACTATTTTGATCATTATGAAAGGATGCGATAAGCAAATTCATGATATTCTTTATGTTCCTGAATTGGAAGAAAATTTGCTTAGTGTTGGTCAACTCATGGAAAATGGTTATTCTCTTGTGTTTAGAAATAATTATTGCAAGATACATGATAAAATTTAGCCAAATCAAGTCATTGTTGAAGTAAAGATGATAAAAAGAAACTTGCCCTTGCAATTTCATTATAATGCATTAAAAATGAAATTGTAGATGATTCATGACTTTGTCACAAAAGATTTTGTTACTTGAATTTTCATGGTTTAAAGCTTCTCAGGCAAAAGGACATGGTGCAAGGCCTTCCTGAGATACATACTGAGGTGGATACATGTGAAAGTTGTATAATGGGAAAGCAACACAGGAAGTCTTTTCCAAAAGGGGTGTCTTGGAGAGCAAGTGTATTTTTGGAACTAATTCATACTGACATTTGTGGACCAATGAAGACTCCATCTATTGGAAGTCAAAGGTTTTTTATAATCTTTAATTGATGGTTTCTCAAGAATGACTTAGGTTTATTTCTTGAAAGAAAAGTCAGAAGCATTTGCTACATACAAGAAATTTAAAGCCCTTGTTGAGAAGCAAAAAGGTTGCAGCATCAAAACAATTCGCAGTGATCAAGGAGGTGAGTACACAAGTCGAGAATTTGAAGAATATTGGAAAAATGAAGGCATTCAGAAGCAACTTACAGCAGGGTATACTCCTCAACAAAATGGTGTATCTAAAACAAGAAATAGAACAATTGTTGAAATGACCAGAACTATGATGAATGAGAAAGGGCTGCCAAATATTATTGGTCATAAGCAGTGCATGCAACAGTTCATATCCTTAACAGGTGTCCAAGGCACTAAAAAAAAAAACACCAGTTGAAGCTTGGAGTGGAATTAAACATTCTGTAAGTCATTTTAAAATTTTGGGTGTATTTGTTATGCTCATTTACCTGCTGAGAAAAGAACAAAATTGGATGAAAAAGTCAAAAATATGTCTTTCTTGGTTATAGTGATGTTACAAAAGGATATAGACTTCTCGATGTCAAAACTAACAAAATTGTTGTTAGTAAAGATGTCATTTTTGATGAAAATATAACATGGAATTGGGAAGATAGAGAATACTGCTATCATATCTTCAAATCAATAAGAGGATGAGAAAGATAAAGATGTCTCTCAAGGGGGAGAATGCCCAGATTCAGATGATGAAGAACCGCCTCCAAGAACAAAAATATTGAGTGACATTTATCAAAGATGTAATTTTGCCGGTGTTGAGCCAGAAAATTATGAACAAGCAAGTAAAGCATGATGTTTGAAAGAAACCCATTGAAGAAGAAATTGGAATGATCGAAAAACATAATACTTGGGAGCTTGTGGCTATTCCTAGAGAAAGAGAAGTTGCAAGTCTAAAATGGATTTACAAAATCAAACTCAATCAGGAAAGAGATATTCAAAAACACAAAGCAAGGTTGGTTGCTAGAGGCTTCACGCAAACACCGGGTATTAATTTTTATGAAACTTCCTCTCCAGTTACTCGTTTTGAGACAATTAGAACTGTAATTGTTGTTGCTGCACAAAAGAAATGGAAGATATTTCAACTGGATGTTAAATCAACATTTCTGAATGGAAAACTTTATGAATAAATTTATGTTGAGCAACCTCAAGGATTTTTTGTTCAAGGGGGAGAAGAAAGGGTGTATAGACTAAAAAAATCTCTTTAAGGGCTGAAGCCAGATCCAAGAGCCTGGTACAATGAAATTGATGCATACTTTTCGAAAAATAATTTTTAGAGAATTAAAAGTGAAGCCACTTTACATGTGAAGAAAGAACATGGCAGCATTATCATTGTTTGTCTCTATGTGGATGATTTGCTCATTACAAGAAATGATGTAAGATGATGCAAAAGTTCAAACAACATATGATGCAAGCTTATGAAACTAGTGATCATGGATTGCTAAATAATTTCATGGGCATCAAAGTTTCTCAACTGAATGAAGGAATTTTTGTTTCCCAAAAAAAGTATACGAAAAGTATTCTTCAAAAATTTAAAATGATGGATTGCAGGTCTGTGGCCATACCATTAGCAGCAAATGAGAAGTTTACAAAAAATGAAGGAGAAAAGAAAGTTAATATCTCACTTTTTAGGAGTTTGATTGGAAGTTTGGTATATCTTACTTCAACAAGGCCAGATATTATGTTTGTTGCTAGTTTATTATCCTGTTTCATGCAAGAACCAAGCCAAGTGCATTTTGGAGCTGCAAAACGTGTTCTACGCTACTTGCAAGGAACAATGGATTATGGGATAATGAACAAATTTGGTGAAAATTTGAACTTAATTGGTTATTCTGATAGTGATTGGGCTGGAAGTATAGATGACGTGAAGAGTACTTTTGGTTATGCTTTCTTATTTGGATCAAACATTTGTTATTGGTTATCAAAAAAGCAAAGTGTTGTTGCTCAATCCACTGCCGAAGCAGAATATGTTTCAGCATCCAAGGCTACTTCTCTATTTGGATAAGGAGAATATTTGAAGACATTGGTGAAAAAAAAGGGACTGTTTTGTGTTGTGATAACAAATGAGCAATTGCAATTGCCAAGAATCCAGTCAGCCATGAAAGATCAAAGCATATTTCCATCAAGTATCATTTTATCCGAGAAGCACAAGAGAAAGGCGAAATTCAGTTTCATTATTGTCAGACAGGAGAACAACTTGCTGACATCTTCACAAAATCACTTCCTAGAGAAAAATTTTGCTATCTTCGAGAACGCATTGGAGTTATCCAACAAATGCATTAAGGGGGAGTGTCGGAATTAATGCATCAGTGTTTGGGGAGTAGTCTATCATCAAGGTCTTACCAACAACCCGTAAATCATCCCAATTTGGGGAGTAAGATCATCACACAATGATAACCAATAATATAATAAGGCCAATTGCATCTCTATAACACAACTTAACACTAGATCACAACTTTAGACAAGGTACATAGGCTAATTTCACATTAAAATTCATAACCTAAATCACATATCAAGAAATATAATGGTACGACTATAATTCATCTTAATTTAATCATAATAACACTATAGTATAGTAATCTAATCAATAACCAACTCAATTGATTGATCAAAATACAATATAGGTCAAGATCACAACTTAGGGTTAGGGTTGGAGGATCATATTCTTCAAGTTAGACCAAACAACTAAAAATTACCATATTCAAGTTGTAATTCATGTTTATATATTCAATATAACCTAAAGAAATAATTAACAACTCAATTGATAACTTCAATTTTGTAATTGAATGGAACCCCTAAGAAAACACAACTTTTAAATCTATTCTGAAGAAATCATTTTGAGGAAAGAGTCTAAAAGGTGAATAAAACCCATACCTTAATGTTTTACAATAATTTGATGGTGAATTTGTCCATTTCCAGATCCCAAACCCTAATCCTTTCTAGTCTTCAATGTTGAGTTCAAGTTGAGGAAAAAGAAGAGAGAAGGAAGAGAGTTTATTTGTGAGTTGTCTTTTGATTAATGAGGGTTGGAGGTATTTATATTTGGACTTAATAAACATAATAAGACTATTTAAACTCCTAATTAATAACCTAAAACCCTAACTAATTGAATGAAACTATCTTAACTAGTGCAGTAAATTCGACCCTCACAAACGAGACCCCAGACGACAGATCCTCTGTGAGTTGACGGGCCTTTCCCCTCGTTTTGCACTCCATTTATGAGTTCAGAGAATGTGCAGATGGATGCCTTCCTCAAATTGTCTATGTATGGGACAATGGTGGCATCGACGCCTAGTCATCCCATACACAGAACGTAGATGGCCACGTCGATGCCCACTGTCCAGGCTCTATTTCTTTAAACACAAGGGTCCTCCTCAAGGGACCTTGGTTGGTCCTTGGGGAGTCATACCCAGACGTTTCAACCATTAAACAACTCTAACACCTATAGTACCTTTCCACTAATTTTCATACATTTCTGACTCCTAAAAGTTAGTCAAATAGACTAAGGCACACTAACACCCCCTAGAACTAACTTCTCTAATGTCATGGACTTTCTGGGACGTTTTGGTTCTTTAACTTCCTAAATGACCTATACTTAATAAAATAGACTTAAAGACAGTACTTAGAACCGATGGAACATATGTTAGGATTTACGACACGTCTTGAATTTTGAAGGTTTTACAAATTAAAGGAAATAGGGCAGCATACCCCCACATCATCCTCAACACTTCAATCTAAAGTGAACATACTTAATTCGATAATACAAGAGCCTTACCCAAGACCATAACCAACAATTTAGCATAATTATCATAATATTCATTAATCTAAGTCAAATTACTGCATATTCATTAATCCAATACATTCTAGATATAAATTTACTACAATTATTACATCAATGAATAGCCCAAATAAAAATACATAAGAATTCATCAACATTAGATCAATATCAAGTAACCCATAACTTAGTCAGAAACTAGGGTTCATCCAATTCATGGTATCATAGGTAATTTAGGTTAAAATAATCAATACAATATCAACTTAATGAATAATAAGTGTTTAAAAATAATGGATGCAATGAACCCATGGTGGAATCATGAAATTGGACAATTGAACTTTGAAAACATTAAAAAACATCTTGAGAGTTTGGCTCCTTGATTAAACAAGTTTAAAGGATCAAAATTCATACCTCACTGATCATAACTATTTACTTTGATGAAGAATATCCACTCAATTCTTCACACCAAGCTCTTTTTTTATTTTGGACTTCAATGGAGTCTTAAGGAATTTCTAAGGGATTTTTGGGTTTTAATTTGGAAGAATGAAATCTTCTAAGTGTTAAACACTTATATCCATGTTTAAAAATACCCAAAGACCCCTAATAAACTCCCAATACTATTATTTTTATATGGGGTGAAAGTACAACATCACCCCTCAACTTATAGTGAAGTTGTGTGTACATAGACCACTACCGACGGTTGCCCATCGACGGGGCGTAGGTCCATGCACGGGCCGTCCTAGCCTTCATCGATGGGTATAGAGAGATGGAACAAGTATCTTATCTCCCTAGTATAAGTAAAAAATGACTCCCACCACCTACGGAGTGTCGACCAGGCCACTGGCCGTCGATTACCATTCGTAGGTGGACTGCCTTGGGCAGTTTTGGCAACCAACACGGGTCCTTCCACAAGGACACTTGGTTGGTCCTTGGGGATGTTTTCCCAGATTTTTACAACCCAAACATGAGCGTATACGATTTTTTCACCCCTCGCATGAATTTCATATTAAACGAACGCGTAAAACTCGACGAAACTTGCTTTGACACACAAGGTCGTTTCAAAGCACATCTTCGAACGTCATGGACGTTCTTGGACGTTTTACCTCCAAACTCGACGAAACTTGACAAACTGACTATATATGCTATAATAAGTCATTTAAGGACCTTATTACCTTATTAATAACACCTAAACACCTAGAACCACATGTGAGGCACATAGGTGACTTAGTCATCAAACGACATGGTCATCCCTTGACGTTTGACTTCTAATGCACCTAAACTCTTGGACACTGCCTCATTAACACATAATAGACCTATTTAGAGCCTTAGAAAATCAGGACAAACATGTTAGTCACTAGTTATCTAAGTTTTTTTCGAGGCCTTACAATCTCCACCACGTGGACAACATTCATCCTTGAATGACACTTGCCACTCTCCGAACACTTCCTAGAATAGAGATTCAACTAGCAGCTAATAAACATTACATATAACATATAACCAAGAAGATAATATCAAATTCACATATTCAATAGATTCTTAACAAAACAAGAAACTAGAAGACAAATCTATAGATCATTATTCTACAAAACTCACATCTTCATTCCAAATAGCAAAAACTAATATTATATTCAATACCATACTTATATACATCACCTTTAACCACATTACAAAAATTTTATACCAAAGAATTGTTCAAATTTCCAAAATTTCAATAATGAGCCGTTTCCCAATGCTACAATAATTTTACAAAAAAAAATGCAACTTTTAATTAATTCATGATATAAACATGCTATTATGCAAAGTAATATCATATAAATACATTTTACAACATAAATCATGTATAAATAAAACACACAATTCAAGAAGTTAATGAAATTAAATTTCAACAAAACTCCTAAACACCATGCACATGCAAAAACTTCTACGAATTTCTATTCTATTTACTAATAATACTCCCTCACTTAGAAGGAACTCATATCACAACAAGAAAAAGGGAACTTACCAACATCATCATCACTCTCATCTGGCTTCTCTCCTCTAGTTCGGAGTTCATAGAAACGCCTCTTTATTGGAGAATTTTCCTTTGTAAAACTAGGGGCAGATTGCTTACCCTACTTTTTTTACAAGCATCATAGGACCATCTCTCACCTTGTGTCCTTCCTTACCACAACCAAAGCAACTCCCAGTACCCAATAGACACTCACCATAATTTTTCTTTCCACTTTTGGCACATGTAGGCTTCCCATTCTTGGAACCACCTCCTTTATCAACCTTGAACTTAGCACTCCTAGATTCTTCTTGTGGTTGAGCCCTATTTTTAAACCTAGGTTTCTCCTAATTACTAGCACCACTCCTTTTCAAGCTTCTAGCCGTCCTCCTATGTTATACTCTTCAATCTATTGTGAATATACCATGAGTATAGCTAAGGTAATATAATCATGTAGCATAGCCGTACGAGATTCTTTCATCTCTAAGTCAGTGACGCCTGTAACAAAGCGACTCATTTCATCCCGCGGATTAAACACAAGGGAAGGGGCATACCTAGAAAATGTTGAGAATTTCAAAGAGTACTCCTCAACACTCATATTGCCTTGCTTGAGATTGCTAAACTCATTCACCTTAACTTCCGTCCTCTTACGAGGAAAGTACTTATTAAGAAAAGCTTCCATAAATTCATCCCACTTAATAAGACCCGATTCCTCTGGCCTATTGTCTTTCCATTGTGTGTACCATATTTGAGAAACATCCCTCAATTGGTACAAAGCCAACTCCGCCTTCTCCCTAGATGTAACCCCATAGCACTATACACCTTGTACACTCCATAAAGAAACTCATGGGGATCCTCTCCAACCTTAGAGACAAGAAATATAGAAGGATTCATTCCCATAAAATCTCTTAACCTAGATGTCATAGTTCTCTCCACGACATTCACCCTAGGCACCATACTCAAATTTTATTGAGTAGTCACAGCTCAGGCAAAAGTAAGCAAATCCTCTCTAACCTCTTGATTAGTCAAATCTAGATGAAATACCGGCACCTCATTACCTTCTTACACATAAGGGATATGACCACCTTGGGGAGGCACTTGAAACCTTGAGCACCTTGGACACCTTGACCATCTTAAGGAACTTGCTCCACTTGAGGAGGAATCTCCTTATTCATCCTCTCCTCTTCAACATTCTAGTCGTCATCCTTCTTGTATTCATCTCCTAGGAACACAAGGAAACACATTAAGAATAATACTCATAAGATTTACTCTTCCGCACGACATAGGAGTAAAAAAAGGGAAACTCTATTAACCTATGGCTTCTTGCCCATAGATGTGTCTGTTTCCAATCTGTGTAAAAAAATCAGAAACTAATGGTTCTAAATCATTCAGAAACACGAAGTAACTGAGATTTTTTTATAACCAGTAAATAAGATGAACAGAAATAAAATAATTTAATCTATAAAAACGTATTTATGGTTATAAAAAATTCTCAGTTACTTCGTGTTTCTGAATGATTTATTAGAACCAGTAGTTTCTGATTTTTTAACACAGATTGGAAACAATCTTAAGGAAATTATTAAATCTGTGTTTCTGGTGGAGACAAAAATCTTTGTGATTTATACTCCTTTAAGTCTGCAATTATATTTTTTTGTTACTTATATTGTATCAATTTGTTATCAGAAATGGAAAACACTAGTGTTACAGTGGCTGTTGCTGCACCAACCCGACCTCCTTTGTATCACAAGCAGAGAAACGGGTAAATTCACAGGTGTGAATTTTAAAGGATGGCAGCAAACGAGTATTTTTCTGGCTTACCACTCTTGGTCTGCAGAAATTTACAAGTGAAGATACTCCAGTTGCCTGCTGATGATATGCCAGACAGGGAAAAAATTTTTGATTGTTGAAGCATGGAAACAATAAGACTTACTATGTAAAGGTTACATTTTGAGTGCTTTAGAGGATGACTTATATAATGTCTATAGTGCAATAACAACGTCAAAAGAGTTGTGGAATGCACTTGAGAAGAAATATAAGACAGAAGATGCATGCTTGAAAAAGTTTGTGGTCGCAAAGTTTTTAGACTATAAAATGACAGATAGTAAAACTGTTGGATCACAAGTGCAGGAACTTCAACTTATTCTCCATGATCTGATTGCTGAAGATATGGTAGTAAATGAAGCTTTTCAAGTGGCTGCAATGATCGAGATTGTTGCCTCCTTCGTGGAATGATTTCAAGAATTATCTAAAGCACAAGCGTAAAGAAATGAAGCTTGAAGATCTTGTGATTCGGCTCAAGATTGAGGAAGATAACAGAAATGCCGAAAAGAAGTCGCGTAAGAGTTCAACAATCATGGAGTTAATATTGTTGAAGAAGTTCCTACCAAAGACAAAAAGAGAAAGAAGTCCAACGGGCAGAAGTCAGAACAGGCCAAGAAGAAATTCAAAGGCAACTGTTATAATTGTGGCAAGGCTGGTCATAGATCTTCTGATTGTCATGCTCCAAGAAAGGACAAAAACAAAGGCAAAGGCAAAAATCAAGCAAACATCGTGGAAAAATGGAAGATGCAGATGACTTGTGTGCAATGATATCGGAGTGTAACTTAGTTGGAGATCCCAAGGAGTGGTTTCTCGACTCAGGTGCCACTATACATATTTGCTCTGCAAAAGAAGCCTTTGCAACATACACTGCTGCTGAGTACGATGAAGATTTATTCATGGGAACACAGCAACAGCAAAGATTGCAGGAACTGGCAAAGTAATGTTAAAAATGACATCCGCAAAGTGTTGACTTTAAACAATGTTCTGCATGTCCCTACTATTAGGAAGAATTTAGTTTCTGCTGCACTACTCGTTAAGAACGGGTTTAAGTGTGTCCTAGTTAGTGATAAAGCTGTAATAAGTAAGAATGATATGTTCATAGGAAAGGGCTATCTCAATGAGGGTCTTTTCAAACTAAATGTAATGGTTATTGACAGTATCAATAAAAATTCTGCTTCTGTTTACTTATTGGAGTTAAGTGATTTATGGCATGCCCGTTTGGGACATGTTAATTACAAAGCCTTGCGAAAATTGGTTAATTTAGAAGTATTGCCTGATTTTAAATGCGATAAGTCGAAATGTGAAATTTGTGTGGAAAGTAAGTTTGTTAAACATCCTTACAAGTCTGTTGAAAGAAATTCTAAAACTTTAGACTTAATTCACACAGATATATGCGATATGAAGTCAACACCATCTCGTGGTGGAAAAAAGTATTTTATAACTTTTATTGATGACTGCACTCGATTTTGTTATGTATACTTGCTTAATAGTAAGGATGAAGCAATTGATGCATTTAAGCAATACAAAAATGAAGTGGAAAACCAATTGAATCTAAAGATAAAAATGATTCGGAGTGATAGGGGTGGAGAATATGAATCTCCTTTTGCAGGGATATGTTTGGAATATGGTATTATTCATCAAACTACTGCACCTTATACACAACAGTCAAATGGTTTGGCAGAACGGAAGAACAGAACATTAAAGGAAATGATGAATGCCTTAATGATCAATTTTGGTTCACTGCGAAATCTTTGGGGGGAAGCCATTCTTACAGCTAATAAAATACTCAATAGAGTACCCCATCGGAAAACACAATCAATTCCATATGAGTTGTGGAAAGGAAAAAACCCAACTTGAAATATTTTAAAGTGTGGGGGTGTTTAGCCAAGGTAGAGGTTCCTTTACCTAAGAGGGTTAAAATTGGACCCAAAATAATAGATTGTGTCTTTATTGGATATGCTGTGAATAGTAAAGCCTATCGATTTTTAGTTCACAAATCTGATAATCCTGAGATTCATGTTAATACGATAATTGAATCAGATAATGCAGAGTTTTTTGAAAACATTTATCCGTATAAAACTGAAAGTGAGTCAACAAGTGAAAGATCTAAACGACCACGAGAAGAATCAATGGAAAATATTCTAACTAGTGAGGAACCTAGGCGAAGTACTCGACAACGAAAATTTGTTTCTTCGGACCAGATTTTGTAGCACTATTGCTTGAAAATGAGCCTCAAACATTTAAAGCAGCTATGTCTTCGTCAGAGTCAACTTATTGGAAAGAAGCAGTCAATAGTGAGATTGAATCAATTTTAAGCAATCACACTTGGGAATTGACTGATCTTCCTCCAGGAAATAAACCTTTAGGATCAAAATGGATCTTTAAAAGGAAAATGAAACCTGATGGGACTATTGACAAATACAAGGCTAGACTGGTAGTCAAAGGGTACAAACAAAAGGAAGGTCTGGACTACTTTGACACATATTCTCCAGTAACAAGGATAACATCAATTAGGATGTTAATAGCACTTGCAGCAGTGCATGATCTTAAAATCCACCAAATGGATGTAAAGACACCTTCTTAAATGGAGAGTTAGAGGAAGAAATTTACATGGAACAACCTGAAGGGTTTATAGTTCCTGGTAAAGAAAAGAAAGTGTGCAGACTTGTGAAGTCACTTTATGGACTCAAGCAAGCACCCAAACAATGGCATGCTAAATTTGATCAAGTAATGTTGGCAAATGGATTCAAGATTAACGAATGTGATAAATGTGTTTACATCAAAAATGTTATGAATCATGAAGTCATTGTTTGTTTGTATGTTGATGACATGTTAATAATGAGTAAAGAAATTGATGATATAAATGCTACTAAGCGCATGTTGTCCAACAAGTTTGATATGAAAGACTTAGGAGTTGCTGATTTGATATTAGGGGTCAGGATTATCAAAACTCCCCAGGGACTAGCATTATCTCAATCTCATTATACTGAAAAAGTATTGGATAAGTTCAATTACTTGAATTTCAATGTAGTCAAAACTCCAATTGATTTAAGTTGTACATTTAAAAAGAATGAAGGTCAAAGTGACTCTCAATTGGAATATGCCAGAGTGTTGGGAAGTTTGATGTATATTATGAATTGCACACGACCAGATATAGCATGTGCTATTAGTAAACTGAGTCGGTACACTAGTAATCCGAATCAAACTCACTGGATGGCTATGAAACGTGTGTTGGGTTATCTAAATGGACACAACATTATGCTTTGCATTATAATAAATATCCTGCTGTGATTGAAGGATATAGTGATGCAAATTGGATCACCGGGTCAAATGATGTAAAATCCACGAGTGGTTATGTATTCATACTTGGTGGAGGAGCTGTCTCTTGGAAATCTTCCAAACAGACATATATTGCTCGCTCTACAATGGAATCTGAATTCATTGCTTTGGATAAGGCTGGTGAAGAAGCAGAATGGCTTCGGAATTTCCTAGAGGATATTCCATTCTGGCCCAAACCTGTCGGACCAATTTGCATACATTGCGATAGTCAAGCAGCAATAGGTAGGGCAGGGAGCGTTATGTACAACGGGAAGTCTCGTCATATACGACGTAGACATAACACCATAAGACAACTGCTTTCTAGTGGAATTATCACAATTGACTATGTAAAGTCAAGCGATAATGTGTCAGATCCACTAACGAAAGGCCTAGTGAGAGAGGCAGTTGAAAGATCATCTAAGGGAATGGGTTTACGGCTTAGGACAAGTCAGCATGACGGTAACTCTATCTAGCAGACTGGAGATCCCAAGAGCTAGATTCAAGGAGAAAAACAAAGTTGTGGCTGACGGTTCGACATTATCAAATAACTCAATCCATTCTCATGATGAAGACAATGTTCAGGAAAAGGTTAAGACTTTAAGGCTTGTTAATGAGGTAATAAAGCTTAAAGTTTTTAATGATTTGCTAAGTTTGGTAGATTTGACCAAATAGTGTATCTACGAGATGACACGGTTAGAAATCACCTATGTGAGTGTGAAGTGGAAGCCGCTTCAAAGAGAATTTATGTCAAAAGCCTATTCTCTATACACTCATGAAACCAGGAGGTGTTCATGGCTGAAACGAACACAACCGTAAGAATCATAAACAGTAAAGGGTTAATTGTGTGACATATGGTTGTCTAGGTATACACCAAAGTTCGACGGTTCAAAGATATCACATCTACCGATTGACCGAGTATATCCGACATATGTTCACTACGGAAAGTCCAAGGGGAAACCTACTTATCCAGATTCAATTAATCCTTGCTTGTAAAGTACACAATTGTCCGTGCATTCCTATGTTATAACTATTCCCCATCAATGTGGGGGATTGTTGGGTATGTAGCAAGAATTGATGGGAAATAGAGGGAAGGAGAGGAACTTGAAAGGTTTAGAACTTGAAAGGTTGGGAACTTGAAAAGTCCTCTAATGCTTTATTGAAAAAGGCAATAGTCCCTCATCGGTAATGGAAAGGAAAATAGGAGAGTTTAAATAAATAAACACTCCTATTAATTGTTAAAAGGGTTGGAAAGAGGGACCCCCCTCGCGCCGTCGTCGTCTTCGCTCGCTCGCTTCGGCTTCGGCTTTGGCTTTGGCTTTGGCTTCGGCTTCGGCTTCAGGAACAGTCAATACCATTTGAAAGTTTGCAACCTTTCATTAATGGTCGTGTTAATTCTGAAAGGGTTGCAACCTTTCAGAAATATTCTTCTTGCCTATAAATACCATTCCGTCTTCAGAATATTTCCAACGAATTTTCTGATCTTCCTTCTTCTTAAAATCACATATTTCTTCGTGTACTTTCCTGCTGTGAATTGATTCGCTGACAGTAGAGTTTTTGGTATCTATACTCTACTGATTAAAATCATTTTACCCTGGGAGGTTATATTCCAAATCAAACCTCGGATACTAGAGGGGAATAATTTCCTTAAGGGGACACTGTGAATTCAGTGGACTTGATTTTCTTCCTAAATTTCAATAAAAGTATTCCAGATTCTGGTACGTTTTTACAGATTAAATTATTTTATTTCTGTTCATCTTATTTACTGGTTATAAAAAATTCTCAGTTACTTCGTGTTTCTGAATGATTTATTAGAACCAGTAGTTTCTGATTTTTTAACATAGATTGGAAACAGTGTCGTAACTCACACTAATGTTCAAGACTCTAA
The DNA here is from genome assembly GCA_027705065.1 of Solanum peruvianum. NCBI lineage: Eukaryota > Viridiplantae > Streptophyta > Magnoliopsida > Solanales > Solanaceae > Solanum > Solanum peruvianum. The sequence continues at coordinate 56,542,560 of JAKWJD010001763.1, forward strand.
TAGACGTGAGTTGATGAGACTTTTCAATTTCATATACTACTTTCACAACCTATGCTCTGATACCAAGCTTGTCGCATCCCGAAATCACACCCTAGAAGGTAAGAGCAATCTCGAATCGCAACCAGCGTACTTTACCTCTTGGAGGTCTTGTACAAGCCCTCACATATCATTCATCGCATAAACATAGTGGAAAATAGTGCGGAATTAAAAGTTTTCACAAAACATAACAGAGTCTTAAAAATCTCTTTCATATAAGTCAATGGGAAATACTAAGTTTCGATCTCATCATCTTAAGACACAAGAATACTTAAGACACGACCCATACTTCAATAGTAATATAAAAATACTTAGTATATTACAATACTTTGAATGAAAACATAAAAGACATATATGCCCTCAATTAAAATGAGGACATACTTAAACTCTCTTGAACGATGCTATGATTCAAGTCTTCCTTCCCAAAATCTTTTCACCTACCAAGAAATATAGAGATATATAAAAGCATGGATTAGTACAACCATGTGTACTAAGTATGTCATAATGCAGAAAATCATGAAAACGGACTTAGCAACTTAGAAGAACATAAAGAAACATTTAAAATAAACATCACATTTTAAGAGTAAATTTACAGTGAGTCGATTGACTGTTACAGTGAAGTCTCTTCACTGTACAATGAAATTGCCTTTCTTCAATTAAGAAACCTTATAGCATGTAATTATACCACTCAAAGCTATCCTAAGATTCACTTAAGTCATACAAAGAGAGACCTCCCATACACCCGCTCTAAATGTGCCTAAACGACCCTTAAAATTACCTATAGTAAGTCATATACACATTTAAAAATCATCATAAACATCAACACATAGATAATATGACATTTTCTAAATAAAGGCTATCAAAAGACATACGTAAGTAGGTCAAGAACATAATATCCATAATTGACCTCTTCAAGACTTCCTATATAATCCTTAAGACATCCTAAGTTTTGATCATGTCCATATAGTCATTGTCTTTCCTTACTAGAGTCATTCTTAATACTCTTCTAGGTAAGATACAAAATGACCATTCGTATGCCCCCTTCACACCTTAACTGGACAAGCCTTAACTACTCTAGATAAGTACTTATTCCATTAACATTCTTTCATACTTAACTTGAGTCATTACATTCATTAGTTCATTTAGGAGACACTCAATACATAAAGGAAATTCAAGTAATGGTCTTGGACAAGACATAGGGAATCTAACTAACACCTTCAAAGCCTATTGTGCAATGTCTAGATTACATCTTAGACGACAACCTAAACCTCATAGAACTAGTATTAGTAAGTATCCCATATGATGAGAATAGGCAATAACCTACATAGACCATGATAGCAAGACACGGAATCCTGAGTTTTATCCTACTTCGATGAGGTTGTTCTACTTGTCAAGGGTAGAACTTAGACACATCCCATGTAGGCACATGGTTAAGTAATATGAAGGGCATACTTTCAAATCTAGTCTCACTCATTAAGTAGAACTATTTCCCTTACCACACTCACTCGGTGCTAGACTTCTTTCTCATAGAGTAATTCACACATTAGGTTCAAATAAAAGGGTTCCATAACAAGTTCATAACCCAATCATATTTACCCAACAAAATAAAGGTCAACTAGGGCTACATCACAATGGGGATAAGAAGCTCATGATGATTTCCCTGATGATTTATAGGATGCCGTTTCAAACAATTAACCTTAAGTCCGCCATTCCTTTATATTGAAGGATACCATTTTCGCTTACGACTTCAACATTCTTAACCTAACCACTAAGTCAAGGTTTTCACATAAAGACACTCTTAAAATCAATTAAGGTCTCATATCATTCATACATACAAGACTAAGAGCTTTAACATCGTAATTCAATACATCACATATTCATATTTATATATACATCAAGTAAGGGACCTAAGTTAACCAAGACAAGACATCAAATACTTCACTTTTAACTCATAATGCATGTCACTCTAGAAGAACCTAGAAACAACCCTAACATCTTCAAGTCATCCTATATACTATCATAACAACATCAATGGAACCAATAAAGACACATATATTCAAGTAGGAATAAGCAAGACTCAAACTTAAGACTATACACGCAAAGTCAAAGTTATAGTCTAACATGATCACCTAAATTGCATTTATTGAAGAACACACATATGACTTCACATGTAGATAGATAATTTCATGATTCACATAATCAACTACCAAAATAGACACATTACATCAAGTAGTTTCCAACAAGGCCATGATCATCATATTGCATAAAATAATGCCGATAAGGCCACACCAATTGCAAGTAAGGCACATAACACCGCCAGCATAAGTGGATCATACCTATCACAACGTAATTGAGGAATAAATAATATCAAAATAAAGGAAATAGCGCAGCATACCCCTAGATCATCCTCAACACTTAAATCAAAAGTCAACCTACTTAATTCGATAACACCTTACCCAAGGCCATAACCAATAATTCAACATAATTCTCAGAATGATTCATGAATCTAGGTTAAATTACTACATATTCATCAATCCAATACAACCTTGATATCAATTTACTACAATTATTACATCAATGAGTAGCGCACATAAAACTACATAAGAATTCATAAACATTAGATCAATATCAAGTAACTCATAGCTTAGTCAAAGCCTAAGGTTCATCCAATTCACGGGTTCATAGGTAATTTAGGTTAAAATAATCAATACAATATCAACTTAGTCCATAATAAGTATTTAAAAATAATTGATGCAAGAACCCATGGTAGAATCATGAAATTGGACAATTCAACTTTGAAAACTTTAAAAAAACATCTTAAGAGTTGGTCTCCTTGATGAAATGAGTTTTAAGGATCAATAGTCATATATAAATGATGATAATTAATCAATTTTATGAATAATCTCCACTCAATTCGTCACACCTAGATCTTTCTTGATTTTGGACTTCAATGGAGTCTTAAGGAACTTCTAAAGGATTTTGGGGTTTTCATTTTGAAGAATGAAATCTTTCAAATGTCAAACACTTATATACATGTTTAAAATACACAAAAGACACTGTGGGGGTAAAATTACAACATCACCCCTCAACATACAGTGAAGCTGTGTGAAGACACACCACCATCGACAGTTACCCATCAATGGGGCGTAGGTCCATGCACGACTTTCTTGGCCTTCGTTGATTGGTTCAGAGACCTGGAACTCGTAGCTTCACTACCCAGGCTAAGTAAAAAATAATGCCCACCGCCTACGAGGCGTCGACCAAGCTATTGGCTGTCGGTTGCCATCCGTAAGTGGACTGCCTTGGGCAGTTTTGGCCTCCAACATGGGTCCTTCCTCAAGGACGCACGGTTGCTCCTTGGGGATGTTTTCTCGGACGTTTCAAACCCGGAAATGATTGTATACGAATGAGAAACCCTCACATTAATTTCATCTAAAATGAATACGTAAAACTAGACGAAACATGCTCAGACACAAAAGGTCATTTCATGGCACATCTTTTCGAATGTCATGGACGTTCTTGGACGTTTGACCTTCAAACTACAAAAAACTTGACACAGTGCATATATATGATATAATAAATCATTTAAAGACTTTATAAACTCATGAATCACACATAAACACATAGAACCACATATGAGGAACATAGGTGACTTAGTCATCGAACGTTTTTGTCGTCCTTTGACGTTTGACTTCTAATGCAGCTAAATTTTTAGAAAATTCCTCATTAATACTTAATAGACCTATTTAGTACCTTATAACATCATGAACAACTTGTTGGGCTCTAGTTAACCTATGTAATTTTTGAGATCTACACATAGAAATCGGGTAAATTCACTTGTGTGAATTTCAAAGGATGGAAACAATGGGTATTTTCTTGATTACCACTCTTTGTCAGTAGAAATAAACCAGCAAAGAAACTCCAGAATTCCTTTTTAAGGGCTATTTTTAGTGCTTTGTAGGATGACTTAAATGATGTATATATTGCAATGACAACTTCAAAAGAGTTGCGGGATGCACTTGACAAGAAATATAAGACAGAAGATGCATTCTTGTGAAAATTTATTGTCGCAAAATTTTAAGACTATAAAATGGTAGATAGTTAAACTGTTGGATCACAAGAGCAGGAAGCTCAACTAATTCTCCATGATGTGATTGCTGAACATATGGTAGTAAATGAAGCTTTTCAAGTGGATCCAATGATTGAGAAGTTTCCTCCTTTATGGAACAAATTTCAGAATTATTTAAAGCACAAGTTTAAGGAAATGAATCTTGAAGATCTTGTGATTTGGCTCAAGATTGAGGAAGATAATGAAATAGTTGAAAAGAAGCCTCGTAAGAGTTCGACAATAATTGAAATTAATATGGTATAACAAGCTCCTACCAAAAATAATAAGAGAAAGAAGTCCAACTAATAGAAGTCAAAATAGGCCAAGAAGAAATTCAAGAACATCTGTTGCAATTGTGGTAAGGCTGGTCACATGTATTTTGACTTTTGTGCCCCAAGAAAGGACAAAGACAAAGGTGAAGAAACATCGTGGAAAATATGGAAGATACAGATAACTTGTGTGCAATTATCTTGGAGTGTACCTTAGTTAGTAATCCAAGGAATGGTTTCTCGACTCAGGTGCCACTCAACATATTTGCTCTGCGAAAGAAGCCTTTGCAACGTACATTCTTGCTGAGTACTATGAAGATTTGTTGATGGTAAACACAACAACATTAAGGATTGCAGGAAATGGGAAAGTAATGTTGAAAATATCATCCGGAAAGGTGTTGAATTCTAATAGTGTACTGCATGTCCCTACTATTAAGAGGAATTTAGTTTCTGTTGCACTACCAGTTAAGAACAGGCTTAAGTGTGTCCTAGTTAGTGATAAGGATGTAATAAGTAAGAATGAGTTGTTTTTATGAAAGGGTTGCCTCAATAAAGGCCTTTTCAAACTGAATGTAATGGTTCTTAATAGTCAAATGATTTATGGCATGCCCATTTGGGATATGTATATTACAAAGCCTTGATAAAATTAGTTACTAAGGGTTGTTCTTCAGACTTTGAGAGATAACGAGTTATATTCCAAGTTCTCCAAGTCTGAGTTTCTGCTTAAGTCTGTGGCGTTTTCAAGCAACATTGTTTCTGGTGAAGGTATTAATGTTGACACTCAGAAGAAAGAAGCAGTTTAGAGTTGGACTAGACCCACATATCCGACGGATATAAGGAGTTTTTTGGGTTTAGCTAGGTATTACAAGATATTTGTTGAAGGATTCTGATCTATCTATTCTCCTTTGACCAAGTTAACTCAGAAGATAGTCAAGTTTCAATCGTTTGAAGCTTGTGAGGAAAGCTTTCAGGAGTTGAAAAAGAGATTGACTACCGTTACGGTTTTGACCTTACTGGAGGGTACTCAAGGCTTTGTGGTGTATTGCGATGCATCAAGAGTTTGCTTGGGCTGTGTGTTACTGTAGGATGGAAAGGTCATTACTTATGCTTCGAGACAATTAAAAGTTCATGAGAAGAGTTATCCAACTCATGACTAAGATTTGTTGTTGTAGAGTTTGTTTTGAAGATATGGAGCCACTACGTGCATGGTGTTGATAAATATATTGACTGATCAAAAGAGACTCCAATATGTGTTCACTCATAAAGAGCTTAAACTCACGCAGAGAAGGTGGTTGGAATTACGCAAGGATTATGACATGAGTATTCTTTACCACCCTTGTAAGCCTTATTTGGATACTTATGCCTTATGCAGGTTGACCATGGGGAGTACTTACCATCTCGAAAAAGAAAAACGGAGTTAGCATTACATGTTTACAAACTTTCACATTAGGGAGTCAGGCTTACGGAATCAACAGAAAGAGGCATAGTGGTAACCAATGAGGCCGAATCATCGTTGGTGTTAGAAGTGAAAAAGAAGCAAGATGAAGACCCTATACTACTTGATCTGAAGGCAAGTGTCCATAGCCAGAGAGTATTGTCTTCTAAACAGTGGAGAGATGGTGTGCTAAAATAGGAAGGAAAATTATGTGTACCTAAGGTGGATGGACTTCAAAAGAGGATCTTGGAGAAGACTCGTTGCTCTAGATATTACATTTATCCAGGTTCCACAAAAATGTACCGTGATTTGAGAGAGGTATATTGGTGGGAAGGCATAAAGAAGGATATTGTTGATTTATTCCAAATGTTCAAATTGTCAGAAACTGAAAGTAGAGCACCAAAGACTAGGAGGTTTAACTCAGAATATACAACTTCTAAGATGAAAGTCGGATATGATAAAATATGGACTTCATCACATGCTTGCCAATATGACAAAGGAAGCATGAGTCTATTTTGGTGAGTGTTGACAAAATGAAAAAAATCAGCCCATTTCCTACCGGTCAAGACTACCTATTCGGCCGAGGATTATGTTTAGTTGTACCTTCAGGAGACGTAAGACTTCATGGATTTCCAATATCCATTATTTGAGAGAGAGGTGCATAATTTACTGCACAATTCTGGAAACCTTTCGAGAAAGGTTTGGGTTTCGAGGTGAATCTGAGCACTTTTTTTAATCCTCAGACAGATGGACAAGCAGAGTTTACTATATAGACCTTGGAAGATATGTTGAGATCTTTTGTGATCGACTTCAAGGGAAATTGTGATTGTCACCTACCTCTTATTGAGTTCTCTTACAACAATATTTATCATTCGAGCATCCAAATGGCCCCCATATGAAGCTCTTTATGGGAGACGATGCAGATCTCCTTTTGGGTGGTTCAAAGATAGTGAAGCAGGGTATATATGACCATATTTAGTTCAATAATCTATGGAGAATGTGAAAAGGATTCAAGAAAGGTTGAAGACTGCACAAAGTCGCCAAAAGTCCTACACAGATGTTAGAAGAAAACCATTAGAGTTCGAGGAAGAGGATTGGGTGTATCTTAAGTTTTCACCTATGAAATGATTTATGAGGTTTGTTAAGATACGGAAACTCAGTCCCTGGTACTTTGGACCTTATAGAATCTCCAAGAGAGTGGTCAATGTGGCTTATGAGTTGGAGCTACCCAAAGATCTAGAAGCGATTAATCCAGTATTCCATATTTCAACGTTGAAGAAGTGATTTGGTGATCCTTGATTGATAGAACCAACATAGAATGTCGGGATTAAGTATAACTAATCCTATAAAGAAGTTCCGGCTTTAGATTTTGGATCGGCAGGTTCTCAAGTTGAGGAGAAAAGAAGTTCGTTTAGTCAAGGTCCTTTCGAGGAACCTATTTGCTGAAGAAACGACTATGGAAGCTGAGAATCAAGTTAATAAATTCTTTTCTTAGCACTTTATATGATTATGTATAAGCATGTTATTACTTGCTTCTTTTGTTGAGTGCAGAAATGATATTACAATCCTTAGCTTAAAGAAAGAATTCTCATTCAAGGACGAATCTTCCCAAGGGGGGGATATTGTAATATCTCGGATTCTAGATAAACTAAGGTCAAAATAAAATAAAGAAGAAAGATAAAATTTGGAAATAAGTAAGGAAATCTGGAAAATTTCCATATTTCAAAAGTAAGTGCTGGTCATTTTTAAATGCCCATAAGTCCCACCACAGAAAGAATTAGGGTGAGTTCTTTATATGCATGGAAAGTTCGTTGGAAGATATTTCCTATGGCGCCAAGTTCCTGAATTTCCGAGGTAGTATGAGTGAAATATGACCTTCGAAAGATGGGTAGTTCAGCAGGGAATGTTCCATTACCACGTTTAATAAGGGTGTTTTGGTCTTTTCCTTAAGTCAACTAATTATTTCGTTTTGGAGTTATACTTTGGGTATTAAACAGACCCCATTCAGTTTACGAACTTAGAAAATAGACTAGGGTTTTGAAAGCAAGGAGAAAAGAGGAGAAGGAAGAAGCACAAGAACACCAAGCTTAGCTCCGTCGATTTTCGTCGGGGTTGATCCCTAACAAAGTGGGCTCTTTTGTATTGGGTTACATTACCCACACACAAATTTAATTCAAATCAATCAAGTTCATGAATTAACTCATGTAAGAGATTGAAATCTTGGAAGAAAGTTTAACGTTCTTGTTGATTGGACTGTTGTTGATCTCTATTAGTTGCGATCCATGTTTTAGGACTGTTTTTGGGTCTAAATTACTGGGGAATAAGTTAATTAGAGACCCTAAGTGTTTGGGGTGGGATCCATGGGAGTTTGGGAAGGTTTAGAGTTAAAAAACGAAGAAGAAAGTCAGAAAACACATTTGGGGGATGCTGGGGTGCCGCGCCTCCAAAGAACCTAAGGACAGAGTGTGTCAGTCAGGCTATGGCGCTCCGTTCCTCTCAGAGCGCTAGTAACCCTTGGTGACCACACTCTTTCTCTATCTTTTTGTCCTAGTTTCTATGTGATGTACCCCTCAACCCTAGTTGTTTCCAACACTCTAAGTTACATCGGAACATCATGAAATCATCTCTAAACATGAGATCATGATCCTTGAATCCATATTTCAATTCAACAAAGGTTAAGATCAAAGTCAAAGAAGTTAAGAGCCACGTATAGAAGTTAAGAACCAAATAAAATTTAAGTTATAAGTTCTCCAAAGTCTTTGACAAATGTTTTCACTTTGTTTTAAAGACTTAAAGTCTGAAGTAAAGTAAGGTGTTGAGTTCATATATCAAAAGTTAAAAGGTAACTAAGTATTTCCTAAGAATTAAAGTTTCAAGTTAAGTACAGAGCAAGAATTGAGTTTATTTCTCAAGAGATATAAGGTAACTAAGAATTTCCTAGAGTTTTAGAAATGTTTCCCATTTGAGTAAAGAGGGGAAATAGAAGTTCCAAAAGAGTTTTGAACTAAAAGGGGAACATTGATTCCAAAAGAAGCTTTTAAAAGCTAATGGGTTCATGAAATTATCTCAACACAAAGGTGAACGAAGTTTTATAAAAAAAGTATGAACTAAAATACATTTTTGGGAGTAGCATTGAGAACCTATGTGGAGATGAGAGTTCATATTAGTTCAAGTCTCCATGTAAACAATGTAGTCAACATGGAAATTGACGTGTCTTACTTTTAGTTGACCATGTAAACAGAGCTACTGGACCCACTAAGTTGATTAAGGTCCTATACAGATGGCAAGGTGTAGGATGGTCCTCTTATAATGTGAGGTAAGAGACTGTATCATAACTTAAGCTCATAGTGATAGTGGTCGGTTAGAGAAACTCTACAGAGGCGATATTACTTTCTTATATAAGTAAAGTTGAGTTTGTTATTGCATTTCCTTTAACGAACTAAGTTGTTTTCTCCATTTTATGAGTCATATATAAATATTTATTGCATATGATTAAAGTGCTTTATATGTATATTATTTGAGTTAAGTATACTCTAGAGTTGATCTTAGCCAAGGTAAGTTCATTTAATCCCCTGAAGCGTAAGTCATTTTTTAGTTCTCCCACTCGTATACTCGTGCATTCAATGTACTGATACAAGTTATCCTGCATCATTTTATAATGTAGACACAGGTAGCCAGGATCATCATGCAGCACTTCTTCTATTTTAGATTCAGCTACAGAGTTTCTGGTGAGCCTCCTTGCATTCTTGAAGACATCTTTTTATTTCTATATTAGCTTAGCTTTTAGGATTTTTAGGGTCTGTCCCAACATCCCTCTCTAGATAGTTAGAGGCTTTGTAGACTAAAGTATTTCTGTTGAAGTTGTTTTCAGTTATTAAGACTCATATTCCATTCTGGCTAAAGTTATCACATAAAGTATTTCCCTTTTATTATGTATACTCGTGTGAAAAGTGAGGTTTTGTCTTCCGCTGGTTTAAGTTGCTAAGCCAGGGGTTTGCTTGAGGGTCAACAATGGTCTTCGAGTACCAGTCCCGCCTAGGGTGTAGCTTTGGGGCGTGACATCCTTTGAATTTCTAACCTTCTTGATTAATCTAGAAGGTTATAGAGTTCTCCGCAAACTTCTCCACAACTTTAGACCCTTCCTCTCTCACCATGATGCAAATTTGATTGTCATGTGGATGGATGTGACATTTGGTAGTAGTATGGGATGTTACCTTAGCTTTGCAAAAATATCCTTGGAGGTAGATTGTGAAGTAGTTTAGTTGTATAAGAAATACAATGAGGTAAGTATGAACTCTTCTATTCTTTATGATGCTTTATTATGCTTATGATATTCATGTCATGATTATGTCTTTATCTCTTATAATGATGTCTATTGTTGACATGCCCTTTGAGATATCTTATGTTTTGTATGATAGTTTCAATACTTGGTACATTTCTTACTATCACATATTTTTCCTACATTCTAATCCAATGTAGGGTCTTGAGGGGATTAAGTTGCTTTGAAGGGTAGAGTTCCCAAGGCTTTCAAGAAGTGAAAATTTGTGAGTCCTCATAGCATCTGAGGACACCACCACTATGTTATATTTTATGTTCTTTTCTATGTTGAGACTTTTTTGGGGAGTGACCCAAGATTATTGAATTCATGATGTCATAGATGGTTTTAGAAATGTATGTTATTAGGAAATGATTCGACATTAACTTTTGAAAGAAACTTCTTAATTCCTTACTAATTTTCTTATATAATTAATGAATGATGTCTAAGGGCTTGTACAAGACCTACGAGAGGTCAATAATGCCATGTTCTGACTTGAACGATTCCCTATCTTCTAGGGTGTACTTTGGGACGTTATATACTTTGTTTCATAGCATAAGGTTATGAAATGGTCTTAGTATATCTCAAAACCACGTCTAGTAGAGTCTTATTTATCGGTGTGAGTCATGACACATCTATGAGTAGGAGCTATGGGATGCTTAGAAAAATTTCAGTTCTTCATTCTTCAAGTAGTGCAATAGATCTTGGCTTGAGTAATCCCTTCTTCTAATTTTTGCTTGTATTTTTGTCAAGGTTATGGATAACATTAGGGATAATGCTAGAAGGGAAGGAGATGGCATGATGAATCAAGAGGATCTTCCCGAAGGGATGAAGTCCCTCCTTAAGTTCCTAATGCTCTTCAAGTGGAGAATGTGACTCTAGAGGAATTTAGGACTTTTATGAACTTGTTGGCTCAAGCCTTGACGGTCTAAGCCAATAGGGAGAATGAGTGCTTATAGAATTAGGGAATTCTTAAGGATGAACCCTCGGGAATTTAGTGGCTTCAAGGTGGAGGAGGATCCAAATGGGTTCATAGAAAAGAATTATGGGTTTGAGTTCTAGAGATAAAGCGGAGGTAGCATCTTATCAATTGAAAGATGTAGATCAAGTTTGGTATGAGCAATGGAAAGATTCTAGAAAAGTAAGGGCGGGTCCCATAGAGTGGAAGACTTTTAAGTCGGCTTTCCTTGATTGGTTCTAACCTAGGGAATTGAGTAAGGCTATGTTCGGTGAATTCATAAACCTCAAGAAATGAAAGTTGAGTTTTAAGGAGTATGCTTTGAAGTTTACTCAATTGTCTAAGTATTCTCCAAGCTTGGAAGCAAACACTAGAGACTTGATTAATAGGTTCACAACCGGGTGTCCAAACTAGTAGAAGAAGAGTGTCGTATGGAAATGCTTGTAGATGATATGGATCTCCCGACTAATGGTGTTTGATCAACAAATAGAAAAGTCCAAGCTTAAGAAGGCGAGGAAGAGAGTTAGGGTGGAATGTGAAGGGTCCGATGGACATGGTCGTTATCGACAAAAGTCTTCCAGAGATGGATACTCTAATAATTTTAGGTATGAGAAGATGACTCAGTACTGTCGACCTACTTGCACTGGGTGTGGTAAAAACATGACGGTAGGTGCTTGGCTGGTAGAGATGGTTGCTATGAGTGTGGTGAATGTCATCATCTGATGAAATATTGCCCTAAGGCAAGAGTTAATTTGAGAGAGGGAAAGCAAGTTTCTACTAATTAAGTGGAAGATGGTCCTCTAAAGAAGAACCAGTTCTATGCTCTCCAATCCAAGGGTGATAAAGAATGATCTCTTTGTGTCCCTCTCTGGTATGTTTTTCTTTACTGAATTATGGAAATTTCCAGAATTCTTTATGATTATGTATTGCTTTGCTGATGTTGATGTTATTATTAATGAAAAATTGATGTTCAAAGTACATGTGTAGCTTATTCCCAAGTGGGGTGATAAAGAGTCTTTTCATGAGGTCTTTATATGATTATGTGTAGCTATGATTAGCTTGAAATTGAATTGTTTTCTTTGAATGGGTATGTGAATTTAGGTATGATGCATATACGATGGGTTGCTTTTCTAGAGTTGGTCTTTTATGAAGTGTTTAGAAAAGTGTCATTCAAAGACGATTGTTTCCCATGTGGGAGATATCATAAGGAATCAAAAACTATAGGTTAAAATATATCCTAACATATGTTTCATAATATCATAAGGTCATTAAATGACCAACTATTGTGTGAAGAGTTAGTATATAGAGTTTGATAGAGTTTGGAGATAAAACGCTCAAGAACGTCCGGTGACGTTTCAATGTTAGCCTGGAGATGTGCTAGCATTCCTTATTATGTTTCCATAAGTACTCATATGATATGTATGATATGATTATGAACCTGAGTCTTAATTATGAAAGTGGATTATGATTAAGAATGACTAAAGACATGTACTTAGCTTTTGTAGTAGTATTGGATGCTACACTTAGCTTTGCACAAGTATAGTTGGAGGTGGCTTGTGAAGTGGTTCATTAAAATAAGAAGGAAAATGAGTTAAGTAGGAAATCTTATATGCTTTATGATGTTTATTATTCTTATGGTATTACTGTCACGCTTATGTCTTTATCTCTTATAATGACGTCTATTGTTGACTAACTCTTTGAGATATCTTATGTTTGGTATGATAGTTTCCATACTTGGTACATTTCGTACTAACACATATTTTTCCTACATTTTAATTCATGTAGGGTTTTGAGAAGATTGAGTTTCTTTGAAGGGTAGAGTTTCCAAGGCTTGCAAGAAGTGAAGATTGGTGAGTCCTCATAGCATATGAGGACACAACCAATATATCGTCTTTTATGTTCTTTTCTTTGTTTAGACGATTATGGGTTTTGACCGAAGACTATTGTTTTCGATGTTATAGATGGTTTTGGAAACGTATGTTAGAGGTTTTATTAAATGATTCCGCATGATGTTTCGAAAAAAAAGTTTTAATACTTTTCGTATATATGCAATGAATGATGCCTAAGTTTTGTTCAAGACCTTCGAGGGGTCAAGTACGCCGTGTTCCGATTCGAAGGATGCCTTAACTTCTAGGGTGTCCTTCGGGTCGTGCCACTCCAAGTTCTAGGTTATTGCTGGACATATCTTATGGAATATTTATATCATATGAGACACCGTAAATTGGTGAAATGTCTACAAAAAAATTAAAGTAAAAATTATAAGTATTGAAGGCTAGTAGTTATGTTCTAACTTTGCTTATCTGAAGAATTTTCAGTTAGTATTAAAATTTTCATTTCAGATAGAAGCAAGAGGCATCTAATACTATTTTAATATTAGTATTAGTTGCAGAACTATTCATCTTACTTGATTATCTGTTTCATGGATATCAATATATGTGACTATAGTTGCACCCTTTTGAAAATATAATATTGCTGCGAAGGGATCAATGGAATTACTTCTAGAGGTTCATATATAACATGCTAAATATGATGGTTGGTGAAATTTTTATTGTTTTATGCCATAGTCCTAGAATTATATTTTATCACATCGATAGTACTTTGTGTTAAACTTGTGTTGTATTCAATGTTTGGGAGGAATTTCGTTTATCAGGTTACAGAATCTTCAGTTATTTATAAAACAAATATACAACATTCTAGCTTCTACTACAAGTTTAATTTTTGAACATCAGACAAGAGGATCATATGCCAAGCCTCATGTTTATTTTCATTGCATGGGATGTGCTAAAATGAATGTGACTTGATAAATGCTCAATGAGTGGCCAAAAATTAATTGTAAAAAATACAAAACTGTAACACTTGTTTGATGAGTATCACAGTACACCTAAGAGATAATGAGCTAAGAGATGGAAGCCAGATGAAGTCAATAGTCCGTACTTCAAATTGTGTTATGCTTAACTCTATAAATAGCAACCAGCTTATTCAAATTCCTTCTCTTTGGTGATCATACCTTGGATGATGTAATCCTCAACTTTGATGGTGAACTTTAAATTCCTTACAATTTATTACTTAATAATGTGGTGCGAGTGAGCTATATGATCCACTTGATGCTCGTTTTCCCAATTGTCTTCTTTTCCCTTCGCCTCAATATGGATGGCCTCTGTTTCACCTATGCATTTCCTATTGACTATGATGATCGCAGATACCTTTCAGCCACAACCACACTCATCTATCTCATATTTTAGGGAGTAAATTTTGTACATAACATCTGGGATGCCTGCCAGTTTACTGGCGCCACGGCTACTGTCTTTGTTGGTTTCATTTTTTCAGCTTCTATTGTCCTTATGTTAGTACCATCTTCCCTATTCAACTACTAATCTGTAATCTTTCTTAATTACAAAAAAATATTTCTCCATGTTTGACATTGATCACCGAGATACACATGCAATTGCAACCAAGAGGGATAGGCTAGTGTCATCGGTTAAGATATTGTTAGTTGTTTCCGCAAGTAGTTTGGCAATTTGCAGTGACATTTATAACCTTTACAACAATGATGTTGATGCTTAGAAGAGATGGATCGAGTTGGATTCTTTGGCTACATAAGGTTCATAGTAAAATTTACTTTCGGGTAATTTAACTGGTTGTTTGGTTTTTGATTGATGATGCCAAGTTATTTCCAAGAGAATATGAATATCAAGTTTAACATACATGGGAACATGATTCAGGGATCGGTCTATGTTCTGTATAGCACAGAAAAATCATAATCTACAAATAGCTAACATTAAAAAATTGAGAGCATTTGTATCAGGTTCTTGACAACTTCTCTTGATACAACTTTCATATAGTTGTAACTTTTTATTCAAAGTAATGGAAGAGCTCAACAGCTAATGTGGTTCTCTATACTTTAATCTCATTTACATTCTTAAATCCTTTTGTGCTAAAAAGTAAAAAAGATGTAGTACATGTGGCATACACTAAAGAAATCAAGGACATTGTGATGGAGTTAATGACTTGGATGAGTGCAGAACACTTTTCAGCTTTGATGAGGTAACTTGATGGATCAACCTTAAGCATGTTTTTATTTGTATTAGTGCATGATAAATTGACGCCATAAATTTAAAATAAACTATTGAAAGGGTCTTAAGTTTCGTTACACTGATTTGTAGTTTTCACATAACTTAAATAATATTTATCGTGTCATAAATTGTAATCCCAATTATTTCAGGGCATGATGAAAAAGAAGTTGAGTAAAAGAAACACACGTGAGCAACAACCTCATAGAACTGTTGCTGAGAAGGAACAATCTCATGAAAGCACTACTAGACAGGGTACTTGATTTTAATTTTTTAAACTCATGTTATTAATTTTAGCTTTCCAATGAATTCTTTTCATCTACATTGATTATTTTTACTAGGTTCTCGATCACAAAAGTGACAATGAAAAAGCACCTATAAACATTGCTCAAAGAGTTTATCGTTCCTGATTTTTGGTAAATCCTCCTCCTTCTGATTCTTTCTTTGCTTGTTTTCTTGCAATTTTATCTTTTATCGGTCTCTTCTGTCATTGTTCTGTAAAAAATTTCAATTATGATCCCTTTATTTTGTTCATATTGTTAATGTAGTTGATTTCATTTGATTGTTTGATCGACTTATCTCTCTCCTTTA
This sequence comes from Solanum peruvianum, assembly GCA_027705065.1. Lineage (NCBI taxonomy): Eukaryota > Viridiplantae > Streptophyta > Magnoliopsida > Solanales > Solanaceae > Solanum > Solanum peruvianum. The sequence continues at coordinate 56,558,342 of JAKWJD010001763.1, forward strand.
TTCTTGCAGCACATCAATTTCCTCTACTGATCCTTCCCATATTACATATGATCGTGAGCCAAGTTGTCATACTCTCACAGACTTAATTTTCTTGTTTATTCAATGTGGAATTCATTCTTTTTTTTTTTTTTTGATAACTGAACATAATCTTATCTGTAATTCATTCTTTTACCTCTTCGAGACAAGAAAGTTGATGTATTATGTTTAATTGTTCTTTCTTGACATTTTTTGAGTTTGGTTTTTTTTCTATTACTATTTTTGTATTTATTTCTCTAATTATAAATATGAATTAAGGTAAATTCATGGTCAATTATAATCTTTACAGTAACTTCCACTAAAATAGGTTCCATTTTTAGGCATCTACTTAAAAGGTAATCCTAAGCCCACGTACGTGGGCGTCACCACAAATAAGGATTTTCCTTTAAATTTATCTATTACCAAACTAGTCTTCCCCTTTTGTGAAAATTTGCAACTTTATGAAAAGTTGCGACTTTTATGAAAAGTTTGACCTTTAGGAAGAGTTACGATTTTTAATTAAGCGTTGCCACTTTTTTGAAAAAAATGTGACTTTTATGTAAGGTTGTGAACTTTCCGAAGGGTTCTAACTTTTTCGAAGAGTTGTGACCTATAATTTATTTAATATAAATAGAAGGATTTTCAGCCACTACTATTTTAAGGGGTTTTTTTCATTATAGGGTAATCAAATTGATATACATTAATTATGTTTCTTATGAAGTTTGTTTCATTCCTTAAAATTTTCTTCCTACTACTTCAAAGAGATTAATCTTTACTATAACTTATAGTTATTCATGTAACTATGACAATTTCTTTTTACAGTTTTTGTGACCTTTTTTTTAATTTCTGTTAAAAGTTTCAGCAACGATGATTGAAAAGCGGTCTTCTCTTATGCCCATCCTACACGTTTACTCATACAAACAAAGAAAAATGGTTTTAATCGCAATGTGACAATTGGTAATCTTGCACCTCTCAGTCCCTTTCTCATAATACTGTTGAAATTGTTTAATTCATAATATTTGGTTCTTTAATATCAAAACATTTAATTTTGCCACTTTTATTTGTAGATTTTTTTATCAATAGGGGAGTTCAATTAAATACATTAATTAGGCTTCTGATGAAGTGCATTTCATTACTCAAAGTTTTCTTCCTCCTATCTAATGAAGTTTAATCTTTTACTGTATGTCATAGTAATTCATGTATGTATTGCAATTTTTTTTTTAAATTTTTTATTCTTTTTTAAAAATAACTTTGTTAAATATTCTAGTGTGGATGATTCAAAATTTATTTTCTATTTTGTCTATTTCTATAATTTTATTCGTATACTTTTTGGGAAAATTTCTTGTGTGTTATGCAATACTTGATAGCACAGAACAATAAATACGTGATAACTATAACGCAACCTATGCTGAAGTTTGTTAAATGAACCAAACAGATTGCTCTCTTCTTTACCACAGTTAGTATATTATTTTTATTGATCATTCTTAGGTATAAACATTTTATATGTCATTGCACCCTTTCTAGAATATTAGTATACAAACAATTAGTTCACTTCTTTTATCGCAACTTAACTAATTTGTCATACTTCTTCGTCTCTTCTTTTTAGGAATAATAACAGTTTAAGTTTTCTTGAAACTAAAAAATGTCCAAACTACACTAAAACAAAATTATTTTTTATCGTCAATGAATATGCACATAAATGGAGAGTGCTAGAGACTTTACCTACATTAATTAATTGTCATTATATTAAATTTTGATATGGATACATAACAACAAACTATCTTGTTGAAAAATATGTTAGGCAACATGCGTTTTTTTCTTGATTGTTAGGAAAGTGAGGTTGTGTTTATATTATTTGTAAATATTTGTGAGTACAACCACTCAAAAAATTATGCTTTGAGATTTTAATATGTGTGTAAAGATTTTGGTTTAGAATATCAAGCTATGAATGATGTCGCCTACTGCTTGGTAGATAATGACATTAATACATTGTAACTGCATAATATAACCATTACAATAATTATTGTTCAATTCCAAATAAGTTGGGTTGATGATATGAAACCTAAGGAACAGTAATGACTATTCTGAGTCGATGAGGAATATATTTTTGATACTAATAACTATTTTAAGGTCATAATAAAGGAGCCGTAGGTCCTCCATTTGAATTATTTAATTATGTTCTTGTATAGATTTGATGTTCCACTTTACTTGGAAATTTTGTTGTTCGAGGATTTTTTGTCTCTTCTTTAATGTTTGATGTTGTACTTTCTATGTTCTTGGAATTTACAAAATTTCATTACTTGTGACCAACTATTTCCATGGATATTTCTTAGACTTCTCTCTTATACTATAAATATCTCTATGACTTAATTATTATATGAAAAAAAAAATTAAGTAGTACTTTTCAGATTTTGGATTGCCTTAAGATAAATGATATTGACAATGTAGTGTATATATGGAAAATCTAAATATTACAGAATGATCAATGTGAGCTTAATAACATAGAGTTCAATCCCATGTGAAGCACGGGTAATTCTACTTGTTTTATAAATATGAAAGATTTATTGGCCATATTATAGTTCTTTACCGGCAATCTAAATATATGTCATTAAAGACTTTAGTGACTATGCATGCAATGTAAATATATTAAATGTCCGCTAAAAGTTTTAGTGGAGATAAATATTGCCGCTAAAAAGAAAATTAATTTCCAATAAAGGTCTCTTTAGTTATAGTGTTACTTTTTAAGAGTATGGGCACTGTAATTTTTTGTCACCAAATCCTTTTTGTTTGATAAAATATGTTACTGAACTCATTGCATCTAATGGGTGTCAGTGGAACTACTTCATAAAAAAAGAATATAAGTGGATCAGTAAGTGACTCTCAACTAAAAATTCTTTTCAGGTTGTGCATCTGAAGTTTGGTGGTGAAACTACAAGCCAACTGATTGAAAAACCAGAAGGCTAAAAACCTCAACTCAACAAAATATCATGTTGCTTCTTTTTATTGTCTTTATATGCTAAAAGAGAAAACATATTAATACTAGTGCACCTCCTGCAAATTTATATTGCATCAACCAGTATTTGCAGATCACCACAACTTGAAGCACCATTGTCTATATCTTAGTTCGGAAGATTAAATGAATTGTGCAATATCTTTTAATGTGGACAGTTCGAAGGTAGGATTTCTGAACTTGGTGCTTTGACATGTGAAATTTTTAAGAAAATTACTAACAAATGTGAGCTTTAGGACAAAATACTCTTAATAGCTTTTTAATTGATACATTATAAATCTCTTTGTCATTGAAACAAATCAAAGATCTTTCAAAATTTTCATTAATTTTTGATTGCATTGTATTTGATTGAACTTTTAATTCACATTTGAAGAATAGAAAAATCACAGTTACCCAGGTTCCTCTAAGATCTTAACCCCTGAGGGAGAACATGTGATAGTTCTATAGTGCAATTTTTATAACCTTACTTATAAGTACTTTCTATCAAAAATAATTACATCATAAGAAGTTTCTGATAACATTGCTTATTTTGAATTTCATTACAGGAATTACTATCCAGATGTTCCAATTTAAGCATTGGGTAAAAAAGTGACATTTTTTTTTACCAACAACCAACTTTTCTTTTTGAATCAGGAAATATTCTTCCTCCATGTTTAGTAAGCAGTGATGGATATGATCAGGAAGGTGATGAGAACAATAAGTCTGATAAGGAGAGTGAGTGTGATTAGAATGATAAGTCTGATAAGGAGAAAGAGGGCGATGAGGAGTAGTTAAATACATTTGACATGTTATACTTCTATATTTTTGAATTGGTTGACCGTATTAAAGTTTATTTTAAAGTTGTATGAAGTTTATTTTGACATAGTTTAATGTATATGTTGAAATTATTGTGTTGTTTTGGTTGGATGAAGTTTATTTTAAAATAACTCATTTGGAATTCTTTGGGTTGGATGAAGTTTACTTTGAAATAGCTTATTTGGAATTCTTTGGGTTGTCTTGATATAAATATAGAAGCGGGATACAAAAATTTGCAGCAAAAACTAATTTTGTAGCAGAAATGGGACCTATGGAGATCGGAATATAAAAAATAAGAAATAAAATATATCGACCTCTGGAGGTCGGAATCTCAAAAATAAGAAATAAAGATACCGACCTTCGGAGGTCGGAATCTCAAATATAAGAAATAAAAATACCGACCTCCGAAGGTCAGAATCTCAAAAAATAGAAAATAAGGATACCGAGCTCAGATGTCAAAACATCAAAATAAAAAAAATACTGACCTCCGAGGTCAAAATTTAAAAATTAAGAAAATACCGACATTCGAAGGTCGGTATTCCAAAATTTCATCATTAAATATTTTAACCTCAGGAAGAAGGAAATAATAAAAATAAAAAATAAAAAATATCTATAAAAGTGACCTCAGGAAGTCGGAAAATAAAATGATGAACATTACCGACTTAAATTAAAATTGATCTCGAGAGGTTAGTAAATACCGACCTCCAGAGGTTGGAAGAGACCAAACTTTTACTGACCTAATTTGGGAAGTCACTTTTGGTTGGTATTTTGAAGGAGAATAGACCTCTGAAGGTCGGTATTTGTAGGTCAATATTCACTATTTTTTTAGTAGTGAATGTTGAATGACACTTAGGCTCATAGTGGTGGTTATCGGTTAAAAAAATTCACACTGTATTATATTACTTTATTATATGAGTTAATTGAGCCGTTATTGTATCTCTTTAATACACTGAGGTATCACCTACTTTTTTTAATGACTTGTATAAACTACACCCTTATTCTTGTTTTTACTTTGCATTTGAGTTGAATATTCATGAGTTGAGAAAATATAAGGTAAGTGTTTTTTTTGGATTTAGTTCAAGCTTATGTAATATTTCATTTCCCCCTTCATAATCGTATAGTCAATGTACTGATGTCATTTGGACTACATCGTTCTATAATGGGAAACTAGGATCAGCATCCAGCGCCTCATTAATCTAGTTCAGCACTTAGAGTCACTTGGTGAGCCACATTGCTTCCGAAGGATTCTCTTTTATTGTGTGGTTAGTAAGTTGTTAGGATGATAGGGGGTTTTGTCCTGATATCCCTCTTTGTAGATAGATACTTCATAGACAGTTAGTTATGAGTTCTTTAGTCTTGCATTTCAGATATTTTTCTATAACACTTGCGTTGCAACCTTGTCTAGTTTGAATGTTCAAACATAAACGTTCTAAGTTTATTTAAGACAATTTCGTTCCAAAGTACATTTGAATCCTTGTATTAATTATTTTGTCTTCATCTATGAGTTAAGACAGGCCAAGAGTTTGCTTGAGGCCATCAAGGGTTTTTGAGTGTTTGTCCCTCTCAGAGTGTAGGCTCGGGGCGTGATAGTATCTTCCATTTATTGGTTAAAAACCATGGCCGACAATCCATGAAATTCTGACATTTATTTTTCAAAAATCTATTTTCTTCATCAGCTTTTCAGTTTATTCATTCACACCTTCTCCTTAGACTATCCTTGTCATTCTTCCGATTTAAAGTTTTACCTGAGTTTCATATATATATATAGATCTATATATTATTTATATATATATATATATATATATATATATTATATATATATATATATATATAGATATATATATATATATATATATATATATATATATATATATATATATATATACACACACATATATATATATGATAGTGTTTGGAATTGAAGTTGTGCACAAACAAAACATTAAGGATCCTCGAAAAGGATAAAAGAGAAGTAAGGGGAAGCTTGGAAAAAAATTTAATGTAGTAATTTGGTGCGAGACAATAGTCATTATTGTATATGATAATAATTATAATTAATTGCTAGTTCTAATTCTATCATTTGACCTTTTATTTTTTTTCCTCCTTTTGGTATTGACAGAATTATGACAATAACAAAAAATCATATAAACTAATAACTTTGGAGAAACATAAATAAAATAGTTTAAAATATGTGATAAAAACAGCAATTAATATCATAAGCATAAATTAATAATTGTAAAAAATATACCAGGATGCATGACAATAGAATGGAACAAAATGGAAAAATTGAGTCTACAAAATGCAGTGTTTGTGTCGACTTTTCAATGAACCAACTAAAAAGGATCAAAATATACAATAGTTAATAGTATAGAAGAAGAAGAAGAAGAAGAAGAAGAAGAAGAAAAGATAAGAAGAATAGAGAAGGAAGAAGGGCATAAGAAAAGATAGACGAAGAAGAAGAAGAGAGAAGAAGAAAAAAGAAAGAAGAAGAAGAAGAGAAGAAGAAGAAGAAGGAAGAAGAGAAGAAGAAGAAGAAGAAGAAGAGAAAGAAGAAGAAGAAGAAGACGAAGAGAAGAGAAGAAGAAGAAGAAAAGAAGGAAGAAGAAGAAGAAGAAGAAGAAGAAGAAAGTTCTGGATCAAAAATTTTTAACTTAGAAAGATGTAGAAGACGAAGTTCAGAATTTTCGTTATTTTACAATGAGCGAAAACCCCTATATTTATAAAAATAAAGGATAGTGCGAACAAATTATAATTATATCTTAATTAAAAGTTCATAACTCTTTGGAAAAGTCACAACATTTCGGAAAGGTCACAACCTTTCATGAAAGTCACAACTCTTCATAAAAGTCATAACTTTCAATAAAATTCACAAGTTTTCATTCAAGTCACAACTTTTCATGAAAGGGAAAGACTAATTTTGGAAATAAATAAATTAAAAGGGAATGCTTGTTTGTGGAGGTGCCACGTAAGTGGACCTAGGTTTTCTCTCTCACACACACACTATATACATACATATATATATATATATATATATTATATATATATATATATATATATATATATATATATAATTAGAGACTGCACACTACATACAATCATCTATTAAATGATACATGTTTTAATACATATATGGTTATAGTTTGGGTAGCAAAAAGAAAACCCGATAAATGTAGTGTGACTTTGACCATTTAACTTAAGTTTTTTTAAATGTCTACTTTCACTTGTCGGATTTAAAAATCAAGACATAAATTATCAATTAGTTCTTGTTAATTTGACCTTCACCAACAAGGTGATCAGAAGTTCATGTAATAACTATAAAGATTTGTTCTCTGGAGTACATATTAAGTGAATAGTCATAAATTTTTGTATAGTTCAAAATAACTAATTTTTCCTAAGTTACTTGTTAATTGGGTTTTTTTCTTATTCACATTTATCCTTTCTTTCAATGATGTTTTTAACTACTTTACATTTTTAGGAGAGTACATTAGGAATAATAATAAAAATAATTAAAATAGCCTTCAATATTTGTCCTTATTATTTTGTTTATATATGAGTGTTATATCCCAACAATTCACTTAATATAGACGAGAGGAAGTACCATTCATTCCCCCAATATATTTGTCGACATATTAAATATATTATATTCAAAATACGATGTGGCAAAATTTGGGAAAAGTTACAAGTACCCCACCCCCCTAAACTATGAACGAAATCTCAGTGACACACATTAACTAAACTAAGAACCTATTAACCCGAATGCATTTTTTAAAAATAAATATATATATACCTTTTTGACTTACATGGAATCCAAAAATCTCCGACGCGTCTCAATTGCGTTGAGTCACGCAGTGTACCATTTAAGACAAAAGTTGTACCAAATTATTAAAAAAATGAGTTTGGGTGGGTGGATGTGAGTAGGACCTTAGTTTAGTTAAGGTGTGTCTCTATGATTTATGTCATAGTCTAGGGGACTTATGCCTTATCCCAGTAAAATGATCCTTTTAGCTATTTCTCATTAAGGAATGTGCAGTTGCCACCCACTTAGATATGAAGAGTATAACAGTTCTTAAATAACAGAAGAAAAACTTATTATAACATTTGCATTTCACAAGATTTTATAGTTTTGATTTCCCTTTTTCCTTTTCTTTTAAATTTTATAATTTTCATCTTCGTCTAAGATTAGCAAGAGTCCGAGTTTATTCAAGTCCATAATCTCGTCGGGTATTGTAACGACCTGCTAGGTCGTTTTGAGAACTAGGACTAGTTTGACTCCTTTTGGAAAATTAAAGGGGGATGTTTTAACTATTCGGTAACTATGAGTGCCTAATTGAGGAAATTTTTATTAAATTAGTATATAGTTAATAGTTAGTGGGTCATATATATAATTAATTTAATACCTTTATACTTGACCATGTATTGGAATAAGTTAGTGGGTTAAAATTTTTATATCAAAATCTGAGGAAAACAAAAATTTGAGAAAACTTCTCCTTGGCATCTGAGAAGAACACTTTCAGGTACAACCGCCCTTCTCAGAATCTGTAACTTTACATGAATTATTGATAATCTATTTTAGTATAAAATGATTCATTATATGTATTATATTGTTGGGGTTAGATTCGAGAAAAAAACCGGTCAGTAGGGTTGAAATTGTAGTTGACGAATTCTCAATTTTCGTTGCTGTGTATTGTGTTAGTAAATGGTGGAGGGGGGACAAACTTGTTAGCCAATCATTAGGCAATTATGCCAATGATTGGCATTGAATGTATTATTATTAAGGGATAGAAATTGGCCATATTAGTTTGGAGAAAGAAAGAACACAGTTTCGTTCCCACTGCAAATCGTTATTCTCTTATTTTTTTTTATTTTTTTTATTATTTATTTATTTATTTATTTATCTATTTATCAAATTTAGTTACTAGTTTTTAAGATATTGAGATAGGTAATTAAATATTAGGTGTATATTATATGATTTAACATTGAATCTAGGGTACTTGGAAAGGTTAAGGTTAAGTTCTTGGCTTGAAATTTGACGAATTGGCATATAAATTATACCAAGATTTGGCGTTTGATTAGAGATATGAGTGAGTTTAGGATCTATGATATACCTATAATAATTTGAATGTCCACAAACTCGCTTACTTGTGAATATTGCATCATTGGTAGATCGTGAACATTCCAAAACTTAACGAAAAGGGAAGGAACTATCTTGAGGATTCGTGACACGAGCTCGACACTTGAGGTATGTTAAGACTTTTAGACTTGTTGAAGGACGTTTTCCTAATTAAAGATTAAAAATGAAAATAGACAATGGAGTAAGGGGAAAAAATGGTGGTCTCGTATCAATGGTGTGACGGGCATTGGTACGAGTACCGGTGTTATAAAAAGGAAAATTCCTATTATAGAATGTGGATTGAAATTTGAGAATGCCAAAGCATATGGGCATTAGCTGATATATTATTGACTTGAAATTCCTTGTGTGATTGTGTTTTATTTATTTCACCCGTATAGTTGAGATAATTGAGGTGGTTATGTATTATATTCATATTGATTGATTGAGATGCATTATCATCCCCTCTATTGAAATAATATTGTGCACATGCATAGACATGAAACTGAGTATAAGTTGGGCACGTGGAGATCGTCCGTGCTGGGGATGGTGAGATGTTAATATTGTAATTTGGGCACGTGGAGACCGTCCGTGCGAAAATTGTTTGATATTATGATTGTGCGTTGAGATCGTCCGCACAGACACGTGGAGATCGTCCGTGTCGGTATATGGACCTCGCGAGTCCCCCATGGGTCATGAACTCTCGATGTATGTATTTCCGAGGAGTATCATGTATATACGGTTGAGTGAGTACTGGGTATTCTGAGACATATCATTACATGGCATCATATTGCATTGCATTTCATCCCATCGTTCATTCTTGATGACTATATGTTTCGTTTGGTGTTTGGAAAATATTAAATGTTGATTTCCTTTTTTGATGAAACTAAAATAGTAAGTGTAATATATATATAGATATATATATATATATATACTGTACAATCTAAGAATTTATTTTCTTATATAACTCCCGTTACTACTTCTTCGTTGTCGGTCAATGAGACATACTGGGTACACGTGGTTTCGTACTCATACTACGCTTGTTGCACTCTTTGTGGTGCAGATTCAATTCCGAGTAGGAGCACATCTCGTGGAGCAAATTGAGTCCGGCTTGAAGTTCTTGGAGTTGTGGTGAGCTGCTTGGCTGTTCTGTGGCCCACCCCTCTATCTTTACGTATTCTGTTATCAGTATTCAGACAGGATATCCCTTAAGTTAGATTTGTTCATTTTAGTTTCAGACTTGCTTCGTATTCTAGAAGCTTTGTACTTAAGACACCAATTCTTGGGTGATATATATTATCTTCGCGCATTTCGTACTTTAAGGAACCCAATGTTGGGAATTCTTGCTAAGTGTTAGTCTTTTTACTCATTTATTGATTTAGTTGGGTTAATATGTGGGTTGGCTTACCTATTGGTTGGGAACATAGGTGCCATCACGACTTGCAATTTGGGTCGTGACAGGTATATACTCAAATTCAATAAAAGCTTTTCATGTTAATTGATATACACTTCCTGACTATATATGATAATGATTTATACTATGTTTTTTCTTAAAGTACGTTCATTTGTGTCAGAAGAATTTTTATTGTGTTTTTTTACTGTACGTTAGTTTCATGTTCTCCTTGATTGCATTGATGATATCAAATTCATATCCATCACCCCTCATTTACACAGTTCCAGGAAATCGCTGACCACCCACCTCAAAAAGGGCTACCTCAGAAAAAATTGCCTACTTGTGGTAGACCGAATACTACCTAGTGTGGAGCCTTCGAGACTCCCACATTAATAGCTAGATTTTGCAGTGTGGAAGAATGAATATTTCGAGTTCCCAAAAGTTATATAAGAAAGTTATTATTTGTCTTGGGAAATCGATAACTTTTGAGTCGAGTTAGATGCAAATGTTCATTACATTCTGTGTGAATCAAAATGTAATATGGAAGCAGAATATATCGATTGGTATTTATAAATAGTTAATCTAGAGTTGACAGATGGTTGATTCAAAATATAAATTTTATGATAAATACTAGAATGTATATCTATAATTTAAATATATGATAAAACATATTTTGAACCCCATTTGCCACTACACTTGTATCTTACCTTACGTCAAAGGGGATTTAACAATTTACATATAACTAGGAAGATTATGTTTGTCTTAATTACACACTATAATTTTTTAACGAAAGGGATTAAGCTAACAACATTGTCAATACCTAGTTTCACCACTTAATAATAGTGCAAACTACACCGAACAATCTATTCTAAATGGAATTGTCTTATGTAAATAGTACTTAATAAGTTTAATAAAATATATAGGCTAAGTTTATTATTTTCTTCTAAAATTAGGGTGGAAGTAAATTCAATAATAGTGTTAACTACTAAATGCAATGACCCATTTATCCGTTTTGAGTGCAAGAGCTTTTTATTCTTATAAAATACTTTTTGATCGACTTAAAATGAGTATTTTGGAATATTCATAATTACATTTATTAATTTAATGGGGTAGTTTTTATAATTATTTCAGTTGGTGGTTAAGGAATATAAATGTAAACTTAATAGTGGGTTACTTTCACAGTTTAATAGTTTCTCTTATATAATAATTAAGGAGTAAATATTTTGTAGAAAAAATAAGGTTTTGAGAAAAGATAGCGGCTACGTCAAAGTAAATCGTTGGTCAATCTGCTGGTACGTTTCTTCGTAAATTACAATCTAATTTTGGAACGAATATTGTACTACTATAGCATCGAATGGATGTAATTTTTAGTTGGTCATAGGTCGTTATACTTAAATTAGGAATGGAAATTTAGCAATGTTGAAATTGAAATTTGGAATTTGGAAATTTTGTAGTACGTTCTTTGACAATTTGAGAGGGAAAATGTTAGGTTGTTATTGGCTAATGATGGATAAATAAGGTTTGAGGTTATTGGTTAGGTTCATATGACTTACTATATAGATATATGTTGTTAGCTAGAGAATGATTAGAAATTATTTAAATTTTATTTCTTAAAAACTTATGGACATAGTATAATTCTCTGTTGTAAAGATTGATTATTATGGGAAAAAAATCGTGAATAAATAATAATTTAATAACGATGACTAATTCAGCGAAATTATTAATTACTATGTAGAGAAGAGAGTCGATCTTGCTTCTGCAATTTTACTTACGGGTGGATTGAACTTAATGAAATCTTAGTTAGTTTCGATGTAATAGATTTTTGTTATGGTGTTAGGTTTCGGTAGAAGTTTTTATATATTGGTATAGGTAATTAAACTTTAGGTGCATTAATGTATGATATAAATTAATTAGATTAAGTTATTTTGGAGGAAATAAGACTTAACTGTGGACTTGCTATTTGAGAAATACTAAACTTGGTACATTAGTTGATATAAAATATTAGGAATTTGGTATAGTAATATTAGTGTCTACGGATTGGTTTGCTGATATATTATGCATACTTGATACAATGGAGACAATCTAAGGCATTGAGTAATGGAAATACACAGGGGGAACTAGTGTCACGACCCAAAATCGAGCCGCGACTGGCACCAACAATTAACCTACTATGTGAGCGAACCAACCAATCTAAACCCCAACATTTTAAACATAATTAACAAAATACAATGCGGAAGACTTAAACTCATTAATAAAATCAATTCAATAACTATTATTATCCCCAAAATCTGGAAGTCATCATCACAAGAACATCTAATGATCAAATTACTAAACTAAGAGTATTTAAGAAAGCAAAAACAAGTGAAGAGCTAGTCCATGCCGGAAGTTCAAGGCATCAAGACTTGAAGAAGAAGATCCAGTCCAAGCTAGAAGCATTAGCTCACCCTGAATTTCCGATGTAGTGAAGACTGGCTAGAGTTGCGGTTGATTTGAAGACGACGGCACGTTTGCTGCACTCTACAATTAAACAAGAAAGAAACATACAAGTAGGGGTCAGTACAAAACACAGGTACTGTGTAGATATCATCGGCCAACTCAAAATAGAAAACAATATATATCAGTTAATATCATAAATCAACTATAATACTCAACATGTAGCAACAACAAGTACTAAAATCATCAATAAGTACCACCAAGTTCATCCATGAGGGCTCAAGCCTCATACCATACTCATTTGGGAATTAGGTTCATTAGATTGAGTATATTATCATCATCTTTCAGATTCATTATCTTTCTTCCTCTTGTGTCGGTACGTGACACTCCGATCCCCCTACTACTATGTGTCGGTATGTGACACTGACTACTCCGATCCCTACTTCTATGTGTCGGAACGTGACACTCCGATCCCCTCATTCTACGTGTCGGTTCGTGACACCCGATCCCCTAATACTATGTGTCGGTACGTGACACTCCGATTACTAATTCTACGTGTCGGTTCATGACACCCGATCCCCTAATACTATGTGTCGGAACGTGACACTCCGATCCACTAATATCATTCTATCAAATCATCAAGCCTTCTCTTATACCAAGGTATCATCAATCTCATTACTTTAGTTCATCAAGCCTTCTTTATACCAAGGCATCATCATTAACATAGTAGATTAGAGTTTCTTTCAAGATTTAGGATTCAATAGCTTCATCATGCTTATTTTATCACAATTTCATAATCACAATCATGCAAGCATACAATTAAGCATATAGAAGGGTTTACAATACTACCAATACATATCATTCGCTATTAAGAGTTTACTACGAATAGCTTAAAAACCATAACCTACCTCCACTGAAGAATTTGATCAAGCAAGCAATTTCCCCAAAGCTTTGTTCTTCTCCTCGTTTCTATCTCTCAATCGATCAATCCTCTCTCTCTTTGTTCTTTCTATTTTTCTTATTCAAACCCTCTCTCTTTTACCCTAATTAGTATATAATTATGTTTAAAAGATGGCATTAATAACCCACTAATTAACTCAAGGTTACCTCTTTTAACCCCTAAGTAATTAGACTTATTAACATTAACCCACTAACTTTATAATTAAAGCAGGAATAGTCAAAAACGTCCCTTAAAACATTTAAAGAAATCCGACCCAGACTGGTATTACGCAACCTGTGACGGCCCGTCGTGCCTGCGACGGTCCGTCCTGCAGGTCGTTGCAAAGTTCAGAGACTCAATTTCCACCAAAGAGTCTGTGACGGTCCGTCACGCCTGTGACGGTCCGTCCTGCCATTCCGTCACGAAGTTCAGAGAGTCGATTTTAGCACCCAATTTTCTAATTTCTAAGTGTTATGGAACGAGACCCCCTCGACAGTCCGTCATGCCCATGACGGTCCGTCGTGGGGTCCGTCGTATCAGCCAGTTTTTCAAGAATAAAATCTGCTACTCAAAACGACTAAACAGGTCGTTACAATAGATACCAATTTACCCATCGTTCGTACTCGAATGATCACCAGAAAAGAAACCAAGGGCGAAAGGGAGTACCTGAATCTGTGAACAGATGTGGTATTTTTCTTGCATATCAACCTCCTTCTCCCAAGTGGCCTTCCAACTGGTCGATTCTTCCATTGAACTTTGATGGATGCAATCTCCCTCGACCTCAACTTGCGAACTTCTCTATCTAAATAGCAACAGGTTCTTCTTCATAAGTCAAATTCTCATCAAGCAGAACAGAATCCCAACGAATGATGTAGTTCCATCTCCATGGTATTTTTCAACATGGACACATGAAATACCGGATGCACTCCGGACAGCCCTGGAGGCAAGGCTAATTCATAAGCCACCTCCCCTACTCGTTTAAGTACTTCAAATGGTCCAATATACCTTGGACTTAGCTTACCCCTTTTTCAAAACCGCATCACCCCTTTCATGGGTGAAACCTTCAACAAGACTTGTTCACCCTCCATAAACTCCAAGTCTCTAACCTTTCGATCCGCATATTCCTTTTGTCTACTTTGAGCCGCTAAAAGCTTTTCTTGAATATCTTTCACCTTCCAAGAAAGGAATCCTCAACAGATCAGTACCAAGGTCTAACCTCAAATGCATCAAACCAACCAATGGGAGACCTACATCTCCTCCCATACAATGCTTCAAATGGAGCCATATCAATACTGGAGTGATAGCTATTTTTATTGTATGAAAACTCCGCTAAGGGTAAGAAGTTCCCAATGACCACCAAACTCTATCACACATGCACGAAGCATATCCTCCAACACTTGAATCGTTCGCTCAGATTGACCATCGGTCTGAGGGTAAAAGGCAGTACTAAGGTCCAACCTAGTACCTACTTCAACATGCAATGTTCTCCAAACTTAGAAGTAAACTGCGTACCTCTATTTGATATGATGGAAAGTGGAACTCCATGCAATCGAACGATCCTGAGATGTAGATTTTGGCTAACTTCTCTGCATTGTAGGTCAGTCACCTTACCGGAATGAAGTGAGCGGACTTAGTTAATCTTTCCAACAATTACCCAAATGGAATCAAACTTACCCAATGTCTTTGGAAGACCAACCACGAAGTCCATTGCAATGTCTCCCCACTTCCATTCAGGAATGGGCATTCTCTGAAGTGTTCCTCCGGGCCTCTGGTGTTCATACTTTACTTGTTGACAATTTGGACATTTGGCAACAAAATCCACAATGTCACGCTTCATTCTACTCCACAAAAATGTGCTTTAGGTCACGGTACATCTTGGTGCACCAGGATGTATAGAATATCCGTAACGATGAGCCTCTGTAAGAATAGTGTGGATCAAGTCACCAACACGGGGCACACATACCCTTCCCTTAATTCTCAAAACACCTTCCTCATCAATTATGGCCTCTTTAGCCTCTCCTCTCAACACCATATCCTGAATTCGGCTTAGTTTCTCGTCATCAAACTGTTTTCCCTTGATCTTGTCAAGAAAAGAAGATCTCGCCTCCACACAAGCCAAAAATCCTCCCTTCTCATTTACTTCTAGCCTCATAAAGTCATTAGCCAGGTTTTGGATTTCTCTAGCCAGTGGGCGTCTAGAAACTTGCAAATGAGCTAGACTTCCCATGCTTCATGCCTTTCTACTTAAGGCGTCTGCCACAACATTAGCCTTCCCCGAATGATACAAAATAGTGATATCGTAGTCCTTCAGTAGTTCCATCCATCTCCTCTGTCTCAAATTCAAATCCTTCTGAGTGAAGACATACTAAAGGCTACGATGGTCCGTATAGACTTCACATTTGACCCCATACAAATAGTGTCTCCATTGCTTTAGTGCAAATACTACCGCGGCCAACTCCAAATCATGGGTCGGATAGTTACGTTCATGCACCTTCAATTGCCTTGAAGCATAAGCAATCACATTCTTCTCTTGCATTAGCACTGCACCCAACCCTGAATAGGATGCATCACAATAAACAATGAAGTTCTTACCCTCTACTGGCAAGGTAAGGATTGGTGCAGTAGTCAACAAGGTCTTGAGTTTCTGAAAGCTTTCCTCACACTCATCCGACCATACAAATGGAACATTCTGCTAAGTTAGTTCGTTAATTGGCAAGCAATAGAAGAGAATCCCTTGACAAATCGGCGGTAGTACTAGCTAAACCAACAAAACTCCTTATTTCTGACACGTTTGTAGGTCTCACCCAATTCTTCACTGTCTCAATCTTATATGGATCCACCGTCACTCCATCCTTAGAAAAACCACGTCCCAAGAAGGACACTGAATCTAGCCAAAACTCACACTTGGAGAATTTGGCATAAAGCTTCTTCTTCCTCAATAACTCTAACACCATTCTCAAATGCTCTTCATGTTCCTTCTTACTCCGTGAGTATATCAGTATATCATCAATAAATACGATCACAAAGAGATCCAAATATGGCTTGAAGATCCCGTTCATCAAACTCATGAAAGCAGTAGGGGCATTCGTAAGACCAAAAGACATTACAACAAATTCGTAGTGCCCATACCTAGTTCGAAAAGCAGTCTTTGGCACATCCATTGCCCGTATTTTCAATTGATGATAACCGGATCTCAAGTCAATTTTAGAGAAGACACAAGCACTTGTAACTGATCGAACAAGTCATCAATGCGAGGAATGGGATACTTGTTCTTAATAGTTACCTTGTTCCAACTGCCGGTAGTCTATGCACATCTGAAAACTCCCATCCTTCTTCTTCACAAATAGCACCGGAGCACCCCAGGAGATGCACTTGGTCTAAAAAGCCTTTGCTCAACAACTCTTGAAATGGGCCTTTAACTCTCTTGACTCGCGCGGAGCCATCCTATAAGGGGGTATAGAAATGGGGCGAGTACCCGATTCCAGATCGATGCAGAATTCAATATCTCTATCCGATGGCATACCAGGAAGATCTGCAGGGAACACATCTAGAAACTCACGGACTACCGAAACCGACTCAATTGAAAGTACTTGAGTAGTGTCATCCCTGAGATGTACCAAGAAAGCTAAACACCCTTTGCTAACCATTTTCTTAGCACGAAGAAAGGAGATGATACGAACCGGAGTGGAAGTGTAGTCGCCCTCCCACACTAACTGATATGTCCCAGGCTTGGCTAACATCACAGTTTTAGCATTACAATCCAAGATTGCAAAATTTGGAGAAAGCCAAGTCATACCCAGAATTACATCGAAGTCAACCATTTCTAGGATAACCAAATCTACATAAGTGTGGCTCCCCACAAAAGTCCCCAAGCAAGACCTATATACTTTTTCAACTATCACCGACTTACCCACCGGAGTAGACACACGAATAGGTATGTCAAGCAATTCACAAGGTAAATTAAGACCAGTAGCAAATGAAGAAGATACATATGAAAACGTGGAGCCAGGATCAAATAATACAGAAGCCATGCAATCACAAACCAAAAGATTACCTGTGATAACCGCATCTGATGTCTCCGCGTCAGATCTACCAGGGAAAGCGTAACAATGGGCCCCATTACTTGTCTGTCCGTTGCCCCTACCATGTTGTGTTGTAGTGGCTCCAGTTTGCCCATCACCTCTGCCGTTTTGGTGACCACCATTACCTCGACCACCACGTCCTCCATAATAACGGCTTCTACCATGACCACCTCTACCTCTAGCTATCGGGGGTCTATAACTCTGTTTCGGACAATTTCTCCTAATATGTCCAGTCTCCCCACATCCATAACACTCTCTGGAGTCAAGCATAGGTCTCTCAGAGAAGTGTTGACCGGTCTGAGGTGGACCCCCAACTACAGTCTATGGTGAAGACTGAATTGGTCGGACTGAGTAACCTCCTGAACCCTGTCCTTTAGAGTAAGAACCATTAAACTCACCTCCCTTTCGAAACCTTTTTGATGTCGATGTCGTGGTGAAGTCATCTGGCTTCACTCCTTCCATCTCTATCACGAAGTCTACCACTTCTTGGATGGATTTTGCCGTAGCCGCTACCTGTAAGGCTGAAATCCGCAATTCTTACCTCAACCCCTTCACAAAACGGCGAATCTGCTCTTGTGGACTGAAACAAAGTTGGGTGGCATACCGGGATAATGCACGAAATTTAGCCTCATATGCATGAACCGACATCCTACCTTGCTCTAGGCTCAAGAACTCATCTCTTTTCCTATCCCTCAAGGTCCGGGGGATATACTTCTCCATAAACATGCTAGAGAATGATGCCCAAGTCATAGGTGGTACCTCTGTTAGTTGACACTCAACATGTGACCGCCACCACATTTTGGCGTTTCCTTGAAACTGATAACTCACAAACTCAACACCAAACCGTTCTACGATACCCATCTTGTGTAGTAGCTCATGACAGTCAACCAGAAAATTGTAAGCATCCTCCGATTCAGCACCCTTGAAGACTGGAGGTTTCAATTTCAAGAACTTATTGAAAATTCATGCTAATCATTTGTCATTATAGGCCCTGTAGTCAGATGAGGAAACGTGCCTATTTCCAATGAGGCATCCATGCGGGGAGCCATAGTAGCCGCATGTTGTACCTCTGGAACCTGAGGTGCTAGTGCAGAAAACACTGGAGGTGTCTGGCCTTGATCAGATAACCCGCTAAGATAAGCAAGAACCTGATTGATCATCTCTGGGGTAGGTTGGAGTGGCAATCCCTCACTCTGTACTTGTTCATTCTCCCCTTCCTCACCCTCTCTTATCACTTCCTCAGTCGGTGGAGGAGTCACCGCCCAAGTACCTGATGGGCTAGGTGCTTGTCCTCTTCCTCTAGAGGACGTCCTCCCACGACCTCTACCACGGCCTCTTGCCACTGTTCCTCTCCGAGCTACAGCCCCAGTGGCTGGCTCAGACGCATCCTGTCTTGCCGGTGTTGGTGTTGGTGCAGTCGTTGCTCTAGTTCTAACCATCTGTGAAATAGAGTGAAGATGGTCAGATACCAATTTTTATCACCTAGATACCAATTGGATCCAAGTAATAGCACGAAAGAAAGAATGAAAGAATGGAATTTTCCTAAAGTCTTATAGCCTCTCAAGGAAAAGTAAAGGCGTCCCCCTACCGTTCCTTAAGACTCTACTAGACTCGTTCTTGTTTGATGAGACCAACAAACCTAATGCTCTGATACCAAGTTTGTCACGACCCAAAACTGAGCCGCGACTGGCACCCACACTTAACCTACTATGTGAGCGAACCAACCAATCTAAACCCCAACATTTCAAACATAATTAACAAAATACAATGCGGAAGACTTAAACTCATTAATAAAATCAATTCAATAACTATTATTATCCCAAAAATCTGGAGTCATCATCACAAGAACATCTAATGATCAAATTACTAAACTAAGAGTATCTAGAAAGTAAAAACAAGTGAAGAGCTAGTCCATGCCGGAAGTTCACAGCATCAAGACTTGAAGAAGAAGATCCAGTCCAAGCTAGAAGCATTAGCTCACCCTGAATTTCTGACGTAGTGAAGAGTGGCTAGAGTTGCGGTTGATTTGAAGACGACGGCACGTTTGCTGCACTCCACAAATAAACAAGAAAAAAACATACAAGTAGGGGTCAGTACAAAACACAGGTACTGAGTAGATATCATCGGTCAACTCAAAATAGAAAACAGTATATATCAGTTAATATCATAAATCAACTATAATACTCAACATGTAGCAACAACAAGTACTAAAATCATCAATAAGTATCACCAAGTTCATCCATGAGGGCTCAAGCCTCAATACCATACTCATTTGGGAATTAGGTTCATTAGATCGAGTATATTATCATCATCTTTCAAGATTCATTATCTTTCTTCCTCTTGTGTCGGTACATGACACTCCGATTCCCCTACAACTATGTGTCGGTACGTGACACTCCGATCCCTTACTTCTATGTGTCGGAACGTGACACTCCGATTCCCTAATTCTACGTGTCGGTTCGTGACACCCGATCCCCTAATAATATTTGTCGGTACGTGACACTCTGATCCCCTAATTCTACGTGTCGGTTCGTAACACCCGATCCCCTAATACTATGTATCGGAACGTGACACTCCGATCCACTAATATCATTCTATCGAATCATCAAGCCTTCTCTTATACCAAGGCATCATCAATCTCATTACTTTAGTTCATCAAGCCTTCTTTATACCAAGGCATCATCATTAACATAGTAGATTAGGGTTTCTTTCAAGATTTAGGATTCAATAGCTTCATCATGCTTATTTTATCACAATTTCATAATCACAATCATGCAAGCATACAATTAAGCATATAGAAGGGTTTACAATACTACCAATACATATCATTCGCTATTAAGAGTTTACAACGAATAACTTAAAAACCATAACCTACCTCCACCGAAGAATTTGATCAAGCAAGCAATTTCCCTAAAGCTTTGTTCTTCTCCTCGTTTCTATCTCTCGATCGATCAATCCTCTCTCTCTTTGTTCTTTCTATTTTGCTTATTCAAACCCTCTCTCTTTTACCCTAATTATTATATAATTAAGTTTAAAAGATGGCAATAATAACCCACTAATTAACTCAAGGTTACCTCTTTTAACCCCTAAGTAATTAGACTTATTAACATTAACCCACTAACTTTATAATTAAAGCAGGAATAGTCAAAAACGTCCCTTAAAACATTTAAAGAAATCCGACCCAGACTGGGATTACGCAACCTATGACGGCCCGTCGTGCCTGCGACGGTCCATTCTGCAGGTCGTCGCAAAGTTCAGAGACTCAATTTCCACCAAAGAGTCTGTGACGGTCCGTCACGCCTGTGACGGTCCGTCTTGCCATTCCGTCACGAAGTTCAGAGAGTCGATTTCAGCACCCAATTTTCTAATTTCTAAGTGTTATGGAACGAGACCCCCTCGACGGTCCGTCATGCCCATGACGGTCCGTCGTGGGGTCCGTCGTATCAGCCAGTTTTTTCAGAATAAAATCTGCTACTCAAAACGACTAAATAGGTCGTTACAATAGATACCTATTTACCCATCGTTCATCCTCGAACGATCACTAGAAAAGAAACAAGGGCGAAAGGGAGTACCTGAATCTGTGAACAGATGTGGGTATTTTTCTTGCATATCAACCTCCTTCTCCCAGGTGGCCTCTTCAACTGGTCGATTCTTCCATTGAACTTTAATGGATGCAATCTCCCTGGACCTCAACTTGCGAACTTCTCTATCTAAAATAGCAACAGGTTCCTCTTCATAAGTCAAATTCTCATCAAGCAGAACAGAATCCCAACGAATGATGTAGTTTCCATCCCCATGGTATCTTTTCAACATGGACACATGAAATACCGGATGCACTCCGGACAGCCCTGGAGGCAAGGCTAATTCATAAGCCACCTCCCCTACTCGCTTAAGTAGTTCAAATGGTCCAATATACAGGTCGTTACAATCAGCTTGCTTGATTTCAGTTCTTCGGTGAAGGTAGGTTATAGTTTATTCTATTTGATAGAAGGACTCTTAATAGTGGTTGATAAGCATTGAATGATATTGTGAAGTTCCTGATTTAATTGATTGTGTGTTCTCTAATTTTTTTGAAATCCTTAGACCATGAAATTAATAATCTTTTTACCTTTCTATCGAAGTGATGTTTTGAATAAAGAAGGCTTGATAAAATATTGTTAATTTAGTGAAAAGTAGGGATAATTAAATGATAATTTTATAATATTAATAGATGTGAGTGTCATGTTCTGGCATACTATTATGGATCTGAGAGTCACATTCCTACATGATATTATGGATCGGAGTATCACGTTCCGACATGGTATTATAGGATCTAACTGTCAAGTTCTGACACGGTATAATTGAATTAGAGTATCACACTCTAACATGGTAAAATTAAAGGAAAAAGATATTGAATTAACTTAATGTACTCAATCTAAAAGAACCCATTTCTCAAATTAGTGTGGTGTGGAGACATGAGTCCCCATATGTGTGCCTTATATTGTGATTTATTGGGCACTTACAGTAGTGTTGTTGTCACTGCTTCATGTTGTTGTTTGTTGCTTGCCACCTACTAAGTGTCATAGTTGACTTTATACTATTATTCATTGAATATTAGTTTCCATATTGGGTTGGACGATGATACTTACTTAGTACATGTTGCTCCGTACTCTGCCCTACTTGTGTTTTCCTTTTATAGAGTGCATCGAGTGTACAAACGATTTCGACGTGCCCTCATTTGTATCCAGTCTCTAGCATATTAGGTTCTTGGTTGAGCTCCTCATTCAAGCTCATATTGGATTGTCTTGGTCATGACATAATGTCCTATTTTTTCAGACATAAACTATTTTATTTATTTATTTGGTGTCTTTAACACTCTTAGACTTAATATTTGAAGATAAGATGTCCTTAATTTGACAACTTTCATATTTTGGGAATGACATTTAGTAAATTTGATTTGAGTTTCTTACACTAATAAAATTTAGTATTCTGTATTAAAATTAATATTTCATAAGTTGAATTATAAATAAAAGTTGGGGTTGGATTCATTGGTTCTCCCACCTAGGAGGTTAAGTGTGGGTGTCACTCATGACTCCTTTAGGGTCATGACAAGCTTGATATCATAGCGTTAGGTTCGGTGATCTCATCACACAAGGAAAAGTCTATTAGAGTCTTGAAGAACGATATGGGAACTCCTTTACTTTTATTCGGGAGGATATTAGACATTAGGAAAACTTTATTCTTTATTTCTTTCATGCTACTACCTGAATTTACTTGGCATCTAGGTGATACAATTTGTATATGAACTTCTTTACTCTATTTCACATATGGTTAGTATTGGAGTATCATCAAAAAGAAAAAATTTGTATCCTTGAAAATAGGTATATTTTCTCAATTAACTACATGGCCAGTAATGACAATTGATCAACATAATATTTTTTGTTAAGTTTATAAGGTTGATACCCTCATTCTTAATGAGTATTACTTATGAAGATGCTTATACTTTCATTGTTTATTATTTTTACCTACTTCATAATATGAATATAGTTGAGAGGCTTAGTGTTTCGTTTGTCATATACTAGTTTTGGAGAAACGCAAAATGTTGTGGTAGTCTCATGTTGACTGTCGATTATTAAAGTTACAACCTATTACTTAGGGCAACATTTTCTAGCTTCTTCATCCATTTAAGTACCCGTAATCTAGAGAGATACGAGGAGAGTTGGTTTCTAAAATAAATAGAAATGGAAGATATGTGTTGTCGCTATTAGGTCAATTTTGTACTTTATCTAGATATGTGACAACATGCAAGAGTTTCATAAGGGACAACTAGAAAATGATAATCATTACTTTAGAAAATAAAGTTAGTACGACTTTCATATTGTGTATGAGTTTTTTAGCGAATGATGAAATTATGTTGCGCAATCAAGGTCAAAATCTTTACTACGATCCCATGGATTGATTTTATATTAAGTAGGGTAAAGTTTTACTTTTGTTATCGACATGATCTATCAAAAAATCCTAATTTCATGGGGGTAGAGAAAAAATGGATTTATAATTTTATAGATATTCAATGGGTATAATTGTTTGAGCTATTTGGGTGCAAACTTCTCGATAAGTATTATGTATTCTAGAGATGGATTTAACAACCTTTCATGGTACGGTACGGTACTAGTATTACGTGGAAAAGAATAAATCGATTGTCAAGTAAAGATACTACCTACTTAACGATCTATCAGTGGTATCACATGTTTAGATAATGAGATTCGATGTTGCTTTTACAATCGATAAACTAACTAGTTTATTACTAAGGATGCTCATATTAAGCATATTTTTAAAGGACAATTTTAGTGGTGAATCTTTTGTACGATATCAATACATTTAGGTGGTGAAATGTATCTTGAGAGTTCTAGGACTACTGATTTTTTTTAAACTCCAAGGAGTGGATTAATGCTGGAATGAAAAACTTATGGATAAAGAAAGTCAGTGAATGTACTTGGGTGAATTCGATTGAAGATTTTAGTTAGAAAATATATATAAATTTTTGGTTAGTCCTTTGGATCTGATTGGTATGACTCGTGGTGAGGTAAAAGGTTTATGATCATGATGGAAATATGAGTTAGTGATGGATTGTAATTGAGATTCAATTGTACAATACGTATTGTTGGTTAAATAAATTTTATATGGAAATAACGACTTGTGAGTATCTAAGTATGTGATTTTCTACATTTAGTAAGTAGTGTGGTTGAATGGAGAGTTTTGAGAGATGTTGGGGTAACTCTCGAATATAATTTAAAGGAGCTAGATTCATAATGAAAATAAAATAAAAATTAGTGGGATGAGTTTAGCCTTATAAAAAAGTGAGCGTAAGAATATTTTCCCAGATTACAAGGACTTAAAACGTATCGTCAATGGGATTGAGAATTGGGTTCAATGATGCTTAATTTCATCCGTTATGTGTATAATAATAGTGTCATGTGTTCATCAGACTGTTAAATTATTTGATAAGATTTGATATAAAAGTGAACATACGTCCAACTAAAGTTTGATGACAGGTTGCTTTGTGATTTAAGTTTTGTAATGAGTACATTTGGATTTTTGGTGAAAGATATGGTAAGATAGATGGAGAGGGGATTAATGATATGCCAAGATACATGAATACATAAAATTTTCAAGGTAAGAGCTAATATTGATATATAAGGGAATGAATTACACAATTGGATCCGCAATTCATTTTTTGTTTGTTTTGTAAGTCTACATTCTTATTTGTATATTTTGTCAAGATTTAAATTTGCAAGATAAGAAATGATCATTCAATTATGTATTGAGAATTTGGAAGGACTTCTGTGTAATTTTGGTCATGAATAAGTTTGTTAGTTCTGTTTTTTTGTCACAAAGAAAGGTTTCACTTAAAGTGTAGGTTTAGAGTATAAGGTGAAATTTCATGGCTTGTTTGTTAAAGGATGAGATGAGTAAGCGAGCTAGAGATATTAACAAGAGTCTAATACATAGATGGATTGAGATATTTTGAATTTTATGATACGTTGCATAGGAATTTGATCGTTAATATAGCTTATGATCTTATAATACATAGAATAATTTGAGTGACCAAGAATTTTCCTTAGTGTTGGCATGAGGTATGTGATGGTTTAGAATAGTAGCTGAAGCATACTATGTGGAAGTGTGTGAAGTTTATTTTGGGTGTAATTTAATAGTTTTATCTCAATAGAAAGGTACTATCAAGTTATAAAATAGTGCCATTAGCCTTGTTTGGGACTCGTTTTTGTCATAAAATGCTTAAATAGAAAGGGAGATACCTATAGTTTGAACATGTGATTGATAAGAATACTTTGATCCTAATAATGATTTGGTAGTAAAGTCAATTATTGGTGTGGTTATGAGGTTTTTTTAGTATTAAGATTGTTGAATTAAGTGGATATGGTGTTCAATAAACCAACTATGTGTACAATTAAAAAAGGGAATAAATTGGTGATTGTGGGTACTTAAAAAAATAATCAAAGAGATAGAGTCAAATGAATAAAAATGTTTACTATTAGGGGCAACAAATGGGTGGGTTGAGTTCAAATTGGAAATATTAAAATGGGTTGATAAGAAATCGGGTTGAGTCTTGACCCGCCCAAGTTTACTTTGGGCTCAAATGGGCTAAAAATGGGTTGGGTCTTGAACAGCCCATTTTGACAATATTAATCTCAATAACTTAACATATTGTTATTTAACTTTTATAATTCACAATTTGATTTTTCGCTTAAGTATTTTTTGTTAAAAATATAACAAATGGATTAGATAAATCCCAGAAGATGTTAAATCGATAATAATTCATACCTTTAATATTGAAGCATATCTTGATAAAAAGTTTTAAAAGAGTTGAAATTAGAGATTGAATTGGGCTCAATTGAAAATTTTCTTGAAAGGTTGGAGCTTGAATGGTTGAGATCAAACCCAATTCAAACTATCTTGTGAACAACCCTTAAAATTTTGGGCAGGTTACCTATGGTTGATTTTATTTTTGACACCCCCATGAACTATTGAAAAAGTATCTACAGTTACTCAACCTGGTTATTTACATTTTTATGTAACAAACTACTTCATTATTGTCATGGTTTAGAATATAATTCACTTTCTCCATCCCTTTGTGTTTTTGCTTTTATGGGTGAGTCCGTCATAGTGGATCAGGTGTACCTATCCAGTGATGTGCTCTTGATTGGGTAGGACGTTTAGGCATACTTGGTTATGTCAAATGAAATAACTGGTGTTTTCTTTGAGCTATTAAAGTATACTAGCCATTCTACACATACAATTTTGCTTATGAGCATTTATAGGAGAGCTACCATGAAAATTTACAGTAAGATTTATCTCATTATGGGTATCATGCTTTGACTACGCGTAGATATCCAATTGGTTGGTATGATACTTTTGATATGAGACCTTTGATAATAATATTTTGAAGGAATTGATGACACAACTACCCTTTCTTATCCTCACCTTCTTTTGATCGTCCGAGAATGAACGTGCGTACATTGGTATCTAATGTAACGACCCACTTGGTCGTTTTGAGTAGTGGAGATTTTTATTTTATAAAATACTTTTTGATAGACTATAAATGCACATTTTGGACTATTTGTATCAGCATTTATGAACTCAATAGGGTAGTTTAATAATTTATTTAGTTGGTGATTATAAAAAATAAATGTGAACTTAATAGTCGGTTACTTTCACACTTTTATAGTTTGTCTTATATAATAATTAGAGAAATAGTATTTTGTAGAAAGAATAAGGGTTTGAGAGAAAACCACTACATGAAAATCAATCGTGGGTCTTTCCGATGATACGTTTCTTTGTAAATCAAAATCTAATTTTGGAAAGAATATTGTACTACTATAGACTCGAATGGATGGAATGGATGTGTTGTATAGTTGGTACTTGTTGTTAATGTTTAATTAAGAAGGAAAATTTGGCAATGTTGAAATTGAAATTTTGAATTTAGCATGACTTATTTTATATATATATATATATATATAATATATATATATATATAATATATATATATATATATATATATATATATATATTAGAAATTGTTTCAATTTTAATTCATAAAAGCTTAAGGACATCCCGTTGTTCTTGGTTGTAGAGTTTGATTATTATGGGAAAAAGATTATGAGTAGATAATAATTGAATAACGATGATTAATTGAGGATTATGGTCAATTATTAATTAATATTTAGAGTATAGAGTAGATCGTGCTTTTGAAATTTTACTTTGGGGTGGATTTAAGTTAAACAATTCTTAGTTAGTTTCGATGTGTTGTATATTTGTTATGGTAGGGAATATAGTATAGAGAAGATCTCGTTCGAAGTGATGCATTGAATAAAGAAGACATGATAAAATATTGTTAATGCACTAAAAAATGTGGTGATAATAAATTCTACATTAAGAATATTAATGGATCGAAGTTTCATATTTCAACTGGTATTATGGATCAGAGTGTCATGTTCAAACACAACATTATGGATCAGAGTGTCATGTTCTGCCACAGCATTATGGATCGGAGTGTCACTTTTTGACAAAGTATTATTGGATTAGATTGTCACTTTTTAACACGGAATAATTGGATCGGAGTGTGAGGCTCCGACACGGTAATATGAAAGGGAAAATATATTGAATGAACTTAATGTACTCAATTTCAAGGAACCCATTTCCCAAATAAGTGTTGTATGGAGGCATGAGTCCCCATACATGTGTTTGATATTGAGATTGATTGTGTACTTACTTTAGTGTTGTCAATTGTTCATGTTGTTTTTTACTTGTCACCTACTAAGTGTAAAAATTGATTTTAGATTACTTTTCATTGCATATTAGTTTTTATTTAGGATTGGCCGATGATACCTACTCATACATGTTGCTCTGTACTGAGCCCTACTTGTGTTTTCCTTTGTTCCCTTTAATGGATTGCAGCGAATGTACGACGACTTTGACTTACATGTTGCTCCGTACTGAGCCCTACTTGTGTTTTCCTTTGTTCCCTTTAATGGATTGCAGCGAATGTACGGCGACTTTGACTTGCCCTCAGCCCTAGCTAGTGACCAGCATATCAGGTTCCAGGTTGAGTTACTCATTAAAGCTAATTTTAGACTCTCTAGGTCATACATGATGTCATCAGATTTGGGACATAAACTATTTTATTAACTTATTTTGGTGTCTTTAAAAATTAGACTTAGTATTTGATGATTGTTTGTCCTTAATGTGATGACTTTCAGGTTCTGAATATTACATATAGAAGACATTAATAGATTTGTCTTTCTTACACAAATAAGATCTAAGTTTCCGCATTATGATTAGCATATCATAAGTTGAATGATAAATATAAGTTTGGGTTTGATTCATTGGTTCTTTCACGTAGGAGTTTAAATGTGGGTTCCACTCATTACTCGTTTTTGGTCGTGACAATAACTAATATTCTATAAAATAGGGGTGAAGTAAATTCAAAATATAACATTAATGGGCTGAAACAAAAAATGAGTTGTATAATTTTTGACACAGATCATTTGTGCATTTATAATAGGAGATTTTTTATTTTTATTATTCTTCATGAACTGGTGAAAACCTTAATCTTTAACCCATTAAAAGGATTTGAGACCTATATTAGGATTGGCTTGTTGTGGGATCTACTAAAAATAACCCTTCAAGGCCACAATATATTTGATGGCACGAGTAATTGTTTGGTTTAAAAAGATGTTATTGAAATTGACTTTTGTGAAGAATTTTGACTTTTTTGAAGAGTTGCGACTTTTCTGAAGAGTTGAAACTTGGATGAAAAGTTACGACTTTTTCGTAAGGTTGTGACTTTTTTGAAGGGTTGTGCGTTTTATGATAAGTAACACAAGAAGCCATTCACACTATCATCTATTATTTATAATTAGATGTGTTTTTCTTGTTTTTCAATAACAAATTTTTGAACTTCTTTCTTTTCTACTAAATATAGCATTCTCAGTGAATTTTACTGTTGTTGATTTGTTTGTTGACACCGTGGTTTTATGTAATAATACGTAACATTATTCTATTATGAGAGGATATATTTCATCAACCTTGAGTAATTGAGGGGACTAATTTTCTTATCAAAACATTTTTCATTTAGTGGGGTCATTTTGTTTTTTTTGAGAAAATATTTTGTTTATTATTTTTAACTTTTTTCAGATTCTATTTTCTTTACTGGTTTTAAATTTTTTATTTCGAAAAAATTCTTTAAATTTTGTTGTTTCTTACCAGTTCTTCAAAAGTATTTTTTTAAGTATCTTAGTAATATTTTAACACAAAAGGTGTCTTTGAAGTTCAGGTGTTTATATCATCGAATGGTGCATTATACACAAACATTCTACTAATCAGCTTTGATGTCTCCTTTGGAGGATAGTTTTTTTGTAGCTCATGCCGAAAGGTCTAACATTTATCTTCATATGAATCATAACTTCTTCGTATCAAACATTAGCTATCTTTATTTCCTGAAGAATATGCCTAAGTTTTTGCTTTTCTCCTTTAGCTATTGTTTTCTCCAATATTTTATAGCCTAAATTGTTTGCTTTCTACTGTGGACTTCTAACCTTTCCTTATTTTTATGAGTTCATTTTTCTTTTGAAATCAACAGAATTCATGATTTTTAGGCAAATGTCTGCTAAGGAGGAGGTTGGGGAGAGTCGTGCAGATGTTGTATATGATGGGAGTGCTTCTAGAATCAGTGAAATTGGACATGAACTTTATCGTGTTTCTGAGTGTGACTATGGCGAAGGCTTACCATATCGTGTTTCAAGTTCATGAACCTTTAGAAATAGATATTTGTATCTTCCGAAGCATTTTAAGGATCCAAAAGGTGGACAGAAAAATGCTTTTCAACGTAATATTTTGGTTGAAAAGTATCTCCAGTTTTTCCTCATTTAGTTGGATGATTCCTTCGATGAAGTCACTAGGCACAAAAGGTTATCTTTTTGGTAGATAGCACGTAGATATTTATTCGGTTGTTTGCGTCCATCAAAAAAATACTTAACACATCTTTTTATTGACCTGATGCCAAATTTGTTTTCAATTATATTGATTTTGACTTAGATATGATAGAGAGGACTACGCCTTTACGGGAAAATTGCAGTTTTTACTGTCTGATTTTCTTATAAGAGTCATTACTTGTAAAGCTGGTAACAAAATTTGTAGCAGTTTATCAAAAGAAAATCCTTTTCGGGCCATGGTTTGTGATATTTGTTGCAGTGGACCTGGTTTTTGCCGAGCTTATTGTTGTATGCTTTGCTGCAAAACTATCATTTCAGACTATGATGGGTACAATTCTGTTGATGTGAAGCAACAATAGATGGCTAAATGTGTGGACATGTTTCCTATCTAGATTGTGGCTCTACAAGCGTATATGGATGGGAATGTTTGAGGAAGCATCAATTTGAATGCACAATATTTATGTCGATACTGTGATTCAAGGATGGATTTGGTTCCACATGATCTGAAGCTTATAAACGCCTACACATCTATTTCTTCTCGTGCTTACATTGAAAAGATTTTGAATGTTGGTATTTGTATTTTGCGTGGCTCACAAAAAAGAAGTGGAAAAGAGTTGTTGCATCATAATGAATCAATAAAGGCAAAGGTATAGCTAATTAATGAATTGTACTTTTTTTTCTTTATGATGCTATCTGTTTTTGTTTTGAGGTTTATAGCTACTAGAATGGCCAATTTGATAATAATATCAACTTACCAAAAGAGTTTGCATTCAAGATGCATTCAAAAAGGGACGTTGTGTGTATAGCACTGGTAACTTGTCTCCCCTCTCATCATCATGTTTTTGTTGATCAATTACTTTGACTTGAATATTTGTATCTGAGCAAGACATCTCAATATGTGCAAATGTTTTTCTCTTTCGATAAATATTGTTTATTTCTGGACATAAATATATACATTTGTTGATTTTTTCAAGTTAAATACCCTAGATTTTAGATAATTAGATTTTAAAAAAAAACATATTATATAAGCTGTAAAGAGATAAAAGACACAATTGATAAAAATGTTGTTTTACTTGTTCGAATCACCAATGTCATCCTAATCGAGTCCCCTTGTTTTCCGTGGAGCTTAAATGTTTCCAATTAAATAAATTTTGAACTCCCTGACATTAAAAAAAAGCTAGGATAAGTGTGTGATAGTTGTTTCCATCATTGGAAAATTCATTCTTCATTGATTCTAATAGGTAGGTTGCACGCTCGTCTAGAGTTCATTTTATGCGAGTCAATCTCCTCGATTCTCGTACATTCATTTATGGATCTTCCTTCATTATGGTAGTGTGTGACTTCTATCTGTGTTTAAATTTATGCTTTCTTTTTACAGATTTTGGATGTATCTCTTTTTTTTCTTGCATAGATCTTTTAGTATTAGTGTCATTCTTACAACATATAGTTAAAAGAGCTAACAATATGTGTTATATCATTCCTCCTTAAGATATACTACTAAGATTTCCTGGAGTGTATCAATAGCTCTTTAAATATATGAAGATATTGTTGTTGTTTTTCTTGTGATTCTTCTTACTTAGTTAGCTTACAAACTGAGCACTAGTGGGTTGTTCTCACTGATACTTCTGAATAATTTTTAATGCGGATTCTGGCACTCGTCGCGGTGGCTGATATTTTCTAGTTTTGAAGATCTTTTTGGGATAGTGGTGATATCATGTTTTTGGATCACTATTAGTTGCATGTGATATTTACAGTCCTTATTTCTTATCAGAGACTTATGATGTGTTTCATATTCTAAAGTTGTATTAGATGATCTTTATACTTATGCTACCTGCTTTTTTTGATATTCTCTGTTGTTCTTTTCATTCATTTTTGGCCTGACCACCCTTTTGGAGTCTCGTATATAAGTGTGTTATTTTTGGCTTATACATTTTTTTGTGGGGAGGGGGGGTGGTTGGAGTGTCTGCCATCAAAACCTCGACTTTGGGATCCTGAAACAATGCGTGTCAAACGACAGGAGACATATTTAAAGAGAGTCGAACACTTTTTATCTCCAATACCACCTTTCATTATTCCTTGAGAAGAGCAAATCTTGTATTGTTTATTTAAAGTAGAATAAATACGAATACTCTATTAAACTATATGTTCTTTTTAATTCTCATATCTAACTATATATCACTTTCATTAGGATGCAATTAGCGTGAATAAAATACAAAATATTAAATAATGAATAACAGTACGTGGAGGTACTCATGGGTCGGTTATTAATAAAAAGACAAATTAACACCAAATTAATCGATTTTAAAATTAGTAAAACAAAACTAAATTCATATGAATCACCCTTCGTGTTCACAGTTCCACGAAGGCTCTGACCACCCAACTCGAAAAAGACTACCTCAGAATAAGTTTACTACTTGTGGTAGAGTGTATACTACCTACTGTAGAGACTTCGAGGATCTCCCACATTAATAGCTAGATTTTTCAGTGTGGAAGAATGAATATTTAGAATCCCCATCATTTGTAATAGAAAGTTATTGTTGGTCTTAGGAAGTTGATAACTTTTGAGTGGAGTTAGGTGCAACTGTTCATTAATTTCTTCGTATGTTAAAATGTATAATGGAAGCAGAATGTATCAATTGCTCTTTATAAATAGTTGATCTAGAGTTGGCAAATGGTTTAAACAGGACTCTAGTGAAATTATAGTATGGGCATAAGGAGATTCAAAGTATAAATTTTGAGATAAATACTAGAATGTATACCTAATATTTAAATATAAGATAAAACATATTTTGAAACCCATTTGCCGCTACACTTGTATCTTCCCTTACGTCAAACGTGTAGTTGAAACATTCTAAGGCATTGAGTAAAGGAAACGCATCGGGGAAGTAGCTTGCTTGACTTCAAATCATTGGTGGAGGTATGTTATGGTTTCATTTATTTTAAAGATAGAATCTTAAAAGTTCTTGATAAATAATGAGTGATATGGTGAAGTTCCCGATTTACTTGACCGTATGTTCTATGGTTGGTCAGAAATCCAGAGATTCTGAAACTAATAATCTTGAGTCCTCTCAATAGAAGTGATGTTTTGAATAATGATGTCTTAATAAAATATTTTTAATGCACTTAAAAGTAGGGATAATAAATGATAATTTAACAATATTGATTGATCTAAATGTCGCATTTCGACACGATTTAATGGATCAAACTAGGGTGATCAGAAGATTGAGTTTCTTTGAAGGGTAGAGTTTCCAAGGCTTGCAAGAAGTCAAGATTGGTGAGTCATCATAGCATCTGAGGACACCACCACTATATTGTCTTTTATGTTATTTTCTGTGTTTAGACGTTTATGGGTTTTGACCCAAGACTATTGTATTCGTGATGTTATAGATGTTTTTGGAGACGTATGTTAGAGGTTTTATAAAATGATTCCGCATTATGTTTCGAAAGAAAAGTTTAAATTCCGCACTTCTTTTCGTATATATGCAATGAATGATGCGTAAGTTCTGTACAAGACCTTCGAGAGGTCAAGTACGTCGTGTTCCGATTTGAAGGATGCCCTAACTTCTAGGGTGTACTTTGGGTCGTGACACTCCATGTTCTAGGTTATTCATGCACATATCTGATGGATTATTGATATCATATGAGAGCACTGTAAATTGGTGAAATGTCTACAAAAAATTTTAAGTAAAAATAATAAGTATTGAAGGCTAGTAGTTATGTTCTACCTTTGCTTATCTGAAGAATTTTTAGTGAGAATTAAAATTTTCATTTCGACAGAAGCAAGAGGCATCTAACACTATTTTAGATGCTCTGCTATTAGTATTAGTTGCAGAACTATTCATCTAAGACTTGATTATCTGTTCACGGATATCAATATATGTGACTATAGTTGCTTCTGTTGAAAATATAATATTGTTGCGAAGGGATCAATAGACTTAGTTCTAGAGGTTCATATATGACATGCTAAATATTATGGTTGGTGAATTTTTTGTTGTTTTATGCCATAGTCCTCGAATTATATTTGATCACATCGATATTTCTTTGTGTTAAACTTGTGTTGTGTCCAATGTTTGGGAGTAATTTTGTTTATCAAGTTACAGAATCTTCAGTTATTTATAAAACAAAGATAGAACATTCTAGATTCTGCCACAAGTTTGATTTTTGAACATCTGATAAGAGGATCATATGTCAATGTTTATTTTCATTGCATCGGATGTGCTAAAATGAATGTGACTTGATAAATGCTCAATGAGTGGCCAAAAATTGTTGTAATAAATACAAAACTCCAATACTTGTTTGATGAGTATTACAGTACACCCAATAGAGAATGATCTAAGAGATGGAAGGCAGATGAAGTCAATAGTTCGTACTTCAAATTGTGTTATGTTCAACTCTATATATAGCAACCAGCTTATTCAAATTCCTTCTCTTTGGTGATTATACCTTGGAAGATGTACTCCTCAAGCTTGATGGTGAACTTTAAATTCGTTACGGTTCATTACTTAATGATGTGGTGCGAGTGAGCTATGTGATCCACTTGATGCTCGTTTTCCCAATTGTTTTCTTTTCCCTTCCTTAAATATGGATGGCCTCTGTTTCCCCTATGCAATACCTATTGACTATGATAACCGCAGATTCCTTTTAGTCACAACAACTCTAATTTGTCTCATATTTTTAGGAGGAAATTGTGTACCCAACATCTGGGATGCCTGTCAGTTTACTGGCGCCACGGCTACTATGTTTGTTGGTTTCATTTATTCAGCTGCTATTGTCCTGAGGTGCGTACCATCTTCCCTTTTCAACTACTTATCTGTAATCATCCTCACATACTCAAAGTTTATTCTCCATGTTTGTAATTGATCACAGAGATACACATGGAATTGCAACCACGAGGGACATACTAGTGTCATCGGTCATAATATTGTTAGTCCTTTCCTCAAATAGTGTGGAAATCTGCATTGACATTTACAACCTTTTCAACAATGCAGTTGAAGCTTACAAGAGCGCAATAGAGTTTGATTCTTTGGCCACAGAAGGTTCATAGTCAATTGTACTTTCGGGTAAGTCAATTGATTCTATGGTTCCTGATTTAAGATACATGGATCACGATGCAGGGATCGATCTATGTTCTGTATAGCAAAGAAAAATCATAATCTACAAAATGGCTAACATTATGAAATTGAGAGCATTTGTATCAAGTTCTTGACAACTTTTCTTGATACGACTTTCACATAGTTATAACTTTTCATTCAAAGTAATGGAAAATCTCAACATCTAAAGTTGTTTAGTATACTTTCATCTTATTTACATACTTAAATCCTTGTTTGCTAAAAAGTAAAAATGATGTACTACATGTGATGTACACTACAATTATATCTTTATGAGTCTATTCTCTCATTTTACTGTAAAACTTTTCAGTTATGCTCACTTTATTTTGTTCATACTAAAAACTTTAGTAGATTAAAATTGATTGTTTGGTCGACTTATCTTTCTCCTTTATTTCCCATATTACATATGATCGTGAGCCAAGTTATCATACTATCACAGACTCAATTTTCTTGTTTATTTATTGTTGAATGCATTTTTTTATTTGTTTTGATAACTTGAACGGTTACATCACTGTAAATAGGCTTATATCCTTCATTGTATGGAATTTAAATGGCTACATTAGTACCATGACTGACATACACTCATATTCATCATTTGGATTGTTACAAAGAGAAAGTTTTCCAGCCTGAATGGAATTCAAAAAATTAAACCATCTTAGCTTCTTCGACAAATATGTTTGGTACCTATCTAGCGCCACCACCAAAAAGGGTTCCCCTTTAAATTTATTTATTACCAAACTAGCCTTCCCCATTAATGAAAAGTTGTGACTTTATGAAAAGTTGCGACTTTTATTAAAAGTTACAACATTTAGGAAGAGTTACAATTTTAATGAAGCATTGCGAGTTTTATGAAAAATTATGACTTTTATCTAAGGCTGTCACCTTTCTGAAGGGTTGTAAATTTTTCAAAGATTTGTGACCTACACTTTATTTAATATAAATAAAGGAATTTTCTACCACTATTATTTTTATGGTTTTTTAATTATACAGTAGTCCAATCGAAATATATTAATTATGTTTCTTATGAAGTTTGTTTCTTTCCTTAAATTTTTATTCCTCCTATTTCAAAGAGATTAATCTTTTCTATAACTCCTCGTTATTCATGTAACTATGACAATATCTTTTTAAAGTTTTTATTTTGATGACCTTTTTATATTCTGTTAAAAATTTCCGCAAGGATGATTGAAAAACGGTCTTCTCTTTCTTCCCATCCTACAGGTTTCTTCATATAAACAAATAAAAATGTTGTAATCGCAGTGTCACATTATTACTCTTAAACATCTTAGTCCATAACTCATGATACTGTTGAAACGGTTCAATTCATAATATTTGGTTCTTTTATATCAAAACATTTATTTCTGCCACTGTTATTTGTAGGTTTTTTCTGTATAGGGGAGATGAATTGAAATACATTAATGAAACTTCTTAATAAGTGTATTTAATTTCTCAAGTTTTCTCCCTCCTATCGAATGAAGTTTAATCTTTTACTGTAAGTCATAGTAATGTATGTATTGCAATTTGTTTATTCTTTTTTATATCTTTTCTTTAAAAACTGTGCTAAAAATCCAATGAGGATGATCGAAAATTTATTTTCTATTTTATCTATTTCTATAGTTTTATTCGTATACTTTTTGGGAAAATTTCTTGTAGGCTGTGCATTATTTGGTAGAACAAAACAATAAATATGTGATAACTAATACGCAATCAATGTTGAAGTTTGTTAAAAGAACCAAGCAAATTTCTCTCTTGTCTGACAAAGTTCGTATATTATTTTGATATCTCATTCTTAGGTACAAACTTTTTATATGCCATTGCACCCTTTCTAAAATATTAATATACAGAGAATCAAATCACTTCTTTTATCGCAGGTTTACTAATTTGTCATATTTCTTCGTCTCTTCTTTTTAGGCATAATAAGAGATCCAGTTTTCATGAAACTAATAAATGTCCAAATTACACTAAAACAAAAATATTTTTTTCTCCAATGAATATGCACATATACGAAGAGTGGTAGAGACTTTACCTACATTAATTAATTGTCATTAGATTCGATTTTTATAGGACACATACTGACAAACTATCTTCTTAAAAAATATGTTAAGAAACATGCGTTTTTCTGCTTGATTGTTAGGAAAGTAATGTTGTGTTTATTATTATTTGTGTATATTTATGAGTAAAATCACTCAAAATATTATGCTTTGAGATTTTAATAAGTATGTGTAAAAATTTTGGTTTAGAATATCAAGTTATGAATGATTTCGCCTACTTCTTGGTTGATAATGACTTTAATTCTTTGTAACTGCATAATATAACCATAACAATTATCATGGTTCAATTCAAAATAAGTTAGCTTGGTGATACAAAACCTAAAGGAATAGTAATAACTAATCTGAGTCGATGAGAAATATATTTATGATACTAATAACTATTTTAAGGTCATAAGAAAGGAGCCGTAGGTCCTCCATTTGATTTAGTTAATTATGTTCTTGCATAGATGTGATTTTCCATTAGTTGGGAGTGTTGTTCTTCGAGGATTTTTGGTCTCTTCTTTAATGTTTGATGTTGTGCTTTATAAGTTCTTGGAATTTACAAAATTTTCATTACTTGTGACCAACTATTTCCATTAAGATTTCTTATACTTCTTTCTTATACATAAAATATCTCTATGACTAGTAATTTTTGTATATAAAAAAAATATATATAGTACTTTTATGATTTTGGATTTCCTTAAGATAAATGAACTTACAATGTAGTGTATATATCAAAATTCTGAATATTACCGAATGATCAATGTGAACTTAATAACATACAGTTCGCACGGTTAATATATCTAATTTATTAATATGAAAGCTTTAGTTGCAATATTATCGGTATTAACCGTCAGTCCATATAAATGTCATTAAAGCCTTTAGCGATACCTGCTGCAATGACAATTGATTAAATGCCGCTAAAAGTTTTTATGTTGATTAATATTGCCACTAAAAGGAAAATTAAATACAACTAAAAGACTCTTTTGTTGTAGTGTTACTTTTTAAGAGAATAGGTACTGTAATTTTTCATCACCAAATCTTGTTTGTTTGATAAAATATGTTATTGAACTCAATGCATCTAATGGGTGTCAAAGGAACTACTTCATAAAAAAAAAAGTATATGAGTGGAACAGTTGGTGACTCTCAACTAAAAATTCTTTTTAGTTTGTGCATCTAAAGTTGATTGGTGAAACTACAAGCCAGCTGATTGATAAACAGATGGATGAAAATATCAACTCAACAAAATATCAGGTTGCTCTTTTTATTGTCTCTATAAGCTATATGAGAATACATATTAATGCTCTCAATGTACCTCCTCCAAATTTATTTTGCACCAACAAATATTTGCAGATCACGACAACTTGCAGCACAATTGTCTATTAAATGTATTGTTCTGTATTTTTTAATATGGACAATTTAAAGGTAGGGTTTCTTGAACTTGGTGTTGTGAGGTGTGAATTTTTTGAGAATAATATTAACAAATGTAGGCTTTATGAAAAAATACTCTTAATAGCTTTTTATTGCTACATTATAAGTCTCTTTGTCGTTGAAACAAATCAGAAATCTTTCAAATTTTTCATTAAATGTTGATCGCATGGTCTTTTATTTAACATGTAATTCACATTTGAAGAATAGAAAAAGTGCAGTACCCTAGGTTCCTCTTAGATCATAACCCCTGAGGGGGAACATGTGGTAGTTTTACAGTCCAGTTTTTTTAACATTACTTATAAGTACTTACAGTCAAAAGTAATTACATCATATGTGATTTCTGATAACATTGCTTAATTTGATTTTCGTTATAGGAATAACAGTCTAAATGTTCCAATTTAAGCATTGGGTAAAGAAGTGATATTTTTTTACCAACAACAAATTTTTCTTTTTAAATCAGGAAATATTCTTCCTCCATGTCCGGTCACCAGTGATAGATCTTATCAGGAGGGTGATGATAATAATAAGTGTGATAAGGAGAGTGAGAATGAGAAGTCTGATAAGGAGAATGAGGGTGATGAGGAGTAGTTGTATCAATTTGACATGTTAGAATCTATATTTTTGGAATTATTTTATCGTCTTTTAGTACATTTTTTAAGTTGGATGAAGTTTATTTTGAGATAGTTTAATGTATATGTTGAAAAGATTGTGTTATTTTTGTTGGATGAAGTTTATCTTAAAATAGCTTATTTGGAATTCTTTGGGTTGGATTAATTTTATTATGAAATAGCTTATTTGGAATTCTTTGGGTTTATTTGACATTAATTGTTTGATAAAAATATTGAGCTACGGAGGTAATAATCTCAAAAATAGAAAATAAGGATACCGACCTCCTGAGGTCAAAACATCAAAATAAAAAAAATGCTGAGTTTATTATAATTACTACTTCTTAACTAACTTTTGACTTGATTTATCTAGA
Source organism: Solanum peruvianum (assembly GCA_027705065.1). Taxonomy (NCBI): domain Eukaryota; kingdom Viridiplantae; phylum Streptophyta; class Magnoliopsida; order Solanales; family Solanaceae; genus Solanum; species Solanum peruvianum. Next base: position 56,598,150 of record JAKWJD010001763.1, read on the forward strand.
GTCTACAACATAATTACAACTTAATAGGGGAGAGTGTGACGACAAAGTCGATATTAGCAATTTGAAGGCACAAATCACAAATTAGAATGAGGACCATTGTTGGAATGAAGATGTTGGGTGAATCATTTTAAAAATGACCCATGAATAATTACAAGTGATCTGATATAGATTTTTTTTTTAACAAAAAATATTAATCCCCTTAAATTTTATACTAATATTATTTTAGTTCTACATAAATGGGTATATTTATACACGTGGACACTTACTTGGCATCTTCTTTTGATACAACTAGTAAATGGGCTCGCGCTTCGCGCGGTTAGAAGATTCTTATTTAAAATCTATTAGAATGTTTTTTTTGTATTTGGATGTTATAATCTATTTGTATAAATCTGATTTTAAGAGTATAGAGACTAGTTAATTCTAGTTTATCATTTGTTATATTAAAAGAAAAGGTAAAATTACAAATGATAACACTATTTTCTCGTAGTTTACGTAATTTTATTTTAGCGTGGTTTGTAGTGTCTTTAATGAGAGATCAAATAAGTATGTTCTCAATATTTTTCTTTTCAAATATCATTAGAATAAAACTATAAATTACTTTCACAATATTAAATATTTTTTAAAAATTTATTTATAAAAATAAATTGTTTATCAAGAGAAAAGGTTTTATAATCATATCAATAGGTAATATGTAGTCATTATGTGTTTGAAAATAAAGACGAAATCTTCCAAAAACAAATTTGATATGTAATATAGTTAAGATAATGTTTTGGAATTGAAGTTGTGCACAAACAAAACACAAAGGATCCTTGAAAAGTATGAAAGAGACGTAAGGGATATTGGGGAAAAAGTTCTAAAAAAATGTACTTTGGTGTGAAAGTCATCTTTGTGTATCTTATATTTTAATTAATTACTAATTTTAATTCTATCATTTGACTTTTTTTAATCCTATTAGTATTAACATTATTATGACACAAAATAATATCATATAAATCCTTAGGCTTGATTGCTTGTAGAGGAAAAGATTTCTTTGGAAAACATTGTAAATAAATGTATTTTGTAAAATGTTATTTGTGAAATTGCATAGTTTGAATTACATATAGTTTGTACTCACAAAAACTTATAACAATAACTTTACAAAAACATACAAAACAATATTTAAAACTTGTAGTAAAAACCAACAATTAATATTATAATCATAAATTAATGACTGTATAAAAAAAAAACATATGAGGACATATAACAATAAAATAAAACAAAAAAACGAAAAAATCGAGCCCAATGAATGTAGAGTGTGTCCTTGTTAGTGTCCTTGTTCGTCAGCCAGTCAACAGGAGCAAAATACACAAATTTTTAATTATGTAGAAGAAAGAGTTCTTCATCAAATATTTAATTGTGGGGTAAAAGAACTTAAGAATTTTCGTTATTTTAGATTGGCAGGAAACCCTTCTATTTATAGCTATCAAAGGGTAGTGTGAACAAACGAGAATTGTGCCTTACTAAAAAGGTTACAACTGTCAAAAAGTATTAACTTTTTGGAAAGGTCACAATCTTTCATACATGTTACATTTTATCATAAAAGTTGCATCTCTTAATGAATGTCACAACTTTTCGTAAAAGTCGCACCTTTTTAAAAAATGTCACAACTTTTCAATAAAAGTAACAATTTTTCATAGAAGTGACAACTTTTCATGATATCTTATTCAATTATAGTTTACCATTTGTTATATTAAAAAATCAGGTAAAATTAAAAATGATAACACTATATTGTCCAAGTTTAAATATTTTCACTTACCTTATTAGAGAGTGAAATAAAATTTTCTCAATTTTTTTCATTCCAAATTTATATATATATAATATATATATATATATATCTATAGATAGAATATATATATATAATATTATATATATATATAACTAATATTTTTATCAAGACCAAAAGTTATATAGTCATATTATATCTGAATAAGTAATATGTAGTCATTATCTGTTTTAAAATTGAAATATTACCTTCCAAAATCCTATTTCTATATGTAATATCATTATGATAGTGCTTTGGAATTGATGTTGTTCACAAACAAAATATTAAGGATCCTTGAAAAGGAAAAATAGAAGTAAGGAAAAATCGGAAAAAAAATTATAAGAAGTAATTTCGTGTGAAAGAATAGTCATTATTGTAAATCATATAATTATAATTAATTTCTAGTTTTAATTTTATCATTTGAAATTTTTTTTAGCTCCTTTTAATATTGACATTATTATGACAATAACAAAAAATCATATTAACAAATAACTCTAGAGAAACATAAATAAAATTTTTTATAATATGTGGTAAAAATAACAATCAATAAAATAAGCATAAATTAATAATTGTAAAAACATACCAGGATGCGTGACAGTAGAATGAAATAAAAAGAAAAAATCGTGTCCACAAAATGCAGTATGTGTTCTATTCAGTGACCCACTTAGAAGGATAAAAGTATACAAATAACTGATTGTATAGAAGAAGAAGAACAAGAAGAAGAAGATGACGATGAAGAAGAAGAAGAAGTGTTAGTAGTTCTAAATAATATATTTAACTTAATTGTGTAGAAGAAGAAGTTCAGAAATGGAAAGACTAATTTTGGAAATAAATAAAAGGGAATGCTTGTTTGTGTGTTTGTGTTAGTGCGTGCGCGTGTGTGTGTGTAGGTGTGTGAGAGAGAGAGAGATTAGGGAGTGCACACTATATACAATCATCTATTAAGTTATATGTGTTTTAATTCATATATGGTTATATTTATTGGGTTTTAAAAAGGTGTGAATGAAAAATGAAGAGTTGCGACTTTTATAAAGAGTTGTGACTTTTATGAAATGTTGCGACTTTTATGAAAAGTTGCGACTTTTATGAAAAGTTGCAACTTTTATGGAAAGTTGTGACTTTTATGTAAGGTGACGACCTTTCTGAAAGATTGTGACTTTTCCAAAGGTTTGTGACCTTTTCGGTAAGACACAATAAGAACCTTTTTGCACTACCCTTTGTTTTGTATAAATTGAGGGATTTCCTCTCATTTTGATAAAGAATTCATGGAGTTCTTCTTCAACTACTAAATCTAGTATTCTAAGTGTACTTTACTGCCGTTGAGTGGTTCGCTGACACCGGAATTTTGGTATCTATACTTTGGTGATGGAGATCATTTTACCCTTGGAGGTCATATGCCAAATAAAATCTCGGATACTAGAGGGGAATAATTTCCTTAAGGGGACACTGTGAGTTCAGTGGACTTGATCTTTTTCTATTAAAAATTTTCCAGATTCTGATATGTGCTTTACAAATTTAAGATTTGTGAATCAATTTCAGTTCTTCTATTCTTTTGTTCTTCACTGGTTCATTAAAATTGGAACTTCATGTTTCTGCAAAGTTTGTTGGAATCAGTAAGATTCTTTAGACACATATTAACAACAATTATTCTTTAAGAAAAATATTTCGTATTTTTTTTAAAATCTGTTTCTGATTCTAGTTTCGCTAATAGCTTTAATATTCTAGTAGTGAAAATGTTCTTGAACTTTGTTGTTTTACAAAGATGTTCAAAGTATTGTTCTAAGTATGGTTGAAATATAAGATGAACAACAATCTTAAGAAAATTAATAAACTGTTAGTATTTTTTTGTATTCTACTGATTGAGAGAATCTGATCATGAAAGTAGAAGATAAATGCATTACTTATACATAATTCGTTGCCTTGTTTAGCAAGATCGAAGTGAGAATTCAACAGAAATATTTTTATGGTATTCCGTTTAAAGATTACTAGGTAACCTTCTTATTGAATTATCTAAGGAGGAAAATAGTTTCTAAGAGTTATATGTGTATCTTTGGAAAAAGATCTGCAAAATTAATGAATGAATTTTACTTCGCAAATATTGTTTCTTTTCAAATTCTTTAGTTTGCAAAAATGAGAGATGCATATTTTTTTTTGATTAGTTGGAAGATTATTTTATAAGAAAAACATTCTACGTGAAAAATTATATGTGTCATTCTGTTTGGTGAAAAAAATGACTTTTGTAGTTTTCTACTCCATTAGAAATATTAGTGTGCTTGATTTTTGTAGACTAAAAACTTTTGTGGTTTTATACTCTGGATAAATTGGACTATGCAATTGGTTTGAAGAATATGAAAACTTCACATAATAAATCAGTGTTGTACTTTTGATTTTCTATAAACTTCATTGTAATATTGAAATAAATTGTATAATTTTTTTGTCCTTATTGTTATTATTTAACATACTAAGTGTTATGTCTATTTATGGTAGAGAAAAACTACTAGTGACTTAGAATTTGTGATTTTGTGTCTCTATGGAATGAACTTTGACATTGTGTAAACATTGTCAAAGAGAATTGCAGCACTGTAATTATTTCATAGAATAATATGTCCAACATTAAAATATGTGGGAAAACTATTTTCAAATACTTGAAAAATATTTTTGAGATCACATTTGAAATGTGGGGGTTATTAGTTTATGATTAGACTTGGTGTCTAATTTAACTTTGGAGCAAAAGATATGAATTTCAATGATACTTCTGTATTATGTTATACCCATAAAATTGTTGGAGTATATTTGGTATTGTGGTTTTTGAGTTTATCTATTACTAGTATATAGTGTGACTAGTCTGAAACATCCAAATTATATATATTGTCTATTATAATAATAGTATTTGCATAGACATGAATATTGGTGAATAGTCATTTGTTATGTTTTTTGTAAAACTAACATTTTGACTATATTGGCTTTATTGAACATGATGAAACTTTGTTCATGGGTAGTTCTATAACAATCATATTGAAAGTTATGAAATGTCCTTCTGAAAATGACATTTGACAATCTACGTAATGTTTGTATCACACAAATTTTAAAAAATAGGAACAAAATATTAGTGAGTCAAAAGCTACCTCGTGAAGAGCTTTTCAAACTCAATATTTTTATTTGTTTTTATTTGCTTGAATCAATGTTTGTAACAAGAACACTTTAGGCATGGCAATTACAAAACCTTGTGAGAAAAGCTGATCAACTTAGAAGTTTTGCCTAACTTTTAGTGCAATAAACAAAAATGTCATGTTTTTTGTAGAATCTAAGTATGTTGAGCATTCTTATAAATCTGTTGAAAGGAATTATAATCCCTAAGAGTTGATTTACACTGAAAATTGTGATATGAAGTTAACACCATCTCATGTTGGGAAAAAATATTTGTTACTTTTATTGTGAATTGCATTATAAATGACTATGTTTATTTGCTGAATGGTAAGGATGATGCAATAGAAATGTCTAGACAATATAATATTAAAGTTGAAAATCAGTGTGAAAAAATATAAGAAGTGATAAGAATGGAGAGTATAAATCTCATTGTGCAGAAATATGTTTGGAAAGTGGAATATCTATCAAACTACTTCATTCACCTCAATATACTGAAAAACAGAACGTTGAAAGATATGATGGACGCATTATTTATAAGTTCTGGTTTACACAAATTTGTGTAGAGGAACTATCCTTACTGCAAAAGTGAACAACAAAAATTTATCTTTTTAGAGAGAAAGAGATTTTGTTTGATCAGAATACAACCTTTTCCATATGAGAAATGGAAAGAAAGTAAATCCAACTTGAAATATTTCAATGTGTGGGGGTATCTAGTCAAAGTCCAAGTTCCTATTCCTAAGAGAATTAACATAGGACATATAACTGTGGACTGTAGAATTAGACTTGAATAGTCTTGAAAAGGGTCTAAACGGCCTAGGAAATGAAAAGGATAATGTACTTAATAAAGAGATTCAGAGTCTTAGTAAATTTTAAAGGACATTTACTTCCTTCAAATATGATTTTGTAACATTTCCTGTGTCTTCTGTAGACTCATTCATTCGAAAGATGGTGTCAATAAACAATATTAGAAGTTCATTGATCTTCTTCAAGAAAATAAACCTTTGGGTTCAAAGTTAATCTTTAGAAGGAAAATAAAAGTTGATTGAACTGTTGAAAGCTATAAAGCAAGACTTTGTGTCAAAGACATTAGACAAAAAAAACAAGGTTTTTATCTTGTCAATATATATATACTCTTTAGTAATTAGAATTACATCCATTCGGATGCAAAAATTATTAGTGTGGTATATGACCTCAAAATTCATCAAATGAATGTGAAAAGAACTTTCTTAAATGTAGAATTGGAGGAAGAAATTTACATGGAACAACCCTAGGGTTTTGTGGTTCTTGATAAATAAAATAAAGTGTGTGAACTTGTTAAGTCACACTATGAAAGCACCCAAATAATGACATAATTTGATCAAACCATGTCGAGCAAATGGATTGAAGAATGTTGGAAGTGATAAATGTGTTCACATTAAAATCATAAGGTCATTGTTTGTTTGTATATTGGTGATATGTTGATCATCAATAGAGACACTTATGACATAAATGCTACAAAACATATGCTATAAAGCAAGTGCAATGAAAATTACTGGAGTTGCTAATACGATCTTACATATAAAATTTGTAGAACTCCATAATGTTTAGCATTTTCACGGTCTCCTTGCATTAAAAAGTTAATTAACTAGTTCAAATATTGGGATTTCAATATTGTCAAGTCTCCAATAAATGTGAGCTTTGCATTTTAAAAGAGTGAACACAAAAGTGACTCACAATTGGATAGTGCTGAGTCGGTTCACAAATGATCCTAAATAAATTCATTAGATGACAATAAATAGAGTTCTAAAGTATTTAAAATAATAGTTAAACTATGTCTTGAATTATTTCAATATCCAACATTATAAAAAGATTTAGTGATGCAAACTAAATCATCGGATAAATGAAGTAAAATTCATCAGTGGATATGTATTTACTATGGGTAGAGGTGCAGTCTCTTAGAAATATTTCAAAAGACACATGTATAGCTATATCTACAATGATATTTGAGCTAGGTGCTCTAGATAAGGTCGGTGAATAAGTTGAAAGACTCTGGATATTGTTGATAGATATTCTATTTTAGCCCAAACAATTGGAATTAGTATGCATACTCTTTCACAGTCAAGATGCAATAGGTAGGGAATGGAGAATGATGTATAATGGAACTCATCATATACCACATAGACATGATACCGTTAGAAACCTACTCTCTAGTGGAATTATCAGAATTGGCTATGTCATGTCAAAGGATAATTTGTCGGACCCACTTACAAAAAGGCCTAACTAGGGAGGAAGTTAAAAGATTATCTAAGGGAACGAATTAGCGTCTTATGACAAGTCATCATGGCGGTAACTCTATCTAGCAGACTGGAGATCCCAAGACCTATATTCAAGGAGAAAAACAAAGTTGTGAATGACGGTTCCGCATTGTCAACAAACTCAATCTATTCTCATTATGAAGACAATGCTCAGGTATCTACGCGATAACATGGTTAATAATCACCTATGTAAATGTGTAGTGTAATCCGCTTCGAAGAAGATGATTTTCAAAAGCCCAACTCTCTATACACTCATGAAACCAGGAGCTATTTCATGGCTAAAACGAACACAATCGTAAAAACCATTAAAGGTAAAGGGTTAATTGTGTGACATATGGTTGTATAGGTATACACCGATGTTCGATGGTTTAAAGATATCAAATCTACCTATTGACCGAGTATATCCGATGTATGTTCACTACGGAAAGTCTAAGGGAAACCTACTTATCCAGATGCAACTTATTCTTGCTTGTAAGGTACACATACTTGTCCATTTCTCTGTCTTTGAGTCATTCCCCATTCATGCGGGGGATTGTTGGGTTTTAAAAAGGTGTGAAAGAAAAATGAAGAGTTGCGACTTTTTAAAAAAAGTTGTGACTTTTATGAAAAGTTGCGACTTTTATGAAAAGTCGTGACTCTTATGGAAAGTTATGTTTTTTATGAAAGCTGATAACCTTTCTGCAAGATCATGACTTTTCCAAAGTTTTGTGACCTTTCCGGTAAAACACAATAAGAACTTTTTTGCACTACCCTCTATAAATTGATGGATTTCCTCTTGTAACGACCTGTTTAGTCGTTTTGAGCAGCAGATTTTATTTCTAGAGAAACTGGCTGAGTCGACGGATCCCACGACGGACCGTCATGGGCACGACGGACCGTCAAAGGGGTCTCGTTCCAAAACACTTAGAATTCTAAAATTTGGGTACTGAAATCGACTCTCTGAACTTCGCGACGAAGTGGCAGGACGGACCATCACAGGCGTGACGGGCCGTCACAGACCCTTAGTAAAAATTTAGTCTCTGAACACTGTGACGGAAGCAGCAGGACGGACCGTCGCAGGCACGACGGGCCGTCACAGGCCGCGTAATCCCAGGCTGGGTCGGATTTCTGTTAAATGTTTTAAGGGGCGTTTTGGACTATTCTTTCTCATAATTATAAAGTTAGTGGTTTAATATTAATAATTCAATTACTTGGGGGTTAAAGGAGATAACCTTGAATTAATTAATGGGTTAATTCATCATCTTTTATACTTAATTATATGCTAATTAGGGTAAAAGAAAGAGAGTTTGAATAAGAAAAATAGAAAGAACAGAGAGAGAGAGAGAGGAGAACGCACGAACGAGAAAGAGGAGAAACGAAGAGGAAAGCAAAGCATTGGAAAAGTAGATTGCTTGAATCACAATTCTTCGGTGGAGGTAGGTTATGGTTTATGCTATTTGTAGTAAACTCTTAATAGCGAATGATATGTGTTGGGTGGTATTGTAAAGTCTTCTATATGCTTAATTGTATGCTTGCATGAATGTGATTATATAATTGTGATAAAATAAGCATGATGAAGCTATTGAATCCTAAATCTTGAAAAACCCTAATCTACTTTTTTAATGATGATGCCTTGGTATAAAAGAAGGCTTAATGAACGAAAGTAGTGAGATTAGGGGATCGGGTGTCACGTTCCGACACCAGGATAGAATGATGAGGATCAGAGTGTCACGTTCCGGCACCAGGATAAAATATGGATCGGGTGTCACGTTCCGACACCAAGATAGTATATGAGGATTGGAGTGCCACGTTCCGGCACCAGGATAGAATATGGATCGGGTGTCACGTTCCGACACCAGGATAGTATATGAGGATCGGAGTGCCACGTTCCGGCACCAGGATAGAATATGGATCGGGTGTAACGTTCTGGCACCAGGATAGAATATGGATCGGGTGTCACATTCCGACACCAGGATAGTATATGAGGATCCGAGTGACACGTTCCGACACCAGGATAGTATATGGAGCGGAGTGTCACGTACCCACACGAGAGGAATAAAGATAATGAATCTTGAAATATGTTAATATACTCAATTTAATGAGCCTATTTCCCAAATGAGTATGATGGGGAGGCGTGAGTCCTCATTGATGTGCTTGGTGTTGTGACCAAGGGTTATGGTAATTGTAAATGCTGCATGCTAAGAATATTAGTTGATTTTATGATATTATCTGATATATACTATTTTCTATTTTGAGTTGGCCGATGATACCTACTCAGTACTTGTGTTTGTACTGATCCCTACTTGTATGTTTCTTTCTTTGTGATTTGAGGAGTGCAACAAACGTACCGTCGTCTTCAACTCAACCGCAACTCTAGCCAGTCTTCATTACACCGGATTTCAGGGTGAGCTAATGCTTCTAGCTTGGACTGGATCTTCTTCTTCATGTCTTGATGCCTTGAAGTTCCGGCATGGACTAGTTTTTATTTATTTTAGCTTCTTAGATACTCTTAGATTTAGTAATTTGAGGATAGATGTTCTTGTGATGATGACTTCCAGATTTTGGGGATAATGATTTATAAATTTTAGAAGTTATTTGATTGATTTCGTTAATAAATTTTAAGTCTTCCGCATTGTATTTTGTTCATTATGCTTGAAATGGTGGGGTTTAGATTGGTTGGTTCGCTCACATAGTAGGATAAGTGTGGGTGCCACTCGCGGCTCGATTTGGGTCGTGACAAACTTGGTATCAGAGCATTAGGTTCGTTGGTCTAATCACACAAGAACGAGTCTAGTAGAGTCTTAAGAAACGGTAGGGGGACGCCTTTACTTTTCTTTGAGAGGCTATAAGACTTTAGGAAAATTCCATTCTTTCTTTCTTTCTTTCGTGCTATTACTTAGATCCAATTGGTATCTAGGTGATACAAATTGGTATCTGACCATCTTCACTCTATTTCGCAGATGGTTAGAACTAGAGCAACAACCGCGCCAACACCGACACCGGTAAGACAAGAAGCGTCTGAGCCAGCCACTGGGGCTGTAGCTCGAAGAGGAGTAGTGGCAAGAGGCCGTGGAAGAGGTCGTGGGAGGACGTCCTCTAGAGGAAGAGGACAAGCACCTAGCCCACCTGGTACTAGGGCGGTGACTCCTCCACCAACTGAGGAAGTAGTAAGAGAGGGTGAGGAAGGGGAGAATGAACAAGTGCAGAATGAGGAATTGCCACCCCAACCTACCCCAGAAATGATCAATCAGGTTCTTGCTTATCTTAGCAGGTTATCTGATCAGGGCCAGACACCTCCAGTGTTTTCTGCACCAGCACCTCAGGTTCCGGAGGTACAACATGCAGCTACTATGGCTCCCCGCATGGATGCCTCATTGGAAATAGGCACGTTTACTCGGTTGACTACAGGGCCTATAAGTACAAGTGACCAGCATGAACTTTTCAGTAAGTTCTTGAAATTGAAACCTCCAGTCTTCAAGGGTGCTGAATCAGAGGATGCCTACGATTTTCTGGTTGACTGTCATGAGCTACTACACAATATGGGTATAGTAGAACGATTTGGTGTTGAGTTTGTGACCTATCAGTTTCAAGGGAACGCCAAAATGTGGTGGCGGTCACATGTTGAGTGTCAACCAACAGAGGCACCACCTATGACTTGGGCATTATTCTCTAGATTGTTTATGGAGAAGTATATACCCCGTACTTTGAGGGATAAGAGGGGATATGAGTTTCTAAGCCTAGAGCAAGGCAGGATTTCGGTCACTGCTCATGAGGCTAGGTTTCGTGCACTATCCAGATATGCCACCCAGCTTTGCTTCAGTCCATAAGAGCGGATTTGCCGTTTTGTGAGTGGGTTGAAGTCAGAGTTGCGGATTTCAGCCTTACAGGTAGCGGCTACAGCGAAATCTTTTCAGGAAGTGGTAGACTTCGTGATAGAGATGGAGGGAGTGAAGACAGATGACTTCACCATGGCATCGACATCAAAAAGGTTTCATAAGGGAGGTGAATTTAATGGTTCTTACTCCAGAGGGCAGGGTTCAGGAGGTTACCCAGCCCGACCTATTCAGTCTTCATTGCAGACTGTAGTTGGGGGTCCACCGTAGACAGGTCAACATTTCTTTGAGTTTGGTGGTTATCCCCAGACTTCTTCATTCTCACAGAGGCCGATGCTTGAATCCAGAGAGTGTTATAGATGTGGGGAGACTGGACATATTAAGAGGTATTGTCCAAAACAAAGTTACAGACCTCCAATAGTCAGAGGTAGATGTGGTCATGGAAGAGGCCGTCATTCTGGAGGACGTGGTGGTCGAGGTAATGGTGGTCACCAAAACGGCCGGGGTGATGGGAAAACTGGAGCCACTACAACACAGCATGGTAGGGGCAACGGACAGACAAGCGATAGGGCCCATTGTTACGCTTTCCCCGGGCGGTTTGAGGCGGAGACATCCGATGTTGTTATCACAGGTAATCTTTTGGTTTGCGATTGCATGGCTTCTGTATTATTTGATCCTGGCTCCACATTTTCATATGTATCTTCCTCATTATCTACTGGTCTTAATTTACATTGTGAATTGCTTGACATGCCTATTCGTGTTTCTACTCCGGTGGGTGAATCTGTGATAGTCGAAAAGGTGTATAGGTCTTGTCCTGTGGCTTTTGTAGTGAGCAATACTCATGTAGACTTGGTTATTTTAGAAATGGTTGACTTCGATGTAATTCTGGGTATGACTTGGCTTTCTCCAAATTTTGCAATATTGGATTGTAATGCAAAAACTGTAACACTGGCCAAGCCTGGGACAGATCCGTTAGTGTGGGAGGGCGACTACACTTCCACTCCAGTTTGTATCATCTCCTTTCTTTGTGCTAAAAGAATGGTTATTAAAGGGTGTCTAGCTTTCTTGTCACACCTCAGGGATGACATACCCAAGTACATTCAATTAAGTCGGTTTTGGTAGTCCGTGAGTTTCTTGATGTGTTCCCTGCAGATCTTCCTGGTATGCCACCGGATAGATATATTGACTTCTACATTGATCTTGAACCGGGTACTCGCCCCATTTCTATACCCCCTTATAGAATGGCTCCCGCTGAGTTAAGAGAGTTAAAGGCCCAACTTCAAGAGTTGTTAAGCAAAGGCTTTATTAGACCAAGTGCATCCCCTTGGGGTGCTCCGGTTTTGTTTGTGAAGAAGAAGGATGGAAGTTTTCGGATGTGCATAGACTATATACAACTGAATAAGGTAACTATTAAGAACAAGTATCCTCTTCCCCGCATAGATGATTTGTTCGATCAGTTACAAGGTGCTTGTACCTTCTCAAAAATCGATCTGAGATCTGGTTATCATCAACTGAAAATAAGGGCAACGGATGGGCCCAAAACTGCTTTTCGGACCAGGTATCGACATTATGAGTTCTTAGTAATGTCTTTTGGCCTTACGAATGCCCCTGCTGCTTTCATGAGCTTGATGAATCGGATTTTTAAGCCATATCAGGATCTCTTTGTCATTGTATTCATTGATGATATATTGGTATACTCAAAGAGCAAGAAGGAACATGAGGAGCACTTGAGAATTGTATTGGAAATGTTGAGGTGAAAAAGCTTTATGCCAAATTCTCTAAGTGTGAGTTTTGGCTAGATGCAGTGTCCTTCTTGGGGCATGTGGTTTCTAAGGATGGAGTGATGGTGGATCCTTCCAAGATCGAAGCAGTGAAGAGTTGGGCAAGACCCACTAATGTTACAGAGGTGAGGAGCTTGTTGGTTTAGCTAGCTACTACCGCCGATTTGTCAAGGGGTTCTCTTCTATTGCTTCCCAATTGACAAGCTTGACTAAGCAGAATGTTCCATTTGTATGGTCGGACGAGTGCAAAGAAAGCTTTCAGAAGCTCAAGACTTTGTTGACTACTGCACCCATTCTCACCTTGCCAGTGGAAGGTAAGAACTTCATTGTTTATTGTGATGCATCTTATTCGGGTTTGGGTGCAGTGCTAATGCAAGAGAAGAATGTAATTGCTTATTCTTCAAGGCAATTAAAGGTGCACGAACGCAATTACTCGACCCATGATTTGGAGTTGGGTGCGGTAGTGTTTGCATTAAAGCAATGGATACACTATCTATATGGGGTTAAGTGTGAAGTCTATACGGATCATCGTAGTCTACAGTATGTCTTTACTCAGAGGGATTTGAATTTGAGACACAGGAGGTGGATGGAACTACTGAAGGACTACGATGTTACCATCTTGTATCACCCAGGAAAGGATAATGTTGTGGCAGACGCCTTAAGTAGAAAGGCAGGAAGCATGGGAAGTCTAGATCACTTGCAAGTTTCTAGACGTCCATTGGCTAGAGAGGTTCAGACTCTGGCTAACGACTTTATGAGGATAGAGGTAACTGAGAAGGGAGGATTGTTGGCTTGTATGGAGGAAAGATCTTCCTTTCTTCACAAGATTAAGGGAAAGCAGTTTAGTGATGAGAAATTGATCCGGATCCGAGATAAAGTGTTGCGAGGAGAGGCTAAAGAAGCAACAATCGATGAGGAAGGTGTTTTGAGGATTAAGGGAAGGGTATGTGTACCCCGCGTCGATGATTTGATCAACACTATTCTTACAGAGGCTCATAGCTCAAGGTATTCTATACATCCGGGTGCAACTAAGATGTATCGTGACCTAAAGCAACATTTTTGGTGGAGTAGAATGAAACGTGACATTGTGGAGTTTGTTGCCAAATGCCCAAATTGTCAGCAAGTAAAGTATGAACACCAGAGGCCTGGAGGAAGATTTCAGAGAATGCCCATTCCGGAATGGAAGTGGGAGAGAATCGCAATGGACTTCGTGGTTGGTCTTCCAAAGACAATGGGTAAGTATGACTCTATTTGGGTGATTTTTGATAGGTTAACTAAGTCTGCTCATTTCATTCCGCTCAAGGTGACTTACAATGCAGAGTAGTTAGCAAAACTTTATATCTCGGAAGTTGTTCGATTGCATGGGGTTCCACTCTCCATCATATCAGATAGAGGTACGCAGTTTACTTCTAAGTTTTGGAAAACATTGCATGCGGAACTGGGTACTAGGTTGGACCTTAGTACTGCGTTCCATCCTCAGACCGATGGTCAGTCTGAACGAACGATTCAAGTGTTGGAGGATATGCTTCGTGCATGTGTGATAGAATTTGGTGGTCAGTGGGATAGCTTCTTACCCTTAGCAGAGTTCTCCTACAACAATAGTTATCACTCAAGTATTGGTATGGCATCATTTGAGGCAATGTATGGGAGGAGATGTAGATCTCCCATTGGTTGGTTTGATGCATTTGAGGTTAGACCTTGGGGTACTGACCTTCTGAGGGAATCGTTAGATAAAGTAAAATGCATTCAAGAAAAGATTTCAGCGGCTCAAAGTAGGCAGAAGGAATATGCCGATCGAAAGGTTAGAGACTTGGAGTTTATGGAGGGTGAGCAAGTCTTGCTGAAGGTTTCACCCATGAAAGGGGTGATGCGGTTTGGTAAAAGGGGTAAGCTAAGCCCAAGGTATATTGGACCATTTGAAGTATTTAAGCGAGTAGGGGAGGTGGCTTATGAATTAGCCTTGCCTCCAGGGCTGTCAGGAGTGCATCCGGTATTTCATGTGTTTATGTTGAAAAGATACCATGGGGATGGAAACTACATCATTCGTTGGGATTCAATTCTACTGGATAAGAATTTGTCTTATGAGGAGGAGCCTGTTGCTATTTTAGATAGAGAAGTCCGCAAGCTGAGGTCAAGGGAGATTGCATCCATCAAAGTTCAATGGAAGAATCGACCAGTTGAGGAATCCACTTGGGAGAAGGAGGCTGATATGCAAGAAAGATACCCACACCTGTTTATAGATTCAGGTACTCCTTCTCGCCCTTGTTTTTCTTCTTGTGATCGTTCGAGGACGAACGATGGGTAAATTGGTATCTATTTTAACGACCTGTTTAGTCGTTTTGAGAAGCAGATTTTATTTCTGGAAAAACTGGCTGAGTCGACGGATCCCACGACGGACCGTCATGGGCACGACGGACCGTCGAGGGGGTCTCGTTCCAAAACACTTAGAATTCTGAAATTTGAGTACTGAAATCGACTCTCTGAACTTTGCGACGAAGTGGCAGGACGGACCGTCACAGGCGTGACGGGCCGTCACAGACCCTTAGTAAAAATTTAGTCTGTGAACTCTGTGACGGAAGCAGCAGGACGGACCGTCGCAGGCATGATGGGCCGTCACAGGCTGCGTAATCCCAGGCTGGGTCGGATTTTTGTTAATTCATCATCTTTTATACTTAATTATATGCTAATTAGGGTAAAAGGAAGAGGGTTTGAATAAGAAAAATAGAAAGAACAGAGAGAGAGAGAGGAGAACGCACGAACGAGAAAGAGGAGAAACGAAGAGGAAAGCAAAGCATTGGAAAAGTAGATTGCTTGAATCACAATTCTTCGGTGGAGGTAGGTTATGGTTTATTCTATTCTTACTAAACTCTTAATAGCGAATGATATGTGTTGGGTGGTACTGTAAAGTATTCTATATGCTTAATTGTATGCTTGCATGAATGTGATTATATAATTGTGATAAAATAAGCATGATGAAGCTATTGAATCCTAAATCTTGAAAAACCCTAATCTACTTTGTTAATGATGATGCCTTGGTATAAAAGAAGGCTTGATGAATGAAAGTAGTGAGATTAGGGGATCGGGTGTCACGTTCCGATACCAGGATAGAATGATGAGGATCGGAGTGTCACGTTCCGGCACCAGGATAGAATATGGATCGGGTGTCACGTTCCGACACCAGGATAGTATATGAGGATCGGAGTGCCATGTTCCGGCACCAGGATAGAATATGGATCGGGTGTCACGTTATGACACTAGGATAGTATATGAGGATCGGAGTGCCACGTTCCGGCACCAGGATAGAATATGGATCGGGTGTCACGTTCCGGCACCAGGATAAAATATGGATCGGGTGTCACGTTCCGACACCAGGATAGTATATGAGGATCGAAGTGTCACGTTCCAACACCAGGATAGTATATGGAGCGGAGTGTCACGTACCGACAGGAGAGGAATAAAGATAATGAATCTTGAAATATGTTAATATACTCAATTTAATGAACCTATTTCCCAAATGAGTATGATGGGGAGGTGTGAGTCCTCATTGATGTGCTTGGTGTTGTGACCAAGGGTTACGGTAATTGTAAATGCCGCATGCTAAGAATTTTAGTTTATTTTATGATATTATCTGATATATACTGTTTTCTATTTTGAGTTGGCCGATGATACCTACTCAGTACTTGTGTTTGTACTGACCCCTACTTGTATGTTTCTTTCTTTGTTATTTGTGGAGTGCAGCAAACGTACCGTCGTCTTCAACTCAACCGCAACTCTAGCCAGTCTTCATTACACCTGATTTCAGGGTGAGCTAATGCTTCTAGCTTGGACTGGATCTTCTTCTTCATGTCTTGATGCCTTGAAGTTCCGGCATGGACTAGTTTTTATTTATTTTAGCTTCTTAGATACTCTTAGATTTAGTAATTTGAGGATAGATGTTCTTGTGATGATGACTTCCAGATTTTGGGGATAATGATTTATAAATTTTAGAAGTTATTTGATTATTTCGTTAATAAGTTTTAAGTCTTCCGCATTGTATTTTGTTCATTATGCTTGAAATGGTGGGGTTTAGATTGGTTGGTTCGCTCACATAGTAGGATAAGTGTGGGTGCCACTCGCGGCTCGATTTGGGTCGTGACACCTCTCATTTTAACAACGAATTCATGGAATTTTTCTTCAACTACTAAATCTAGTATCCTACATGTACTTTAATGCCGTTGAGTGGTTCACTAACAGCGGAGTTTTTTGTATCTATACTCTGGTGATTGAGATCATTTTACCCTGGGAGGTCATATTCCAAATCTAACCATGGATACTAGAGGAGAATAATTTCCTTAAGGGGACACTGTGAGTTCAGTGGACTTCAACTTTTTCGTATTAAAAATTTTCCGAATTCTGCTACATGTTTTACAAATTTTAGATTTGTGAATTAATTTCAGTTCTTCTATTCTTTAATTCTTCACTGGTTCATTAAACTTGGTAACTTCGTATTTCTGCAAAACTTGTTGGAATCAATAAAATTCTTTAGACACATTAACAACAATTCTTCTTTAAGAAAAATATTTCATCTATTTTTTTCAAATCTGTTTCATGTTCTAGTTTCGCTACTAGCTTTAATTTCCTAGTAGTTAAATTGTTCTTGAACTCTATTGTCTTACAAGGATATTGAAAGTTTTGTTATAAGTATGTTTGAAATATAAGATGAACAACAATAGTTTGGGTAGAAAAATAATCTGATAAATGTAGTGCTACTTGGACCATTTTACATTACTTTTTTTAAATGTCTACTTTCATTTATCGAATTTATAAATCAAGAGATAATTTATCAATTAGTTATTGGTAATTTTACCTTCACCAGCACTATAACACCCCGTATCCAAAACAGACCAAAAATAAGCTTTTCAAAAATATGCAGGTGCAACAAACGAATACCATTAACGGACTGTAGCCTGACCCATGGCCTGTAGTGGACATCTGACCTTTGAGTCTGAAGCCCCCAAAAACTCAGCCTAGAAATTTTGACTAACTTTTGAACGACGAACGGACCTACGGACTGTAGTCTGTGTTTGTTGATCAACACCACATTTACCCACTCTGTAAACATGAACCACGATTAACCAGCACAAACCATCGTTCGATCTACGGTCTGTAGGTCTGACCGTGATGGAGTTTAGCAGTAAGATATAGGGGAAATGTTATTGGGTGAACTTCAAATGGTCATATCTCTTAGCACAAAATGAATTAGGTGTCCCATGATAAACCAAAAGATAAAAAATTGAATTAGTTTTCCATAGTAGCCGACTTTGCTAAAATCAGACTTCCGAGTAAAAAGTAATGGCCGTTTTAGTAAAGGATTGTCGAACAGATCCAAACTACGGACCCAAATGACGGACCGTCGAATGAACGACTAACCTTCAGTATCGGTCGTTATTTGGTCCAAGAACAATTAACTTCGGGGTCTTTTGGTTTTTTCCTACTTCGTGTAAACCCTAAGATACATCGTTTTGACCCTAAATCATCATATTTTAGTTAGTTTAAGACTAGAAACATACAAAACTTACCTAAGTCAAATAATTTATAAAAAAAAAGAAAATTAGAAGCAAGAAAGGAGAAAAAGTTCAAGAACCCTAGTTCAAGAACGCAACATGGTTCCAGCCCTGAAATTTATGTGTTTCTCCGTGAATTTCATCACAAGGTATGTGGGATTTCAGTGGTGGTTTCCTTTCACCCATTAGATCCCTAGCTTTTATGCTGATTCTTGATTCCCATATTATGATTGACCTATGGTTTCTAGAACTTCGACAAAACTTCATGAATTTATTAGTTATATTTTCCAAATTAGATTATCATATTATTCCTCATATTATTGCATGAATTTCGGAAGCCTAGCTATGCATTTCTTTACTTCATGCCTTACACATGCTAGGTCAGATATTTCAGTTACTTCATATATACATGCCTCAGTTATTAATGCATCACTATCAACTTAATTGTTGAATTATAAGTTTATATGTTGAATTTTGAGCTATCTAGTATTTAAAGAAACTTAGTCATAATCAGTTAATTACATAATTCATTGGGAGTAGCATAATATCGAGTCGCACTAGGGTTTAGTGTACGTTATTAGTCCCAGAACTATTAGCCAAGCATGTTGTAAGTCCCCTTTTAGGAAACTTAGTTTAGTGATCAGCAAACATATATTTATACCTCTGGCAAGGTATATTGGGTCCTTTCGATGGGGCGTACACATCGACTCCACATTTAACTCATATGATTTTATGATAGGTTATTAGTATCTCCCATAGTTCAGTAAGGCTCTCTAATGAATTGACCATATTTACAATTCAGTTAGTATGCAATCTCATCATGTTATAAATTTCGTCATTGTATCCAATTAGCTCTGAATTCAGTATAGCATGTTCAAATTATGATAACTTTTTTTTATTCTTGTTCAGTTATGTTTTATTTCAGCTTTACTCTATCCTACATGCTCAGTACCTTCAAGTACTGATGCATACGTGCGCTACATCTTCTCGTGATGTAGGTTCAGGTTCTGAACATCAAGGTCATGCGCAGATCGATTTTTGATCTCCAATTCAGTGGATTCAGTGGTGATTCCTCATTGTACGAGGACAATAGTCATGAGTTTCTTTTAGCCTTTTAGTGATTTCGTTTCAATTTTTGCTAGACTTAGCTGGGGCATGTCCCAGCATTATTAATTAGTTTAGAGGTTAATTTCAGACATAATTAGTTTTAGCTTAGTAGTGAAATAATAACTTGTTTGTATTGAAGTCATTAGTATATCAAATATTTTAGCTATAGTATATGGGTATTCTCCATCTTTTGAGTTTAAATTATGATTTAGCTTCCACATTAAGTTTATTATCTTTAGTAAGCTCATGTTCATGAGAGCAGGGTTAGCTTGAGATCACTTATGGTCCTAGCTTCCATGTCCGCGTCTCAGGGGTAGATCGAGGCATGAAAAAACTTAGTATCAGAGCGCTAGGTTTAAGAGTCCTAGGATGTCTAAAAAGCTTCACTAAGTAGAGTCCTTTTCACGGGTGTGAAGGGCGCCACATCTAATGAAAGGAAGGCTAGTGTTTTAGGAAACACTTCAGTCTTATTACTCTTATCGTGCATAAGGTATAATGTTATTCCATTCCAACTTGATGTTTTACATTTCATATCATGAAACCTCAGAGAGTGAATGCCAGGAATGCGAATTCAAGGAATGGAAGATCCTCCAATCCCAGACAAGGAAGTCTCTAATGCTGAGTTTATGAATTGCATACAAATGTTGGCTCAGAGTATGACCAACCAAAACAATCGGGTTCATGCTACTGTGAATGAAAATGGTGGATCAGCAGCAACAAGGTTCCGTGACTTTGTTAGGATAAAGACGACTGAGTTCTTAGGATCACAAACTAATGAGGATACACAAAATTTCTTAGATGAGATCAAGAAGATCTTTGAGGTGATGCAGGTTTCAGGGAATGATCGGGTTGAGTAGCATCATACCAGCTGAAAGATGTGGCTCATATCTGGTACACTCAGTGGAAGGAGAATAAGGGTGAAATGTCTCTCTATTACTTGGTATTGCTTTAGTGAAACCTTTCTGGACAGATTTTTCTCAATGAAGTGTTGAAAAGCAAAACCTCAGGAATTCATGAACTTAAGGTAGGAAAACATGAAGGTCCAAGAGTATGAGATCAGGTTTAACCAACTCTCCAGGTATGCTCCTCACATGGTTTTTGAATCCAGGGCATAGATGAATAAATTCTTTTATGGAGTATCAGATTTGGTAAAAATTGAGTGCAAAATGCTATAGTTACTGGAAAATATGAACATATCTAGGCTTATAAATCATGTCCACTAGTTTTAGGTGATAAGCTTAGGAAAATACCATTGAGAATAAGACGGCTAGGAATGGGAACTATGACAATTCTCACTATAAATCGAGTGGTAGAAATCCTCGCAGAGTCAGTAGAAGCTTTCAGTTCTTACCCCTTTGTCAGTTAGTGTTTCATCCTCTAAGAACTAGTATGACCAGAAGGGTCTAAGTCTCAGGAAAGTGTTTCAGGAACCAAGATTTACCCCACTTGCCTTAATTGTGGTAAGAACCTTCAGAGCGATTGTCCGCAGGAAAAGAAGGGTGCTTTAGGTGCGGTATGTCTTGTCACAGGTTGAGGGATTGTCCTTCTAGACAGGGTCAAGGAGGTGGTAATGGTAGATCTTAGTCTACAACTTCAGCAGCACCACAAAGTGGCCCGTCTCAGCATGATAACTAATCTGGTACACGTGGCGGTCTGCACCAGAACAGATTCTATGCTCTTCAGAATTGCAAGGATCAGGAAGGTTCTACTGATGTAGTTAGTTGTAAACTACGAGTCATTGAACTTAATATTTATGCTTTGTTATATCCATGCACTACTCTTTCCTTCGTAACTCCTGATATAGTAGTCCAATTCAATGTTACTCCAGAAACTCTCTCAAAAACTTTCTCAGTCTCTACTCAAATGTGAACCACTTATATCTAGACAGGTATACTTAAATTGCCTTGTCACGGAATCTCAAAAAGTCACCTCAACAGATCTTGTAGAGTTAGAAATGGTAGAAATAGATGTAATTCTAGGCATGGATTGGTTACATTCCTATTATGCCTAAGTCGATTGTAGAACTAGGATTGTTCGTTATCAGTTTCCAAAAGAACCAATCTTAGAATAGAAGTGTAGTAGCTTAGCACCTATGGGTCAATTTATTTCTTATATTAACGATAGAAAGATGATCTCTAAAGGTTATCTTTATTATATAGTTTGTTTAAAGATTCCATCTATGAAACCACAACACGAGTCAGTTCCAGTATTCAGGGAGTTTCCAAAAGTGTTTTTAGAAGATCTTCTCGGAGTCCCTCCCGAAACGGAAATCGACTTTGGAATGGATCTCCTTCCAGGTACCCAACCTTGTTATGTTCCTCCTTAAAAACTGGCTCCACAAGGCATAAGGAATTGAAAGAGCAGTTGAAAGACCTTCTAGATAAGGGCTTCATCAAACCTAGTATTTCACCATATGGTGCACTAGTTTTGTTTGTAATGAAGAAAGATGGTTCTCTAAGAATGTGCATCGACTGTAGATAGTTAAAAAAGGTCACAATCAAGAATAAGTATTTCATCGCTAGGATTGATGACTTGTTTCACTAAATTCAGGGTGCTAGTCATTTCTCAAAGATATACCTCAGATCGGGTTATCATAATCTTAGAGTCAGAGATAGTGACATTCCGAAAACAGCCTTAAGAACAAGGTATGGTCATTATGAATTTGAAGCTATGGCATTTGGAATAACCAATGGCCCTGCAGCTTTCATGGATTTGATGAACATGGTGTTCAAATAGTACTTGTAGTTGTTCGTTATCATCTTTATTCATGATATCCTCATTTACTCTAGGAATGAGGATAAACATGCAAGTCATTTTAGAGTTGTTCTGTATACTCTTAAGGACCACCAATTATTCTCTAAGTTTAGCAAAGGTGAGTTCTGGTTCCAATCTATTGCTTTCTAGCGGAAGAATCCGAGTGGATCCGTAGAATATAGAAGCGGAGAAATAATGGCCCAAACCTACCTCTTCTATAGAAATCAGAAGTGTCTTAAGTATAGAGTGTCATTATAGAAGGTTCTTGGAAGGATTATAATCCATAGCCTCACGATTGACTAGGTTAACTCAAAAAATGGTCAAGTTTCAACAGTCAGATTATCGCGTGAAAAGCATTGCAGAATTGAAAACAAGATTGACTATATCTCCTTCCTTGATTCTACCACAGGTTTCAGATGGTTATGTGATCTATTGTGATGCATCCATAGTTGGCCTAGGTTGTATGTTGATGCAGCGAGATAAGGTTATAGAGTATGCCTCTAGACATCTTAAGGTTCATGAGAAGAACTATCAAACCCATGACCTCGACCTTGCAGCAATGGTGTTTTCAACTATCAAGCCCATAGCCTCGAGCTTGCAGCAGTGGTGTTTTTACTCAAGATATGGAGACACTACTTGTATGGTGTTCATGAAGATGTGTTCACTGATCATAAGAGCGTTCAGTATGTGTTCACTCAGAAAGAGTTGAATCTTCTTCAGAGGAGATGGCTTGAGTTCCTTAAGGATTACGATATGAGTGTGCATTGTCATCCTGTTAAGGAGAATGTAGTAGTAGATGCTCTTAGAAGATTATCTATGGGTTATGTAGGCCATGTTGAGGAAGAAATAAAGTATCTAGAGAAGGATGTTCATAGGCTTGCTCACTTGGGAGTTCACTCTATGAGCATATCTGACACTAATGAAACAATTCAGAAAGGGGAAAATCTTATTTGGTAGTGGATGTTAAGAAAAATCAAGACAGTGATCCAATTTTGCTTGAACTTAAGGGTGAAGTCCACAATAAGAGTGTGGAGGTTTACTCCCAAGGGGGAGATGGTGTACTTTAGTACTAGGGTAGATTGTGTGTTCCGGATCTGGGCTAGTTGAGAAAGCATATCTTACAGTAACTCATAACTCAAGATATTTTATTCATCCAGGTGCCACTAAGATATACCGCGATCTGCGGGAAGTCTATTGCTGGAATGGCATAAAGAGGGATATTAAAGATTTTGTGAGTAATTTCCCCAATTGCCAGCAAGTCAAGATACAACACCAGAAAATAGAAGGTATGACTCAAGAGATCGATATTCATACTTTGAAGTTTTATGTGATCAATATGGATTTCAACAATGAGTTACCTCTTACTCTTAACCAACATGACTCCATTTGGGTGATAGTTGACAGGATGACTAAGTCTTTTTGCTTTCTGGCAGTCAAGATAACAAATTTAGTACAGACTATGCCAAACTTTACATTAATGAAATTGTGAGGTTGCACGGGGTTCCTTTGTATATAATCTCATATAGAGATCCTCAATTTACCTCTCATTTCTGAAAGTCATTTCAGAAGTGTCTTGGTACTCAGTTTAACCTTAGCAGAACATTTCATCCACAAACTGATGGACAGGCAGATTGTAACAGTCATACCCTAGAAGATATGTTGAGAGCTTGTATGATCGATTTTAAGGGTAGTTGGTATAATCATCTTCGTCTCATTGAGATCACCTACAGCAATAACTAGCTTTCAAGAATTTGAATAGCACTTTATGAGGCTTTGTATGGACACAGATGTAGATCTCGTGTAGGTTAGTTTGAATTAAGTGAAGAAGCTTTGATAGGGCTAGATTATGTCCTTTATGATATGCAGAAAGTGCAACTTCTTAGAGATAGATTTATGACAGCCCAGAGTCGTCAGAAATCTTATGTAGATGTAAAAAGAAGGGAACCAAAGTTCCAAGTTTATAACTGAGTTATTCTAAAAGTGTAACCTATGAAAGGGGTGATCAGATTTGGAAAGAAATGGAAGATCAGTCCTAGATATGTAGGGCCTTACAAGATCTTGAAAAGAATTGGCAAGGTGGTATATGAGTTAAAATAACCAGCAGACTTAGTAGCAGTGCATCCGGTGTTCCACATCTCGCTCTTGAAGAAGTGTATGGGTGACCCAGCCTTTGTAGTGTCATTAGAGAGTGTGACAGTGAAAGATAGTCTTTCTTATGAGGATGTACCATTTAAGATTCTTGACCGTCACATTAGAAGGTTTAGAAATAAAGAAGTTGTTTCAATCAAGGTTTTGTGGAGGAGTCAGTCGTTAGAGGGAGATACTTGGGAAGCAGTTTCATCCACGAATGCCAAGTATCCTCACCCCAATCCTTGCGATCCCACTCCAACTTGAGGTAATAGTTTCTCTTCAGTTTTCTGGTTATTCATGCATGAATTAAATCATAGAATCATGTTCCCTTCATTTGTACTTGCCTTTTAAGAGTATTTGCATGTTCTTGGAACTAAAATCAGTAAGAAACTCAGTTCTTAGTATTTAGTAGTAGATATTGCAGCTCTCTCCCTCATTTAGCTAGTTTAGTCTTTATTCAAGGATGAATGTTCCCAAGGGGGAGATAATGTAACACCCCATATCCAAACCATACCAAATATCAATTTTTTTAGAAATCTGCAGGTGCAATCGAAGGTTACAATCGAAGGACCGTAGCCTGACCCACAGCCCGTACTACACATCCATCGTTACAGTCTGGAGCCCTAGAAAATTTGACTAAGTGTCGAATGATGTACGGACCTACGGTCCGTAGTTTGTGTCTGTCGATCAATGCCCTTTTTACCCACTCACTCACATATACACCGATTGACGAGCACGGACCATTGTTCAATCTATGGTCCATAGGTCTGACCGTACATGGTAATTAGTAGTTAGTTAGGGGGGAAATATTGTTGGGTCAATTTCAAAAAATCATTACTCTTAGCACATAATGAATCTGGTGGCCCATGACATACCAAAAGATAAATAGTTTAATTAACTTTCCATATCCAATGACCTTGCTAAAATCAGACCTCCGAGTAATACGTTATGCTTATTTTAGTAAAGGCATGTAAAACAGACCAAACCTACGGATTCAAACGACAGTCCATCGATTGATTGATGGAATATCAGTCCAGGTCATTGTTTGGTCCGACAGAGATTATCTTAGGGATCTTTTGGTCTTCTCCCACTTTTTTTAAACCCTTAGATACGTCATTTTGACACTAATCATCAGATTTTAGTCAGTTTAAGTCTAGAAACATAAGTAAAAATTACCTAAGTCAAATAATTACCCAAATAAAAGATGATTAGAAGAAAGAAATGAGAAAGAGGTCAAGAAACCTAGTTCAAGAATACAGCAAGGTTCGTGCAGTTCCGGCCCCGAAATCTAAGTGTTCCTCCGTGAATTTCATCACCAGTCATGTGGGATTTCACTAGTTGGTTCCTTTCACCCATTAGATCCCTAGTTTTCAGTAACATTCTTGATTTCCATATCATGATTAGACCTAGGGTTTGTAGAATTTTGACAAAACTTCATGAATTTATTAGTTATATGTTAGAAATCAGATTATCATGTTATTACTCTTATTATTGCATGAATTTCAGAACCCTACCCATGTATTTCTTTAGTTCGTGAATTACGCATGCTAGGTCAGATATTTTCTTTACTTCAGATATACATGCCTCAGTTATTAATGTATCATTATCAAATCAATTGTTGCATTATAAGTTTGCATGTTCTGTTTTGAGATATCAAGTATTTAAGAAAACTCAGTCATAATCACTTAATAACATAATTCATTGGAAGTAACATAATACCGAGTTCGACTAGTTTAGTAAGTCCCCTCTGTGGAAAATTAGTTTAGTAATCACGGCAGCATACCTATATATCTCTGGTAGGGTATATTGGGTCAATTCGATGGGGTTTATACATTGGACTCCACATTAAGCTCATGTAGTTTTGATATCACTTATTAGTAGCTCCCATAGTTCAATCAGACTCTCTAATGCGTTGACCATATTTATAGTTCAATTAGTATCCAGTCTCAGCAGGTTATAAATTTGGTCATGGAATCTAATTAGCTCAGAATTCAGTATGTCATGGTCAGATTATTATATTTGTTTTTGTGCTTGTTCAGTTATGTTTTATTTCACCTTTAATCTACCCTACATGCTCAGTAACTTCAAGAACTAACGCATACTTACTCTACATCTTCTCGTGATGTAGCTTCAGGTAGTCAACATGCAGATCGCGCTTAGATCGATTTTTGATCTACAATTCAGAAGATGCAGTGAGTCCTCATTCTCCGAGGACAATATCAATGAGATTCTTTTTCAGTCTTTTAGTCATTTGGTTTCAGTTTTTGCTACACTTAGCTCTGTCCTATCCCAACATTTCTAATCAATTTGAAGAATAATTTCTGACATAATTAGTTTTAGCTTGTTATTGAGTTAATAACTTTTTTGTATTGAACTCATCAGTATATCAAATATTCCAGCTATATAGCATATGAGTATTTCCCATTTTTCAGTTAAAATTATGATTTAGCTTCCGCATTCAGTTTATTATCATTAGTATGCTAATGATCATGACAACAGTGTTAGCTTGGGATCACTTGTAGTCCTAGGTTTAGTGTCCGCGTCTCAGGGATTGCTTGGGGCGTGACAAACAAGGTGATCAAAATTACATGTAATCAGCCAATTAACTATTATGATTAGTTCCCTTTAGTCCATATTAAGTAAATAGTCATAAGCTTTTTTAATAGTTCAAAGTAAGTGATCTTTTAAAAGTTATTTGTAAATTGGGTTTTTTCACTTAACATTTTTCCTTTATTTCAATGATGTTGTTAACTACTTAACATTTTTAGGCGAATACTTTAGGAATTTTAATAAAATGATTTAAAATAGCCTTTAATATTTGTCCTTATTATTTTTTTCTTATATAGGAGTGTTATATCCCAACAATTCACTTAATATAGACGAAAGGAAGTACCATTAATTTCCCTAATATATTTATCAATATAATAAATATATTATATTCAAAATATGATATAAACCCCACCCCGCTAACTATGACGAAATCTTAGTGACACACCTTAACTAAACTACGGTCCTATTACCCCCAAACCAATTTTTGAAAAAATAAATATATACACCTTTTTGACTTACATGGAATCCAAATATCTCACACATGCCTCAATTGAGTGAAGTCACGCAGTTTGCCATGTAAGACTAAAGTTGTACTAAATTAAAAAAAATGAGTTTGGGTGGGTGGGTTGGGGTGTAGGACATTAGTTTAGTTAAGACGTGTCTCTGATATTTATGTCATAATCTAGGGGGGCTTATGCCTTATCCCAGTAAAATTATGCTTTTATTTATTTCTCATTAAGGAATGTGAAGTTGTGCACCAACTCAAACATGAAGAATATAAAACATCTTAAATAATAGAAAAAAATACTTATTATAGCCTTTGAATTTCATAAGGTTTTTCGGTTTTCATTTCCTTTTTTCCTTTTCTTTTGAATTTTAATGTTTTTATCTTCATCTATGATTACCCAGATACCAAGTTTATTCAAGTCCTTAATCTCCTCAGGTATATACTCAAACTCAATCAATGCTTCTCATGTTAATTTATATACACATCCTTACTACATAATATAATGATTTATACTATATTTTTTTAAAGTAGGTAAATAGTCTCATTTGTGCCAGACTAATTTCTATTGTGTTTTTTACTCTATGTTAATTTCTAGTTTTACTTGATTGTATCGATAATATCAAATTCATATCCATTACCCTTCGTTTCCACAGTTTGAGGAAGGCGCTGACCACCTAACTCGAAAAGGGCCACCTCAGAAAAAGTTGCCTACTTATTGTAGAGCGAATACTACCTAGTGTGGAGCATTCGAGGCACTCCCAAATTAATATCTAGATTTTGCAGTCTGCAAGAATGAATCTTTAGAGTCCCCAAAATTCATATAAGAAAGTTATTGTTTGTCTTGGGAAATCGGTAACTTTTGAGTCGAGTTAGGTGCAAATGTTTGTTATATTCTTTGTATAGTGAAATGTAACATGGAAGAAGAATATACCGATTTCTATTTATAAATAGTCAATCTAGAGTTGACAAATGATTTTAACAGGACTCGCAGTGAAATTATAGTAGGGGCGGAAGGAGATTCAAAATATAAATTTTAAGATAAATACTTGAGTGTATACCTAAGATTTAACTATATCATTCAACATATTTTGAACCCCATTTGCCACTACACTTGTATCTTCCCTTACGTCAAAGGGGATTTAACAAATTACATATAATTAGGAAGATTATATTTGTCTAATTACACACTACAATTTTTTAACGAAGAGGATCCAACTAACAACATTGTCAATACCTAGTTCCACCAATTAATAATAATGCTAACTACTGCTAACAACCTATTCTAAATGGAATTGTCTTATGTAAATAGTACTTTATAAGTTTAATAAAATACATAGGCGTTGATTGTTTTATTCTAAAATTAGGGAGGAAGTAAATTCAATAATAGTGTTAACTACTAAATGCAATGACCCATTTATCCGTTTTGAGTGCATGAGCTTTTTATTCTTATAAAATACTTTTTGATCGACTTTAAATGAGTATTTTGAAATATTCATAACTACATTTATGAATTTAATGGGGTAATTTTTATAATTATTTCAGTTGGTGGTTAAGGAAAATAAATGTAAACTTCATAGTGGGTTACTTTCACACTTAAATAGTTTCTCTTATATAATAGTTAGGGAGTAAATATTTTGTAAAAAAAATAAGGGTTTGGGAAAAGAGCGGCTACGTCAAAATCAATCGTGGATCTTTCTGCAGGTGCATTTCTTCTTAAATTACAATCTAATTTGCAATAAATATTGTACAACTATAGCATCGAATGGATTGAATGGATGTATCTTTTAGTTTGTAATTGGTAGTTATAATTAAATTAGGAAGGGAAATTTGGCAATGTTGAAATTTAAAGTTATAATTTGGAACTTTTGAAGTAGGCTTATGACAATTTGAGAGGGAAAAAGTTAGGCCGTTATTGTCTAATGACGGAGAAAGTTTGAGGTTATTGGTTAGGTTAGCATGGCTTACTAAATAGATATATGTTGTTGCCTAGAGAATGATTAGAAATTGATTAAATTTTATTTCTTAAAAGCTTAAAGACATAGTATGATTCTCGATTGTAAAGATTTATTATTATGGAATAATTTAATAACGATGATTAATTGAGGGTTATGTGAAATTATTAATTACTATGTAGAGTATATGGTCGATCTTGCTTCTGTATTTTTCATACTGGTTAATTGAAGTTAATGAGTTTTTAGTTAGTTTCGATGTAATAGATTTTTTTTATGGTGCTAGGTTTTGATAGAAGTTCTTATATATTGGTATAGGTAATTAAATTTTAGGTGTATTAATATATTATATCAATATCATTACCTTATGTTATTGAGAGGAAATAAGACTTAACTCTAGACTTTCTATTTGAGAAATATTAAACTTGATACATTAGTATGTAGAAAAATTTAGGAATTATGTTATTGTAATATGAGTGTCTACTGATTGTTTGCTGATAAATTATACATACTTGATACAATGGAGACATTCTAAGTAATTGAGTAAATGAAACACACGGGGAAGTAGCTTGTTTGACTTCAGTTCTTCGTTGGAGGTAAGTTATAGTTTATTCTTATTTATAAAAAGACTCTTAATAGAGATTGATAAGAATCGATTTATATTGTGAAGTTCCCGATTTACTTTATTGTGTGTTCTCTGATTGGTCTGAAATACTCAGATCGTGAAATTAATAATCTTGATACCAATCTATTGAAGGTATGTTTTGAATAAAGAAGTTTGGATAAAATATTTTTAATTTAGTAAAAAGTGGAGATAATAAATGATAGTTTTACAATGTTAATAGATTTTAGTGTCACGTTCCGACACGGTGTTTATGATTAGAATGTCATATTCCTAGATAGTATTATGGATAAGAGTGTCATATTTCGACATGATATGATGGATCGGAGTATCACGTTACACCAGGGGACTTACAACCTACTCGGCTTGTATTTCTGGGACTATTCAGTACGTTAAGTCCTAGTCCAACTCGTTATTATGCTACTCACAATGAATTGTGTAAATTAATTGATTATATCTGAATTTCTGTAAATACTGGATAGCTCGAAACTGAACATGCAAACTTATAATGCAACAACTAATCTGGTAATTATGAATTTATAACTGAGGCATGTATATCTGAAGTGCCTAAAATGTATGACCTAGCATGTGTAATTGAAGAACTAAAGAAATACAAAGCTAGGGTTCTTAAATTCATGCGATAATTTAAGGAATAACATCATAATCTGATTTGGAACATATATTTAATAAATTCATGAATTTATATCAAAGTTCTAGAAACCCTAGCTGTAATCATGATAAGAGAATCAAGAACTGACTGAAACTAAGGACCCAATGGGTAAAAGGAACCCACTAGTGAAATCCCACATACCTGGTGATGAATTCACGGAAAAAAATACTTATGATTTAGGGCAGGAACTGCTGGAGCTTGTGGAGTTCTGGAACTAGGGTTCTTGATTTTTTTTCTCCTCTCTTCCTTCTAATTTTCTAAGTTTTGATTTAATGATTTGACTTGGATATGTTTTTATCATGTTTGTAGGCTTAAACTGACTAAAATTTGATGATTTAGGATCAAAAAGACGTACCTTATGGTTTAATTAGAGTGGGAAAGGTCAAAAAGACTCCTGGGAAAGTGGATGTCAGGCCTCACGACGGCCAGGATTGACGGTCCGTCGTGCGCCCGACACCCCGTCGTTGGGTCCATCGTGAGGACTTGTTTGTAATGCCTTTACTAAAATGGGAATAACTTTTTACTCGGAGGTCTTAATTAAGAGAGGTTGATGGATATGGAAAGATAATTCAATTATCTATCTGTGGGTAGGTCATGGGAGACCTAATTCATTTTGTGCTCAGAGTTATGATCATTTTTATTTGACCCAACTACATTTCTCCTTAACTGACTGCAAATTTTTCCACCTACGGATTGTAGGTCCACCTACAAACCATGCTGGTCAACCATAGCACTTGTCAGAGAGTGGTTGAAGGGAGTCTTGATTGACTGTCACGGACTACGAACCGACGTTTGACCTACAGATCGTAAGTCCGTCCGTCGTCCAAAACATCACCAATTTTTCTAGCCTAAAATTTAGTTTATGATCCCATCGACAGTTGTGCAGGACAGACCGCGGTTCAGACTACGGTCCGTCGATGCCACCGTTAGTAGCACCTACAGATTTTTCTATAAAAAATTATTTTTGGTCTGTTTTGGCTATGCGGTGTTACATTATCTCCCCCTTGGGAACATTCGTCCTCGAATGAAGACTAAACTAGTTCAAATAGAGGGAGAGAGATATAAACCCCACTACTAAACACTGAGAACTATGTTCTGACTGAATTAAGTTCTTAGTACATGCAATTACGCTAAAAATGAAAGTACAAACTAAGGGAACATGATTCTAAAAGTGAATTTACCCATGATGACTGTAAAACTGAAGAAAAACTATTACCTCAAGCTGGAGTGGAATCGGAAGGAGAAAGGTACAGATACTTGGCTTTAATGGCTGCTTCTGCTTCCCAAGTAGCTCCCTCTATGGACTGACTCCTCCCCAAACCCTTGACTGAAGCGACTTCTTTGTTTCTCAATCTTCTAACCTGACGGTCAAGTATCTCAACTGGTACATCCTCATAGGAAAGACTATCTTTCACTGCTACCCTCTCTAATGGCTCTATAGAGGCTGGGTCACCCACCCATTTCTTCAAGAGTGAGATGTGGAAGACCGCATGCACTGTTGCTAATTTTGCTGGCAACTCTAACTCATATGCCACCTTTCCAATCCTTTTCAAGATCTTGTAAGGTCCTACATATCTAGTACTGAGATTCCCTTTCTTTCCAAATCTCATCACCCCTTTCGTAGGTGAGACTTTCTATAAAAACTCAATCATCTACTTGGAACTCTAGCTCCCTTCTCCTTACATCTGCATAAGATTTCTGACGACTTTGGCTGTCTTAAGTCATCTCTAATGAGTTGCACTTTCTCCATAGCATAAAGGAATGAATTTGGCCCTATCAAAGCTGCTTCACCTACTTCAAACCAACCAACATGACATCTACATCTACGCCCATATAAAGCCTCATAATGGGCCATCTGAATGCTGGAATGGTAGCTATTATTGTAGGCAAACTCAATAAGAGGAAGGTGATCATCCCAACTACCTTTGAAATCGATCACAGAAGCTCTCAACCTATCCTCTAAGGTCTGAATGATACGCTCTGCCTGCCCATCCGTTTGTGGATGAAATGTTGTACTAAGGTTAACTTGAGTACCTAGACCTTTTTGAAATGACTTCCAGAAATGAGAGGTAAACTGAGGACCTCTAACTAAGATGATAGACAAAGGAACCCCATCTAACCTCACAATTTCAGTAAGGTAATGCTTTGCATAGTCCTCTGCCAAATATGTAGTCTTGACCGCCAAAAAGCGAGAAGACTTAGTAATACTATCAACTATCACCCAAATTGAGTCATGTTGTCTGCGAGTACGAGGTAACCCTGTGATGAAATCCATATTGATCACATCCCACCTCAAAGTAGGAATATCGATCTCTTGATTCATACCTCTTGGTTTCTGATGTTCTACATTGGCTTGCTGGCAATTGGGGCACTTATTCACAAAGTATGTTATACCCCTCTTTATGCCATTCCACCAATAGACTTCCCGCAGATCATTGTACATCTTAGTGGCACCTATATGAATAGAATACCTATAGTTATGAGCTTCTGCAAGAATATTGTGCCTCAACTTTCCCACATCAGGAACACACAATCTACCTTAATAGCGCAGTACACCATCTCCCCCCCTTTGGAGAAAACCTCCACTCTCTGATTGTTGACTGTACGCTTTAGTTCAAGCAAGATCGGATCACTCTCTTTCTTTTCCTTAACCTACAATACCAAAGACGATTCCTCCCCATTCTGAACTGTTACACTGATGTCTGATATGCTCATAAGGAGAACTCCCAAGCGAACAAACCTGTGAACATCCGTCACTAGGTCCTTTCTTGTTTCCTCAATATGGGCTACACTACCCATAGATTATCTACTAAGAGCATCGGCAACTACATTCGCCTTTCACGGTTGATAATGCAGACTCATATCATAATCCTTAAGGAACTCAAGCCATCTCCTCTGGCAAAGATTCAACTCTTTCTGGTGAACACATACTGAAGGCTCTTATGATCGGTGAACAAATCTACATGAACACCATACAAGTAGTGTCTCTATATCTTGAGTGCAAACACACCTTCTGCAACCTCAAGATCATGAGTTGGAGAGTTCTTCTCAATCACCTTAAGGTTTATAGAGGCATAAGATATAACCTTTTCTCTTTGAATCAACACACAACCAAGGCCAACTCTTGATGCATCACAATAGATCACATAGCCATCTGAACCCTCTAGTAGAGTCAAGTCAAGAGTTGTAGTCAATCTAGTTTTCAATTCTGCGAAGACTTTCTCACAATCATCTGACCATTGGAACTTGTCCATCTTCTGAGTCAACCTAGTCAATGGTGAGGCTATGGATGAAAATCCCTTTACGAACCTTCTATAATAACCTGCTAGACCTAAGAAACTTCTGATATCTGTAGCAGAGGTAGGTCTGGGCCATTATTTCACTGCTTTTATCATTTGTGAATCTACGCATATCCTTTCGCTTGATACAGTGTGACCAAGGAAAGCAACGGATTGCAACCAAAACCCACATTTGCTAAACTTAGCGAATAACTGGCGATCTTTGAGAGTCTGTAGAACAACTCTCAAATGTCTTGCATGTTCTTCCTCACTCCTAGAGTAAATGAGGATATCATCAACGAAGACGATAACAAACAAGTGTAAGTACTGTTTGAACACTCTGTTCATAAAATCCATGAAAGCCGCAGAAGCATTGGTTTGTCCAAACGACATAACTAAAAATTCATAATGACCACACGGAGTTGTGAAGGCTGTTTTCGAAATGTCACTATCTCTAACTCTGAGCTGATGATAACCCGATCTGCGGTCTATCTATGAGAAATGACTAGCACCCTGAAGCTGGTCAAACAAGTCATCAATCCTGGGGATGGGATACTTATTCTTGATTGTGACCTTGTTCAACTGTCTATAGTCAATGCACATTTTGAGTGAACCATCTTTCTTCTTTACGAACAACACTGGTGGACCCCATGGTGAAATACTAGGTCTGGTGGAACCCTTATCTACAAGGTCTTTCAACTTCTCTTTCAATTCCTTAAGCTCTCCTAAAGCCATTCTGTAAGTAGGAATAGAAATAGGGTGGGTATCTGGAAGAAGATCAATTTCAAAGTCGATTTCCCTTTCGGGAGGAACCCTGGGAAGATCTTTTGGAAATACTTCTAGAAATTCACTGACTACTGGAACTGACTCAAGAGATGGGGTTTGAAGGCTAGAATCCTTAACCTAAACTAGATGATAGAGATAACCCTTAGATATCATCTTTCTTGCATTAAGGTAAGAAATAAATCGACCCACAGGCTCTAGGTTACTACCCTTCCATTCTAAGATTGGTTTGTTTAAAAACTGAAAAAACGAACAATCCTAGTTCTACAATAGACCGAGGCATAACATGAGTGTAACCAATCCATGCCTAGAATGACATCAAAGTCTACAATTTCTTACTCTACTAGATCTGCTGAGGTGACTTTCTGAGAGACTATGACAGGGCAATTTCTGAATACCCGTGTAGCTACAACTGGGTCACCGACTAGAGTAGAGACTAAGAAAAGTTCTGAGAGAGTTTCTAGAATGACATTGAATTGGACTGCTATACTGAATTACAAAAGGTAAAGTCATCTCTGTTGTCTTTCCACTGAGTGAACCATATATGAGTCACATCCTTGAGTTTTTCAGAATCCAATCTCACCTATCACTAACAGTTAATGACATCACATAAAATATTTTCTCGACTTCATCAATGAAATTATGTGGGTCCTTACCAACATGTGACCGTAAAAACATAGACGGATTCATCCTAACAAAATCACAAACTCTTGCTTCCATTGATCGATCAATTCTATTAGTAGGAACTAGAATCTGTTGATTGTTCTGTTTAGTCATACTCTTGACCAAAAGTAGAATTGGCTTTCTGAAATTCTGCATTTGAACTTCTTTATCTGATACTAGAGGAGTTGTTTTAGCATTACGTGCATTAGCATTCCATGCCTAATCTCTACGAGAAGGCATGATCTTAAGCGCTCAAAGTTGAGTTAGAATGAAATTAGATCATACCTTACGCACGATAAGAGTAACAAGAAGGTGATGTTTTTTCCTAAAACACTTCATAACGTCTCTCTCATTAGACGTTGTGCACTTCACACCCATGAAAAGGACTCTAGTTCATGGGCGGATTTCCATACATCCTCGGACTCTTGAACCTAGTGCTCTGATACCATGTTTTGTCACGACTCGAGATGCCCCCGAGAATCGAACACAGAACCTAGGACCACTAGTGATCCCATGCTAACCCTGCTAGCATGATCATGAGCATACTATTGATAATAAACTACTGCAAAATCTAAATCGTACTTAATATTAAAATATGGGGAATACCCATATTCTATAACTGAGATATTTGAAAATAATGAGTTAAATACAAAAGAAATATTAACTCAATACTAAGATGAATCTAACTATGTCTGAAAATACCCTTTAAACTAGACTAGAAATACTGGGACAAGCCCCAGCTAAATCAAGAAAAAACTGAAACTAAATGACTAAACACTGAAATGAAACTCATGATTGTTGTCCTCATAGAATGAGGACTCACCGCTTAATCTGCTGAACAGGAGATCGGGAAATCGATCTATGCATGATCTGGAAGTTGATAACCTGAACCTACATCACGAGAAGAAGTAGCGCACGTATGCGTCAATACTTGCAAGGTACTGAGCTTATAGGATAGAGTAAAGCAGAAATAAAACATAACTAAACAAGCACAAACAAGTATAATAATCTGAATGTGATGTGCTAATTTCTGAGCTAACTGGATGCAATGACCAATTTATAGTATGCGGAAACTGAATACTGAATATACTGATAAATGGTCACAGGAGAGAGTTTAACTGAACTGCAAAAGCTACTGATAACTGATAATAAATCCATATGAGCTAAATGTGAAGTCTGATGTATACGCCCCATCGAGACGACCCAATATACTCTGCCAAAATAATAGAGGCATGCTAGTGTGATCACTAAACTGATTGCCCACAGAGGGGACTTACAATTTACTCGGTTAGTAAGTTCTGGGACTATTGGGTAAGCTAAACCGTAGTCCAACTCGTTATTATGCTACTCCTAATGAATTCTGTAAATTAACTGATTATATCTGAATTTCTGTAAATACTAATCTGGTAATTATGCATTTATAACTGAGGCATATATATCTGAAGTGTCTAAAATATAAGACCTTACATGTGTAATTCAAGAACTAAAGAAATACCAAGCTAGGGTTCTGAAATTCATGTGATAATCTGAATAATAACATGATAACCAGATTTGGAACATATATTTAATAAATTCATGAAGTTATATCAAAGTTCTAGAAACCCTAGTTGTAATCATGATAAGAGAAACAAGAACTGACTGAAACTAAGGATACAATGGGTGAAAGGAACCCACTAGTGAAATCCCACATACCTGGTGATGAAACCCACTGAAAAATACTTAAGTTATGGGGCTGGAATAGCTGGAGCTTGTGGTGTTCTGGAACTAGGGTTCTTGAGCTTTTTTTGTCCTCTCTTTCTTCTATATTTCTAAGTTTTGATTTAATGATTTGACTTGGATATGTTTTCATTATGTTTGTAGGCCTAAACTTACTAAAATTTGATGATTTAGGATCAAAACAACGTACTTTATTGTTTAATCGGAGTGGGAAAGGTCAAAAAGACCCCTGGAAAGGTGGATGTCGGGCCTTATGACGGCCAGGAGTGACGGTCCGTCGTGCGCCCGACGCCCCGTTGTTGGGTCCGTCGTGAGGACCTGTTTGTCAATACTTTGCTAAAATGGGCATAACTTTTTACTCGGATGTTTTGTATAAGAAAGGTCGGTGGACATGGAATGATAATTCAATTATCTATCTGTGGTTAGGTCATGGTAAACCTAATTCATTTTGTGCTAAGTGTTATGATCATTTTATGTTGACCCAACTGCATTTCTCCTTAAATGACTGCAAATCTTCCCACCTACGGTCGGTAGGTCCACCTACGAACCATGCTGGTTATCCATAGCTCTTGTCAGAGAGTGGTTGAATGGAGTCTTCACCGATAGTCACGGACTACGAACCACTGTTTGACCTACGGACCGTAAGTCCGTCCGTCGTCCAAGACATAACCAATTTTTCTAGGCTGAAATTTTTGGGAGGTTGTGATCCCATCGACGGTTATGCATGACAAACCAATGTAGAGGGAGACTAAACTATCTGAAATAGAGGTATAGAGATGTAAACCCCACTACTAAACACTGAGAACTTAGTTCTGACTGAATTGAGTTCTGAGTACATCAAAATTACGCTGAAAATGAAAGTACAAACTGAGGGAACCTGATTCTAAAACTGAATTTACGCATGAATGACTGTAAAACTGAAGTGGAACTATTACCTCAACCTGGAGTGGAATAGGAAGGAGAAAGGAAAGGATACTTGGATTTAATGGCAGCTTCTGCTTCCCAAGTAGCTCCCTCTACGGAATGACTCCTCCCCAAAACCTGACTGATGTGACTTCTTTGTTTCTCAACCTTCTAACCTGACGGTCAAGAATCTCAACTTGTAAATCATCATAGGAAAGACTATCTTTCACCGCCACCCTCTCTAATGGCACTATAGAGGCTGGGTCAGCCACCCACTTCTTCAAGAGTGAGATGTGGAAGACCGGATGCACTGTTGCTAATTTTGCTGGAACCTCTAACTCATATGCCACCTTTCCAATACTTTTCAAGATCTTGTAATGGCCTACATATATAGGGCAGAGCTTCCCTTTCTTTCCGAATCTCATCACCCGTTTCGTAGGTGAGACTTTCTATAAAAAACCAATCATCATCGTGGAACTCTAGTTCCCTTCTTCTTACATCTGCATAAGATTTTTGACGACTTTGGGCTGACTTAAGTCATCTCTAATGAGTTGCACTTTCTCCATAGTATAAAGGACTGAATCTGGCCTTATCAAAGTTGCTTCACCTACTTCAAACCAACCAACATGAGATCTACATCTACGCCAATATTAAGCCACATAAGGGGCCATCTGAATGCTTGAATGGTAGCTATTATTGTAGGCAAACTCAATAAGAGGAAGGTGATCATCCTAACTACCATTGAAATCGATCCCACAAGCTCTCTACATATCCTCTAAGGTCGGAATGGTATGCTCTGCCTGACCATCCGTCTGTGGATGAAATGTTGTATTAAGGTTAACTTGAGTACCAAGACCTTTTTTAAATGACTTCCAGAAATGAGAGGTAAACTGAGGACCTCTATCTGAGATGATAGAAAAAGAAACCACATGCAACCTCACAATTTCAGTAAGGTAAAGCTTGGTATAGTCCTCTGCCGAATATGTAGTCTTAACCGCCAAAAAGTGAGAAGACTTAGTAATTCTATCAACTATCACCCAAATTGAGTCATGCTGTCTGCGAGTACTAGGTAACCCTGTGATGAATTCCATATTGATCACATCCCACTTCCAAGTAGGAATATCGATCTCTTGAGTCATACCTCTTGGTTTCTGATGTTCTACCTTGACTTGCTGGCAATTGGGGCACTTATTCATAAAGTATGCTATATCCCTCTTCATGCCATTCAACTAATATACTTCCCGCAGATCGCGGTACATCTTAGTGGCACCTGAATAAATAGAATACCTAGAGTTATGAGCTTCTGGAAGAATACGCTGCCTCAACTCTCCCACATCAGGAACACATAATCTACCTTCGTAGCGAAGTACACCATCTACCCCCCTTGGGAGAAAACCTCCACTCTGTGATTGTTGATTGGACGCTTTTGTTCAAGCATGATCGGATCACTCTCTTGCTTTTCCTTAACCTCCACAACAAAAGAGGATTCTGCCCCATTCTGAAGGGAATCTTGATCGATGATCACGGACTACGTACAATCGTTTGACCTATGGACTGTAAGTCCGTCCGTCGTCCAAGACTTAACAAATTTTCTAGGCTGAAATTTTTGGGATTTTTTGATCCCATCAACGGTTGTGCAGGAAGAATGTGGTTCATGCTACGGTCTGTCAATGCCACTGTAGGTAGCACCTGCAGATTTTTCTTAAAAACTAATTTTTGGTCTAATTTGGCTACAGGGTGTTACAACAGCTGTATAAGAAAACAGGTACAAGTCATATATCAACAGAGATTATATAAGAATAATATACAATTGCAACATTTACAAAACAAAAATTATATAAATACCTCATCATGCTATAATAAGCCCGCAACAACTTTGTTTCTTTTTGAACTTTTACCTGTATAATTAGTTGTTTTTTCCCTTTTTTTACTTGACCCAACATCAAACTAGACTTTCTTACCTCCCTCAACAATGGATTGCTTGGATTTTGCCGTAATTTCACCCAA
Organism: Solanum peruvianum; assembly: GCA_027705065.1. Classification (NCBI taxonomy): domain Eukaryota; kingdom Viridiplantae; phylum Streptophyta; class Magnoliopsida; order Solanales; family Solanaceae; genus Solanum; species Solanum peruvianum. The sequence continues at coordinate 56,638,168 of JAKWJD010001763.1, forward strand.
TCTAATTGAGTCATTTCAATTTGGATCTCATCTCTTGCATTGTGTTGGATTTCGACATTGAACCTGCTGGCTGCAGCCTCTCCAAAATCCTGAGTTAGATCTAACAAAAATGATGATTGTTGTATAATATTTTCGACATGCAAGTTTAACCTCTTGTCAATATAGTAAATGTAGACTAGACCATCATTGCATGGATGAAACTCTGTATAGAGGATAAATTGATATGAAAATAGCTTCAAAAACTTAAAAAGTAGACAAAAATTAATATTAATCGATTGAGATAAGTTTTGGCTAGATTTGAATTTTAAAATTGATTTTGGGAAGAAAAATTAGGAGAAATTGAAGGAAAGTGGAGATATAAGCGAGACGAAGAAACTATATAAAGGGAAATAATGCCAGTATTTATTGTTTAATTACTTATACAAATGTTTGGGTCCTTTAATAGCAAATGACTGAGAGATTTCCTCCTCAATGAAAATAATAAAACTGGAGATATTTTATTTATTTTAAATTATTAGTTTGCCATTATATAAATTTTCACTTCTTTACATGAGAATTGTTAAAAAAGTGCCTATTTTGTGGGATCGAGATAGTGATTCAAAATTTCTTGGTTGATAAAATATCGGTGTATGCAAATTGTATCCAAATTTGGACGAATTGTTGGATTGCGCAAAATATCAAAATGAATATTAACTATGTAATTAATAAAATGAGTATTATAAAAACGTAATAAACGTAACAATGACATGTAAAAAAATATAATTTAACAGAAATAATAATTTTATAAAATATGAACAAATATTTGAATGTACGGTTGCAACAAAATAATATAAAAATAATAATGGATAAACATCCTAATATTCTAAAAAAGAAAAAAAGAGGATTGTTATCAATCAATTGCATTAAAATTTCAAAACATGCATTTTTAACTATTTAAAAATAAAATACTCAAAAAAAATTAATTTTAGAACTATAAAAAAATTGGTGTCAACAACCCTAAATCAACACTATGACCCAATTATAACTCAATTGTCCTCTTGGATTTTTGCGTTTAGTTGTTTCAAGAAAAGATTGCAGGAAGAGAGAAGAAAACGAAAATAAGGGGATTCTCTCATTGGAAACAATGGACATCTCATATGGAATTGAAATCATACAGAGTAAAACTGAGGCAACTCATGTTCATTATAACAATCATATTGATGTTAATAATCACAAGAGAAAATAATGTGGTAAAGCAAACTTATACTATTTAATTATTCATCATTGCTATAGTTTGCTATAATTATCACTCGCGACTAACATTTAACCATGAATTACGTTGGTTGATTTAGAGTTTGTATAATTAATCACATTTGTATAATTCAGAACGAACAATTCTTCAGTTGATTTGTATTTGTACACGCTGATTTGTGTTTCTATATGACGACGATTTTGTGTAACTATAATTTAAATATTGTTATTTGTATAATATAATTAAAGTTCATATGTTTAGGTTTATAGCAATTTGTTGTTTTGAGTTTGATCATATTTGTATAATTTCAGACTTTATATTACTCAACTTACAAAAATACGTGAATTATACCAAAGTACCCATGATTTATACGAATGAGATACAAATTATACAAATTATTACCCTCTTTCGCTTGCCTTTCTCCTCCCTTTCTCAATCTCAGTTGCCTCTCTCCTACATATCCAAATGTCAATCATCTCTCTCTTTCATATCTCAATCTCACTAGCCAGATATACAAAGACATATGTATACAAATTACATATATATATATTTATCTAATAGATATACATATATAATTTAGCACTCTCTCACTCTCTGATCTCACTCACTTGTCCCTCTCCTCTCTCTCTTAATCCCGCTCTTCATTCTCCTCCCTATAGCATGTCATTATGAATCCTAATTAGCGAACTATAGATATGAAATGTAATTAAACTATTTTTGAGTGGTTATATTAAAAGTTCCCCAAATCATAAAAACATCTAATAATTATTTAATAGAAGAAGAATCAGTGATTCACAATTCCTACAATGCTCTCATGTGTATTCTCCTTCGTCAAAGTTCAAAGACCAACCCCCTTCCAAGAAGAATTTATGGGAAGTTATATGTTGAAAAATGTCCTAAATAGATTAACCAAGACCATGAAGGATTAGGTAAAAGTTGGACTCTTATTAAGCTATAATAATAAGTATAACTTACATAAATTTCGTAGTGCAAATACTAAGACTAACTTTTATTCCTTTTATTTTTCTAATTACACAAATCACGTGTTTTTAGGCATTTCGGATATATAATTAAGGATCTGCATACATTATTGTTGATATATTATGTATCAATTCGTTGAACTTATTAACGGGAAAAAAACTGAAAAATCAAATTAAGATCTCATAGTATCCATTTGTTGACTAATTGAAGGAGAAAAACTTAAAATTAAATTTAAATTAATCCCATAGTTGCGTTATTTCATTTCAAATTATTATCCAGAAATCATATAATGTAAGATACCAAAAATTTCAAAAATTTAATTTCTTCTTTTTTTTTAATCTTTATCTCTGTTTCATAAAAACTTTTGTCAATTTTTTGGATAAGCGAGGTGAGTTGTGAAGGATACGAGGTGAATTTCGATCTTAATTCAAAATTTTCAAAAAAAATTGAATATCCTTAGAGATTTGATTCAAAATTATTTAAAATTTATGAGTTTGAAAATTATTCTCCTAGTTCATTGAAGATCTTTTCAATTTGATTCAAAATTATCAAAAATTTTGAGAAGATACACCATAATATCCTTTCAATTTAAACTGACAAGTGTTGTATTTCTACTAGATATATTAAATAAGAAAGTATTGCGCATAAAACTTTAGGTAATTTCGGATTGATAAGATATTGTTTGGTAATTGTTATATTATGTATCAGATATGTTTAGTATAAATTTTAATTTACGTACGTAAATAAAAACTTAGCGCATGTATAATATATATTATTTTGTTTGAGAAATACTGTATTTAAAAATTTTAAAAATACATTATACATGTAATTGTTCAAAGATAGCTTCTTTTCTTTGTGTGTTGCATAACACAAAGTTTATGTGTCAAGTACATTTATATGAAACATGATAAACACTAATCGTAGATTCAAAAATATTAGAGTTATGCAGCAATAACTTAAATATTATACATTGCATAAAACGACGATTATTGTGTATCAAATCAATGATAATACTAACAAAGATTAATTTAAGACTAATAATAATACATGAAAAATTTGTTTCTTTAATTTTGACGGTGTGCAATGGCAGATACAAGTTCTTTCTTCTTCTTTTGGACGTTTTTCAATAGTATATACAGTAAAAGAAAATAAATATTTTCAAAAACAAATTCAACAATGATATGGTTAACTAAAATTGAAAAGGTTCAATAATATATTAATGGGGGCAGGGGCGGAGGTAATTTTATTTTTTATTTTTTAAGATCAAAAAACTTAAAAAATATAATGAAAAAAGATCATAAATTGAAGTGATGGAAATAAATATACCTCTTGAATTATTTGAAATCAATAATGGGAAATAGAAAAGATTTGAAATTCAAAAATAGATTTATTGATATAATTATGGAGAGATTTATAGCGTGATAAAAGGAAGAAAAATCATTGGTATGCAATTTTAAATTATTGTATCAAGAAAAAGGGGATGATGGGAGGAAAAGAAATGATTTTTTGATATTTTTTAAATGGTTGAGAAAACAAGAAAATATGATAACAAATTATATGTAGTTGAGTAATTTTTTCCTAATAATAATAATAATGATTGGAAAAATTACTTAATAACACATCCTTATTAACCGTGTTTTTCTTATTATTCCTTATCACTTCAAAATATTATAATAGTTTCCCTTTCTCCTCCGAAACTCTACTCATCCGGATACATAACTTCTCAACTCACAAATGTCATTTCTCTCTTCCTACTTTCACTCCTTCAATATATTCTTATTTTGACTTCCTCAATCTCAATAATTACTTACTTCATTACAATTTTGAATTTCAATTTTTTTTTCTCTCTCCACTCAATTGATTTAAAATTTCCCAGTAAGAAGTTTTTCTTCTTCACCAACTTATAGTTCAACATTTTTTTTGACTTTTATATTTTTATTTTTCAATTTCAATGTCCAGATACTTATGGAAGATGCTCCTTATTTTAGTATTGAAATTACCTGGTTAATCACCTAATATTTACTGTGTTTATGATTCTGCCAATGATTATTGGGTTGAAAATAGATCAAAATGATTGCGTAATCCATTATCAATGACAAATCATAATTTTGAGAAGTAGAAGTCGAAGAAGGATGTACATTCATTTTTTAAAGTCGTTGTGACCCCTCCCCCCCTAAAAAATGTAGAAGAGTTGGGTCTATAATATCTCTCCTTATAGTACATTTTTAAAAAAAAAAAAAATTAGTGTTCATCATTTTGTGATACAAAAAAGGGAGAAAAGTAAACATATTGCTAAATACCGTTATCTATCAAATGTTCATATTTTTAATCTATCTAGTTGATTTTGATTCATAAATTTATGTATGATGTAACACCTCTCTATTTGAAAGAACTAGAAAGAAGTGAAAAATTGGAATAGTCATTTTTGGAAAGAAAATAATAATCTTGAAATTGGGAAAATTCTTAAGTACCCCTCAACATATGCCCTAAATTTCACTGACACACTTATACTATACTAATTAAGGTCCTATTACCCCCTTTAACTTAATTTATAATTAATTTCTACCCCTTTTTCAACCTATGTGACACTATCTTCTGGGTCGCACATAGAACGAAAAGTGGTAAAAAAAGTATGATGGGCATTGTCATTCTTTTATCAAACAGTTTGAAGTTGGTGAGGCTAATCTCTTGGGACTAGACTTGGTAAAAGAAACTCTGGACAAGGTCTAGAAAATCAGGCAGAGGATGCTCACAGTTCGAATAAGATAAAACTCTTATGGGGATCAGAGAAGAAAAGACTTAGGGGTCGTTTGGTACAAAGATTAGTAACGTTGTGGTTAGTAATGCAAGTAATGCAGGAATTTGTTATGCAGATATTAACAATGGATGACTTATTTTATATCAATTATTTGGTTCATTGTTTTCCACCTAATCTTGTGTTTGGATTAAAACTCTACAAAAAGTTTCATTTACCTTTATTGGAACAATGAATATCCCTAAGTTTAGCTCGTTGAATTTCAATTTATTTTGTGTCTCCCCTGAATTGATTTAAAATTTCCAGTAAGAAGTTTTTCTTCTTCACCAACTTATAGTTCAACATTATTTTGACTTTTTATTTTGTTTTTATTTTCAATGTCCAGATACTTATGAAAGATGCTCCTTATTTTAGTATTGAAATTCCCTGGTTAATCACCTAATATTCATTGTGTTTATGATTCTGCCAATGATTATTGGGTTGAAAATAGATCGAAACGATTGCGTGATACATTATCAATGACGAATCATTATTTGAGAAGTAGAAGTAGAAGAAGGATGTACATTCATTTTCTAAAGTCATTTTGACCCCTCCGCCCCTAAAAATGTAGAAAAGTTGGATCTATAATATCTCTCCTTATAGTACATTTTTTCAAAAAAAAATAATTAGTGTTCATCATTTTGTGATACAAAAAAGGGAGCAAAGTAAACATATTGCTAAATACCGTTATCTATCAAATGTTCATATTTTTAATGTATCTAGTTGATTTTGATTCATAAATTTATGTATGATGTAACACCTCGCTATTTTTGAAAGAACTAGAAAGAAGTTAAAAATTGGAATAGTCATTTTTGGAAAGAAAATAATAACCTTGAAATTAGGAAAATTTGTAAGTACCCCTCAACATATGCCCTAAATTTCACTGACAAACTTATAATATACTAATTAAGGTCCTATTACCCCCTTTAACTTAATTTATAATTAATTTCTACCCTTTTTTCAACCTACGTGACACTATCTTCTGGGCCCTACGTAGATCGAAAAGCGGTAAAAAAACATTGTATTATAGGCATTGTCCTTCTTTTATCAAACAATTTGAAGTTGGTGAGGCTAATCTCTTGGGACTAAACTTGGTAAAAGAAACTCTAGACAAGGTCTAGCAAATCAGGCAGAGGATGCTCATAGTTCGAATAAGATAAAACTCTTACGGGTATCATAGAAGAAAAGACTTAGGGGTCGTTTGGTACAAAGATTAGTAACTTTGTGGTTAGAAATGGAAGTAATGTAGGAATTAGTAATGCATATATTAACAATGGATGACTTATATTATATCAATTATTTGGTTCATTGTTTTCCACCTAATCTTATGTTTGGATTAAAACTCTAAAAAAAGTTTCATTTACCTTTATTTGAACTATGAACATCCTTAAGTTTAGTTCGTTGCTAACATCCTTATATTTTAGAACTCTTAGAGTATGGTCAGCGGCAGTACTGGAACCGGGTCTGCTGGATCGGTAGTTACCTGAACCAGCACGGAACCCGGATCCATGAACTGAAAACGTACCGGAACCGGGATGGACCGGTACCGGTAGTTCCTGAATTTTTTCCTATTTCCGTCCCAGCCCGCCATGGAACCGGTACGAAACCGGACCGGATCAGATCGGTATGCGGGCGTTGATTTGTATTTTTTAAAAATTATTTTTTAAAAAAAAACAAATTAAAATCAATTAAAATAATTTATTTAAATTGAACAAATAATACTTTTCAAGTTAATTATTTATACTTTATACACATCCAAATTTTTAAAGTTTGTAAATCTTTCAATATTTAAGACTTAATGTTTTAAGTTTGAAAGTTTGATAGTTTTAAAAGTTTGATATAATATATATTATATAAATTTGAAATTTTTTTTTTTTCGTAAATTTTCAAAGTTTTAAAGTATGCACATTTAAATTCAAAATTCAAATTTCTAAAAATTGAAATTTTAAATTTTCGAACTTTTAAAATTTAAACTTTTAAAATTTAAAATTCGAACTTCTAAAATCTAAAGTTTGAATTTTAAATTTTCAAACTTTAAAAGCTATAAAAGTTTAAGGGAAAAGAGTCTGATATACCCCTTGTTATGAAAGTTGCTCATATACCCCTCCTTCTAAACAAATGACTCACATATACCCTTTTCCTCTAAGAGAAATGAAAAAAAATTAATTTTAATCTAAATTTTTATTTTTTTTTTCTAAAAAATATAATCCCATGTGAGTAAATTTAATCCTCGTCAAACATTTTTTTTTTGACTTTTTTTTATTCAATGACTAATTTATAATTATTATTTGATAATCAAATTTATTTATGTTTCACTAATATTCTTGTAAAACTTATTGTAGATGACCAAATTTTTTCTTCGAATACGAAATTAAATTATAATATACAAAAAAAAATTGTTTAATTTTTTTCTTTACACTAAGGAATGAAAGAAAAAAACAAAATAAGAATAAGAAACTCAAATAATTATAATAAAAGAAGTCAGAAAATAATTTATGTATAAAAAAAAATAAAATATACCTTGAACTTTGATAGAAGAATCATATATACCCCTAAATCATTTTAAAAAAAATTAGAAGTAAAAAATATAAATTTAAAACTAATTTTTTAACATTCGTTAAATGAAGGGTAAATCTGAGCCATTTTGTAACGGCAGGGGTATATGTGAGCCGTTTGTATAACAGTAAGGGCATATATGAGCCACTTTTATAACGAGGGGTGTATCAGCTCCAAATGACAAAGTTGAGGGGTATATCAGACCCTTTTCCCATGTTTAAATATAACTTTTAAAGTTTGACATTTTAAAATTTCACAATAATAAAAACTCAATTTAATACGATAATAAAAAAAATTAAGGCGAATAGCCTAAACTTTTATTAATATTTATTTGATCATACAATGTGATTTACAAAAATATTAGTAGAGTATTAAAAGATCTAATCCACACATCCACCTTCTAGAAAGGATTTTGTTTGAATTAGATCTCGATTATCTTACTCATACTAATAGTCAGTGCTACGATAGAGATCCTTTCTTAAATCATTTAACATTTCTATAGTAACGTGATTAGAAATTCGTTGAATAGATAAATCTTCCATTGCTTCGATCCCATCATCACTATAATCTTGCATTATTTCATCAACGTCACTTTGAAATTTGGTTGGTAGTGGTTCACGATCCAAAAATTTCTTCTCTCAGCAATAATCCAATCTCTAAATAATATCGATATCTCGAAGCTATCCGTTGCTAGTGAATGTCTATGATCTCCAATTTGAAAGCTTTCTACACTAAAAACGCCTTTCGAAGCTACTGACGACGCTTGAATAGCTAATATATCTCCAGCCATCGGTTGAAGTTTTGGAAATCATTTGCCGTGATTGCTCCACCACGCTAGAACATCTTCAGTATGTTCTGTATTTTGATTAATATATGCATCAAAATAATTTCTATTATTGTGAGAAAGTTCAAAATAAAAATCTAAATAAGCATCGATATTATCTTTATTAAGTCTACTCCTAGAACTTTCAGGTTCAAGATCACTTGATAAATTTATATTATAATTATATAAGTCATACAATTTTCTAGCTTCAAATTTTATGCTATCTTTAACTTCTTGACAACTGGGATTTTTATCTAGTTAACTATTAATATCCAATTTAAAATATATTTTATCAACCATCCTTGATGCACCTACATCTTTGTAAAGAGGGTTTAACAAACAAGCGGTTAAATAAATTTGAGAAATTGAAAATAATATTTTTTTAATTTCTCAATATGTTTTTGAATAGTTTCTTGATATCTTGGTTTATTTTTAAATTTATTAAATTTAGAAGAAATCATACAAATATCATAAAAAAAAAAGTACAAATTGATGGACTATAAAGTACAAAATTCTTTTGTAGTGTTGTAAAAAAGTTTTTTAAAAAATCTATGAGTTCATTTATATCATGCCAATCACTATCATCGAGTCTTTATGACATATCTGAATTATGAGCATTTCAAACCATTTGTAAGGATTTTCTATATTCATATGTGACTGCAAGCATTTCATATAAAGAATTCCATCTAGTAGACACTCTTTTTGAAATTTTTCTAGCTGGAAGATTATATTCAAAACAACGATTTTTAAAATCTCTACGCCTAGACTTAACTTGACATTTAAATATAAAATGGCATGCATTTTCAACTTTTCTGCAACCATTATCTTACATTTGTATACCATATCTAACAATCAAACTATACATGTGTGCAGTACACCTAATATGATAATCATCACCATAAATAGGACAATGAGTAGCTTTTAACAATTCAACAACAACATTATTATTTGAAGCATTATCTAGGTTTATACTACTTATTTTATCACATATTTCATAACTTTGTAAAAGATCTAGAATAAATTAAGCTATATAACAACCGTTTTATTTTGCATCTCACAAAATTAATAACCTAAAATGATTTTTTTGCATAATCCAATTTTCATCAATCCAATGTTCAGTAACAGTGAAATAATCGTTACCGTTTATACTACGACCCATATCAGAGGTAATAGTTATTTTACAATTATTATAATAAAATAAATACAACCTTTTTTATTGTACTTCTAGCAAAACCTTTAAAATATTGATTATATACAATATGAATATAATGTATAAAACCGAGATTTTCAGCAAAATTTAATGGCAAACCCATAACAACTATCATTTTAGCTAGTTCTTCAAGATTTTTTTCTCTACTATACGAACAGGGTAAACTAGAGCAAAAAACATTAGAAGGATTTAATTCTGTTTGTACCATGTTAGAGCTGCCGACTCCTACATTTTCAGGAAGGGGGGTAACGTTCTTTTTCGCTTCGGCTACCGCTTTAGCATGCAAAATTTTTTCACAACAGGACATTAAATGATTACTCAAATGTCCCGTGCCACAGGATAAACAAACAGTTTTATGATTTAATGTATGTTTAGATTTATTACAAATACCTTGTGTTTAATCTTAATTTTGTGTCATAAATTGCCACACAACCGATTTTTTAGCACGTTCTACCTTAGGCCTAGGATGTACAGGGGGACCAGGGATAGAAAAACGAAAGGGAGCGGGATTAGGAACGGGAATAGGAGTAATAGTAGCCATAAGTGGCTCAGTTTCATCATCATCATCATCATCAAAAGTAGACGTATCAATATAATCATCACTATCATATCATTATCATCATCTCAGGGCAATTCATCATCAAAATTACCAAACCGACATTTTAAATATTCATGATAAGGATCTATCCAGAATTACTATCAATATTAAAAATAGTATCATTAACATGTGTATAATCCTCCGTATTTGTTTTTACCATAGTAGATTTTTTAGTTTTAGATCTAGAAGAACTATCGTTTTTGGATAATCGGAGGATGTAAAGTTTAACATATTTCGAACATGCTCGATTGCACTTTTTTTACCTTTTTCTTTTCGAAAACTATTTTTATCAGAATCCATATTCAAATATTAAATGTGAGTAAATTATATATAATATGAAAAATATAATTCAAATAAATATTTAATCACAAAATGAATAAAAAATTATTGCAATATAAATGAAATGTAAATTATAAGTTGGAACGAATGTACCGAACATCTACTTAAAAAAGTAGACGTTTATGACAGCCGAAAGCCGGAAGTGTAAATGAAAGTTGAATTTTGAAGCTCCAAATATTTTCAAAGACCAAAACGGCAAAACCGGAATTTCTTGAAATTTTAAAAGATTAGATATTAGAGAAGTAGAGAGTTGAGAGTTGAGAGAATAGAAGATGATCTTGTGAATTTGTGATTTAAAAGAATGAATGTTTAGGGGTATTTATAGGTAAAAGAGAAGGTTTAAAGTATAATTTTTAGAACTATGGGGTATTAAAAAAGTTAAGGGGGGGGGGGGGGGTGTATAATTGGCTGAAAAAATTGGGAAAGAGCCGTTGGGGGCCCCACTAGCCGTTACCCAACGGCTCTAATACACTCATTTTTTTTAAAAAAAAATTACTTAACTGGACTGGACCGGACCGGGGTTTACCGAAACCGGGACTCACCGGTAAAACCCAATATTCGTCCCGTTACCTGTTTCGAAACCGGACATAACGGTCCATACCGGGATAAGCCGAAACGGAACTGGACCGATAACGGAATGGGATTGACTGGACCGATAACGGACTGGGATGGACCGGACCGGTATCCGGAGGTACCGTTGCCAGCCATATCTTAGAGTAGTGAATTTAATCATTTTTATTAGTGTAATTAGTAGTATTCTTTTTCTCTAAAATACCTATAAGAATTGTTTTGAACACTAGCTCCTAAGCACTGTTCATGATCCAAAATTGGATTTTGACATGAGAATACAAGGAAATAAATTTATATAAATGAGAATTCCACCAAGTAAAGGGTATGTTTGCTCCACTAATCATTCAGAAGCAACAAAAAATCTGCAAAATAAATGGAGACAATATATACAAGAAAAAGTCACATTAAAAGCTGAAAGGTAGTTATCTCAAAATCCTCCACATACCAGAGGACAAAAACAAATCAAATTTATAATGGTTCAATATCTATTTCTCATTGTTATAAAGCTTTACTCCTGTAAGATCATCAGAACCTTGTATTGCCATTGTTATCATTATATTGTTCATCGTCATGTTCCTCAGCTTCATCAACTAGCTATGCCTGGCGTTTTTATTCCTTCTTTTCTTCAACATATCTTTTGTTCTCTTCCCTTACAGCATCCGGGAATTGTTTACACGGTGAGACGTCCCTGCAAGTTACACTTTTTTACGAAAGTTACACTCAACTTGCTCTTTTCCTGTATTTCCAACCCAGATCAGCAGTTTTTCAATCTCTGTTAAAGATCAAAGAAACATAATCAACAAGATAATCAAACTAATTGAACTAACCAGTAGTAGTAAAAACGAAGAATAAAATACTGTGGAAGTACAAGGAATAAAAGTAAGAATGAGATATTTGACCTTCAACTTGGGTTTGCGCTGAGACTTCTTCTTGGTTGTGCTATTAGTTGGTTCCAACTTGAACGTAGACCCCTCACTTTCATTCAATATTTTGTGTGCTTATTTCCTCTACTAGTTCCAGAGATCACTGGAGAAGAGTCATCATCATATTTTGTGTCATAAAGTGGAAGATTATCCACGATATGTCTGCAGTAAGAAAGGCAGATTGAAATAAATATCCAACACATGTATTGGCTAACTCTCTCCACCAAGGCTTGGACACATGAAATGAAATCACCTATTTTTGTTGTCTCCACTGGGATATGAACCCGAGACATCAGGGAAATTTCTCACTTCATTGACCATTACATGTTTCTTACAAGGAGGAAACGAAAGGGTAGCTACTAGGTATGAAACATAATTATGATAGTATTTAAGCTTTCCCATTCCTATGATCCTGGACGTGGTACTGCCAAATGAACCTTACTACTGGTTTGACCAATCAATTGTTGGCAAGTCAAGTAAGGAAACGTCAGTTTATTTTGTCCAGAAATATCATTTTCGGCCTATCTATTATTTGACAAACAAAAGAAGTGGGAGTAAGAATAGGGGAGGAGCAACCCTTCTCATACTTCGGCTTATGAGAAGATCTATTACTAAGCCGTAGCCTGTCACATTTATATATCTCACTGAGGTTTTCATGGAATCACTAATCAAGTTAACCGGACAATGATTACCTGTTATCCCCCTTCTTCTATGATATTGCTGCACTCCTGAGCCAAGTGCCAATATAAAAAAGTGAACAAAAGAATAAGAAATGGGATTGGCAGACTCATATCGAATTTAGAAGCATCTATCATAAAACATTAATCTGTTTGTTGTCTAATTCTGGAAAAAAGGAAAAAGTGAAATGTCTCTATAAAGGGCATTCTAGATATAACAATCTACAAGAAACATAAGTTACCTTATATCCTTGAGATTTGGCACCCAAGAAAAGAGAACAGTTTGTAGCTCCACACAGACAATGAACAGGTGCACCACCATATAACTCAAGGTTATAGTTATATGAAAGCTCCAACGGATATATCTCTCTTTGCAAATATTCCTACCCTTGTTTCCCCTAACACTATCCATTTCCTTATTTCACAATTTGGTTGGCTGGAAAATTCAGGAACACATTGTATCGTCAGTACTATCAATCAACATCAGTTAACAGACTTAATTCACTTTTCACTATTTCAATAACTGAAATTTTATAACTCACCATGAATGATTAATGAATCTTGCTAGACCTCCCTTCTTGGTAGCATCAATGAAATAATTCGCGTTCAGTGACATGATGTATGCGTCCTTGATTTCTGCACAAATCATATGAAATTATATAGTAGTGATCGATCTGTAGATGCATTGATAACCATCTCTATTGTCAATAACTTACTATGAGCTTCATAAGCCAGACACCTTTTCTTTGCTGCTTCAGATGATAGCACTTCTCCACAGTATTCCATGATGAACTGTCCAGCCTAACTATGTAAAGAGAGAGGAAGAATTGGTTGATAATCCATAGAAAATAGTAATTAAGAATATTTAAGAGAAAATAGTTACTTCTCAAAGGCTTCCGATAAATTCAAGAGAAAATAGTAATTACGAATAAGTAATGACTCGGCTGCTTCAGCAGAATTACCTTTATATTCTCATCAGCTGAAAGACCCCAACCACGCCCTTCAGTCCTGAACAACTTAGTTTTTGCATATTCACATTTCTGGAATCTCTGTGGACAGCAAGCAAACACTTCAAAACATGGCATTGAGTAGAATCTCCCATTATTAGATGAAATCATAAATTTAAGTGAAGAAAGATTTTCAACAGTGAAAGAACTAAATGACAAGCAACAATATTTCATTATTTTCATTTACAATGGAATAACTGGAGGGGAACTCAGAGAAATGGTAAAATTGTCTAGGTCACAGGTTCCAGCCATTGCAGCAGCCACTAAAGCTAGCATCTACATCACACCTCTTGGGGTGCGTCCCTTCTACGAACCCAACTAATGTTGGATGCTTTGTATACCGGGCTGTCCTTCACTATTGCTCGAAACAACCCACATTCAATCAAACAGAGATACCCAGCTCCTCAGCTCCTCTGCTAGATTTTCACCTTAAGATCTAATGGTTCTTAATACACTTCATTGCTACTAGGCCACACCCTCAATGTTCTATTAAAGATACTGCATACAACAATTTGAACAATTAACCCTATATGTATAAGACAAATCTAGATGCATTATAACTATAACAGTCAAGGTAAAGATCGTATGCTCAACTCTTACAACACTAATACCTGACTTTTAGAATATTTTGGTAACATAGAGACTTGACTTGACAGATATACTAGCGTGACAGTACACATTGGTTACGTTAGTTCTCATGTTAGACTTTGTCAGAACAGTTTTGCAGTACGAAATTGGCCCGAGTGAGCAAGACTGATCCCATGAAAGGTGAAAGAAGGGAAACAACCAATGGACATATAAAGAAATAGATGCTGGAAGCAGTTTCTCATAGGCCTCAAATCTGATGATTCATCTCAAGAGGATTGGACAGGAAAAAATAGACATGATGGGGATGCTAAGACAAAGGTTGATTTATAACAGACTTGTCAGAAAAGAAAAAAAAAATTCGAGCTGAAGATTAGCTACTTCAATCCTTTTATAAGTTCCTTATGCCAGATTGATATGACGATCGTGAAGTCTTTGAGGCTTATAGGGAGGAAATTATTAGAAAAATAGTCAGAATTCAACATGGGTATGAGGAAGAGTTCCATGACGCGCTTAGGAAAAGATAGCATTAGGAGACTGATAAAGAAGAAAACTACAGAAGTAAAAGCATAGAAACTCGGCAAGACAAGAAACTAGATAAAGCTCCGTCACATGAAATATATGAGGAATATCATGTGGAAGAGTTTGCACCCATGCACACCGTGCACGGAGGAGATAATTTGACCTTTTGAGGATAACTTGGTTGAATAGTTGAAGGACATAAAAGCTTTTCTCACAATTAACATCCTTTTCTTTTTGTCTCTCTCTTTCTTTTTTCGCTTTTGTTGATAGTCTTCTAGTTCTTTTTATCAATAATTTAGAGCAAACTAGAAAAGCAAAGTTTTTGGAGTTGGAACTCGATATCAAGATGTTGATCAAAGGAAAAAACAACTAGTGCGCCCTTTTGACTTCTATAGAAGTACTTTTGTTGGGTTTTAAAAGGTGTGAACGAAAAATGAAGAGTTGCGACTTTTATGAAGAGTTGCGACTTTGATGAAAAGTTGCGACTTTTATGAAGAATTGTGAATTTTTTTACGAAAAGTTGTGACTTTTATGAATGGTGGTGACCTTCCCGAAAGATTGTGACCTTTTCTAGTAAAGCACAATAAGAACCTTTTCACACTATCCTTTGTTTTCTATAAATTGAGGGATTTCCTCTCATTTTAAGAACATAATTTTTTTGACTTCTTATACTACTACTTAATCTAATATTTTAAGTGTACTTTACTGTCGTTCTGTAGTTCGCCGACACCGTGGTTTTAGGATCCATACACTGGTGAGTAAGATCGTTCTATCTTGGGAGGATATATTCCATTAACCTCGCGTGCTTGACGGGAAAAATTTCCTGAAGGGGACATTCTGCATTCAGTGAACTCGATTTTCTTCTTTAAGAAAAATATTTTTTATATTGTTTCTTATTTTTTTTGGTTCTATTTCTCTACTAGTTTAATTTTCTAGTTTTAAAATACTCTTTAAAATTTTTTGTTTCTTATCAATTTCTTCAAAGTTTTTTGTTCTAAGTATCTTAGGAATACAAGATGAACAACTCTAAGTATCCTAGGAATACAAGATGAAATGAACAACAATCTTAAGGAAATTATTATATTGTTGGTATTTCTTGTATTCTACTGATTTAGGGAAACATATCATAGAAGTAGACGATTAATGTATTACTTCTCGAGAATTTGGTGCTTTGTTTAGCAAGGTCAAAGTGAATATGTACTAGAAGAATTTTTGGTTTTTCAATTAAAGATTACACCAGGCAACCATCTTATTATTTATCTAAAAAGAAAAATATTTTCTAAAAGTTAACAATTTTGATATTTATTGTGAATGTCTTTGGAAAAAGATCCGCAAACCATACTTCAATGAACTTTTATTGACAAAAAGTGTTTGTATATAAAATTTGCAGAATGATAGATGCACATTTTTGTTTGATAAAATAGGTGTCAACATGTTCTAGTTATAAGAATATTTTAAAAGAAAATTATATTCATGTGATAATCTATGAATATGTTCAATTCTTTTTGAAGGCTAACAAATATAATTTTGTAGTTTTGTACTCCATATGAAATTTTATTGTGTCTGGTTTTTGTAGACTAAAAACGTTTGTAGTTTTCTACTCTAGATAAATTAGACTATGCAATTGATTTGAAAAATATTAAACTTCACATAATACGTTAATGTTGTACTTTTGATTTTCTATAAACTTTACTGTTAGATAGAAACAAACTCAACAAACATGACATTGAGTAGAATCTCACATTAGTTATTGACACAGTCTCTTCCATGAAGTGGATGAAAATATAAATTTAAGTGAAGAAAGATTTTTAACAGGGAAAGAACTAATGACAAGAAACAATTTTTCATTATTTTTGTTTACAATGAAATTGCTGAAGGGGCACCTTCGACAACCGGTAAAATTTTCTCTGTGTAGGTAGATTCTAGCCATGGAAACAGTCACTAATGCTAGCATCTACATCACACCTCTTGGCTGCGTCCCTTCTACAAACCCAACTAACCTGGGATTCTTTTGTACATCGGGGTACCCTTTAAGTTATAAAGGAATAAGCAGGAGAAATTATGCCAAATATCAACTTCTCGGAACAAACCATGGTCAATCAAACAGATATACCCAGCTCCACAGCTGATCTACTAGATTTTCACCTTGAGATCTAATGGTTCTCAATACACTTCGTCGCCACTAGACCATACCCTCAATGTAATATTAAAGGATATTGCATATAACAATTTGAAAAATTAGCCCTATACGTATACGAAAAATCTAGATTCATTATAATTATCACAATCAAGGTAAAGGTCGTATGCTGCAATATTACCACACAAATACCTGCCTTTTTTAGAATTTTTCGCGAACATAGAGACTTGACTTGACATATTTATTCGCTTGAAATATTGAAAAGATCAGTTAACAGAAATATTGACTTGAAATATCGAATAATGTGACACTATACATTGTCCACTGTAGAGGTGTAAGATGTAGTTCTCATGTTAGACATTGTTAGAACAGTTTTGCAGTACGGAATCGGCCCAAGTGACAAAGACCGATCCCATGAAAGGTGAAAAAAGAGAAGCAAACAATGGACGCATAAAGAAATAGATGCAGGAAGCTTGTTTTCATAGGCCTCCAAACTGATGATTCATCTCAAGAGGATGGAAAAGGAAAAAACAAACATGATATGGCAAAGGTTGACTTATTAAAGGAACGAACAACTGGTCTGCCTTTCGACTTCTATAGAAGTACTTTCTAGTTCCAAATAAGTGTTCTATTAAATTTTGTACAACCATATAAGTTGATAAATTATAAATATAATTCGTCAAAAGTTAATAAAATCATATTAACAACAATGATTAACTATAAATTAGTGAGACTTGACCTTTTTTAGAAGGTAATACTTTTATTAAAATAACACTACAAAAGGTTATGGCGTGACATACAATTTGTTAAAATAAAGGTTAGAAACATGAAATTGTTTCTCTTTTTCTCAACATAAAACTGTAACACAAATTTGATGCACTACAAACAAAAAATTTGTTATAAGTCCAGAAAATAATTAAACAAATCATCTAATGTGCCTGATTCCACAATTTTCACCACACTAACAGCATCCTTGTGTACACTCACTTCTGGTGTGTACATTTAAGCATCTTTCAGCAGAAGCAGTTTCAGGATCATTGACACTATATTTGCATTCACAAACCGCGACATCCTGTACTTTAAGTTTCTTATGTATCTATGACATTAGAAAATTTAAATTAAAATTGACTAACTAAAGCAAATAATAGTGATATTCGAAAACTATTAAACTCCAAGTCAAGGAAAACATCTTTAGGGTAAACGTTCTCTCTCTTTCTCTCTCTCTCTCTCTCTCTCTCTCTCTCTCTCTCCTCTCTCTCTCTCTCTATCTCCCTCG
This sequence comes from Solanum peruvianum, assembly GCA_027705065.1. Taxonomy (NCBI): domain Eukaryota; kingdom Viridiplantae; phylum Streptophyta; class Magnoliopsida; order Solanales; family Solanaceae; genus Solanum; species Solanum peruvianum. The sequence continues at coordinate 56,656,397 of JAKWJD010001763.1, forward strand.
TTTTTTGGTGATTATTTTGAAGTTTAAGTTAAGAGATCAGAAGCGTAAATCATGGAAGCCAAAAATCTATAAACCACAAATGAAGAAGTAGCTAGGTCACAAAATTTTCCCATAGAACTAAGAAAAAGATGAACATAAGAATTATAAGAATTATTAGTTTCAACTAACGAAAAACATGGACAAATAATAATAATATGGATTTCAAGTTTCTTATTTTAATCATTTTATTGCCAATGAAATTATATAGCATGAAATCCTAGGCAGATCATGCAATAAGGTACACTAGTTAAAGTTTAGTCTCTTAAAACAAACAAAATAACAATATAGATTGTGAGTATAATCAATATACTATCCAACTGATTCAGAAGTCTAAGCAATAAGTGTATGAAAATAAGATTAAGTTTAAGGATTATCAAAATAAAGAATGCAATTAATTGGTGGTACTAACAATTATACATGAAGACACAAGTGTGCTTCTTCCCCCTTTTTTCCTTCATTGGCAATCTTTGCGAAATAGCTCCAATGAGAAGAAAAAAGAAGGCGTTAAGAGACCTCCTGAACCAATCCTAGACTTTCTAAGATCCTTTTTCAAACCTGCTCCCATTTTGATTTCGAGTCAAGAACTAAACGACTCGAATAATATGGTCCCCTCTGTCACCCCCAAAATAAAAGGGTGATCTCGTAGTTCTTGGTATGTGAAGATCAATTGTTAGGTTCTCCATTTTATTTTCCCATAGAGGTGGAACCTAACTATGTGCTCGACAGATAGTTGTTCGTACACTAATAAGGGATGTATGAATTCTCAAGAAGTGAGGAGTTGTGGTGGTCCTCTCGGATCTCACGAGTGAATCAGATTTTTGATCTACATTGGATATTACCAGAATCACCCCATCTATATTCCTTAGGAGAACTTTGGTTTCAAACCCAAGTTAGAACAGGAGGAGTATGCAACGCTAATGTGCCTTGGATGATCCATATCTCAGTGTCAGGCGCCGATGAGCACGATGAACTATCCATGTGGCTAATGTCACGACCGGAATCTAGACCCCAGACGAGACCGGCGTCGTTGACCTCTCAGAGGTCGCAGATAAGCCTACTTACGTCATTCTTACTTTACATAGATTAATTTTAGCGGAAAATTTGAATTTTTTTATTCTTTAATCATACTTGCTAAACATTCTTAACATTTCGTAATCGTTCATCATCAACCATCTAACATTTAAGAGATAAGCACTGAAAGAAATAATTCATTAAGTATTAACTGTATATCGGCCAAAATAGCACCAATACAAAGTCTGAACCAAAACAGGAAAGAAACGCTAGTGGAACATGCTCCACTAGCTCAACTCTAAAACTACGCTAGAATGTAAAACAGTAGCATCCTCGAAAGCATGAGGACCTACCAAACTCCGGATGAATGCTGACGTCCGGATAGCTGCAACAACGAACCTGTAGCTCTAGCGTCCACCTGTGCCTGCACCTAAAAGTAGATGTTCGTATGGAATTAGTACACACTTGTACTAAGTATGGGTATATGCAAGCACACACCAGGGACATGCATGAGGAAGAAGAGCTCTTTCCTAACAACATGATGTTTGGAAGTCAAGTCAGTGGACTTGCTAAAATGAGATTAGGAAAGTTATGCCATGAGAGTGACATGCATCATATAATCATCGTATTGCACACAACACATAACATCTTCACATAGCACAAGCATATAACACATAGTTTCTTTCATATTATTCATTCATATACCATGAGACCTTATTATCATAGACTTAACCTTAAGACTTTCCAAAATGAGGGCTCAACATATGGGACCTCAACTAGGGAGCCTTCTTTAGCAAACACAGAGTCTGCTTCATTCATTCATTGTATTTCATTTCAATTCATTCATAGGCCAGTGCGAACACCAACTATACCTAGGATGTAGTTTAAGACTTTCATCGGGTTTGCTGTGCAATGATCAGGAATGACCTAATGTCATTACCTGAATCTAGCTCACCTCTTGATTATCCTATCCTAACACCTTCGGTATCATTCATTTCTTTATATGATTCATTTGAGGCTGGCCTCATTCATTCATTGGGAACTTTAACTTTAACCGACATAGATCATGTGAGCATCATGAAATCCAGTGTCTTCCCCACACCGAAAAGAGGTGGAATCACCGGCCAAAGCGATTCAATAACATGCTAGCGTATATGGGAATTTAACCCCGCCAGATCCCTATAGTGGCAATATAGGTTCAAAGACTAGGAGATGTATGGAGACCCATACCGGCAAGCCGGACAGTCTCATCTCATGAGAGTTACGTGAACCTCCGCCCTTCCCGAAAGAAGGCATCACCGCTCATAGCTAGCCTATCGGTGCTCGGTATAAAGTTCCATTACGTTCAACTCATACATCATGGAAGTTGGCTTCTAGTATAAGGACATTATAGCTCAATAGATGATTTCTCATCTCATCATTGTATTAAGTGTTTTAAACTCAATATTTTCATTAGAGTGTTCATAGAGATTGATCTCTTCATTATCTTAAACTCTCATTGGTGAGTACGTATTGGTAACTTTACTTAGGCTCATTTGAGATTGTTCTCATCATATACATTAGCCTCACATCATGGTTGTCCACAATTCTTCATTTCATTACGTATATCTTAGGTTCACTTAATTTGAACGTATGGTAAACTTATGTGTCTATACATACAAGCCACGGGGCTTCATTTATAGTTCGTTAAGTGATTCTTATTTTCCTAAGATTATGTATTACAAGACTTATGTATCTTGTATATAATCCAAGATCTTTGATTTTTGATCTAAGTAGATGACATTATCTTGAATATTTCACTCACGTATGACTTATGTATATAATAGAGGTTTGGACACGGGAACCCAAATTTTGAATTATTTGGATATCATTTATATTTTTCATTGATTTTAGTTCTAATATTCATAAATTAGAACTCTAAGTTAAATCTCAACATTTTGTGAAATAATAAATTTCCTATTTTAATTAGAATTCTAAATTAAATTTCAATCATTTACATGAAAGAATAATTTTCTAATTTAATTAGAATTCCAATTTAAATCTCAATATTTACATAAAAGAATAATATTCTATTTTTAATTAAAATTCTTAATTAAATCTCAATGTTTACATAAGAGAATTAATTTTCCAACTTTAATTAGAATTTTAATTATTATTATTATTATTATTTTTAATTAATTCGCTTGAATAGGGAGGTTGTGGGTTCGAACCCCACAACCCCTTTTTTTCCTCTCATTTTCGCTGAAGAGGAGGCTGTGAGGTGGTGGGTTCGAACCCCCACAGCCCCTCTATTTTTTTTTATTAAATAGGGGAGTGGCAGTGAGGTTGTGGGATCGAATTCCCACAGCTCACGCTATTATTCGCGCCCTCCTTTCAGCGCTGAGGTCGTGGGATCGATTCCCACGCCTCGCGTTCCTTTTCTCTCTTTTTTTTTTCGCGCATAGCTGGGGGTCGCGGGTCGATCCCCGCCCCAGCATTCCTTTTAATCCTTTTTTTTTCTTTTCGCGCGTGGCTGGGGGTCGCGAGTTCGATCCCCCCAGCCCCCTTTTTATTTTTTTCTTGGCGAATTTCGCCGGTCCCAGCCCCCATTTCGAGCCCCGCCTGGCACATTCCTTTTTTTTTCTTTTTCTTACTTTGGTGAGGTCTCGGGTTCGATCCTGCAGACCTCACCCATTTTTAATTAATTTTTTTGACACCCAAAATTTCCAGAATTCACCTGTAGCGAATTCCAGATTCTGGAACTTTGTTACACATTTTTATGATGCGATTTACGGGACTTTTAAGCACCTCTTTATTTGTCGTTCGTTAGGATTCTTAAGACAAGTTTAAAGTATGATTTGGTCATTTGTTTAACTAAAATTTATAGCATTCAAACAAGTGAACACCAAGATTTTAAGAGCCTCTATTTGCACATAAAACACGAGTAATCTCTAATCTAGTAACATGCTAAAGAAAGACTAAAGTCATGGTCAAAATCTTGCACAAATACATACATATATACTTTCATACTTTCCAAAAGACACAAAATTTAAACACATCATTCATGCAAGAATCTAGAAGCACAACATACCCATCCTCAAATTCATAGGGAGCTAAGGACAAGGACATACAAAGGGGAACAACCTTAGTTTCAAGAGTTAAGAAACGTTCGAAAGAAGTACTCTGGAGAAAGAACTCCATGAGAGAAACCCATACCTTAATCGATGTTCAAACTTAATGTTGCTGCCCGGAAAACTCCTCCAAACCACTCCCAATTCACTTCAACGTACACCTCTCTCGACGAACCTCTCTTAGCCTTGACGTTTTGATTACTTTTTCTTTTGCTTAAAAATTTTTGTGAGTTCTTCAAGCATGAAAATTGTTGATATTTTGGCAGAAAAAATGTGAGGAAGATGGAGAACGTGAGAGAGGGAGTTAAGAAGCGTGAGAGAGAGAGGACTAATTGGATTAGGAGACTAATTCAAGAATTAGTCAAATAACATTTAAAATAAATAAATACAAATCTGTTTTTTATTATTTATTTATTTATTCATTTAAAACGTGAAAGGACAATTATGCCCTTAAATACCTATTTATTCTTATTTATATAATTATCTTTTTTGAATCGTTACATTATCCCCCCCTTAGGAACATTCGTCCCCGAATGACACTACCATTACACCTCATAATGCCAATCAGATCATAACTTAATTGCTATGTACAATCAGCCAATAGCAACAAATACGAAGAGATAAGGAACTATAGTCTTACGAGTAGGAAGCCTAACCTCAAGAGTTGAAAAGATGTGGATATCGGGATCTCATGTCGGCCTCAGCCTCCCACGTAGCACCCTCAACAAGATGGTTTCTCCACAATACCTTCACTGTGGCAATCTCCTTGTTCCTCAGCCGCTTGACCTGTCTGTCTAAGATCTCAACAGGTATTTCCTCATAGGACAAGTCTTCACCAACCCCCAAACCTTCTACAGGTAGGATTGATGCTGGATCACCTAGGCACTTCTTCAACATAGAGACATGAAAGACTGGATGAACAGAAGCTAGCTCCGCAGGCAATGCTAACTCATAGGCCACCTCACCCACGCGCTGTAGGATCTCATATGGCCCCACATACCTCGGACTAAGCTTCCCTTTTCTACCAAATCGCATCACCCCTTTCATAGGCGATATCTTCAAGTAAACCTGGTCACCAACGTTAAATTCTAAGGGTCGCTTTCTGTTGTCTGCATATGACTTTTGTCGGCTGTAAGCGGTAGCCAACCTGTCTCTAATCATTCTAACTTTCTCCAAGGCCTCATGAATGATCTCTGGACCCAAAATAGATGACTCTCCAACCTCGAACCACCCAACTGGAGATCTACACCTCCTACCATACAATGCCTCAAACGTGCCATCCCAATGCTGGAGTGGTAGCTATTATTATACGAGAACTCTATCAAAGGTAGATGGTCATCCCAATTACCTCTAAAGTCAATCACACACGCCCTCAACATGTCCTCCAATGTCTGAATAGTGCGCTCTGCCTGCCCATCTGTCTGAGGATGAAAGGCAGTGCTAAGTTTCACCTGCGTGCCTAAGCTTTTCTGGAAAGATCTCCAAAAATGCGAAGTAAACTGAGCTCCTCTATCTGAAATAATAGACAAAGGAATCCCATGCCATCTCACAATCTCATCAATGTAGAGTCTCGCGTAATCCTCGGCCCTGTAAGTAGACTTCACAGGGATAAAGTGGGCAGACTTAGTCAATCTGTCCACAATAACCCATATAGAGTCATGCTGCCTCCTAGTCCTCGGAAGACCAACTACGAAGTCCATATTAATGGCCTCCCATTTCCAAGTCGGAACCTCAATAATCTGAGTCAGACCACCAGGCTTAAGATGCTCTGCCTTAACCTGCTGACAATTAGGACACTTAGCCACATAGTCTGCAATATCCTTCTTCATGCCATCCCACCAATAAATCTGCTTAAGATCATGATACATTTTTGTGGAACCTGGATGTATGGAATATCTGGAACCATGGGCCTCTGTAACAATCCTGGTCGTAAATCATCTACATCTGGTACGCACAACCGGTTCTGGTATCTAAGTATGCCATCATCTCCCAAAGCAAAGGACTCGTTCATTTTTAACAACACTGAGTCCTTCATCTCCATCAACACAGGATCAAGATGCTGACCCTTTTGACTTCCACTATCAGGGATGATTCAAAACTAGGGTGAACTGAAACACCTCCACTAGTAGAGTCAACCAACCGCACACCCAGTCTGGCCAGTCTGTGTACCTCTTTCACTAGCTCCTTCTTCTCATCCTCAACGTGGGCTGTACTCCCCATGCTCATCCTGCTCAAAGCATCAGCCACAACATTAGCCTTACCTGGATGATAGTGCACATTCATGTCATAATCCTTCAGCAGCTCCAACCATCTGCGTTGCCGTAGATTCAGCTCCCTCTGCGTGAACACGTACTGGAGACTCTTATGATCCGTGAACACATCCACATGTACCCCATACAGATAATGCCTCCACAGCTTCAATGCAAACACCACGGCTGCCAACTCCAAGTCATGAGTGGGATAATTCTTTTCATGAACCTTGAGCTGTCTGGAAGCATAGGCTATCACCTTACCAGCCTGCATAAGAACACATCCCAAACCAACCCTAGATGCATCACAATAGACAGTGTAATTCTCGCCACTCTTAGGCAGAGTAAGCACCGGGGCTGAAGTGAGTCTGTCCTTGAGCTCCTGGAAACTCTTCTCACAAGTCTCCGTCCATTCAAACTTGGATTCTTCTTTGTCAAGGCTGTAAGTGGGGCAGCAATGGAAGAAAATCCCTCCACGAACCTGCGGTAGTAACCAGCCAATCCCAGAAAGCTACGGATATCGGTGGGTGTAAGAGGCTTTGGCCACTTCTTAACGGCTTCAGTCTTTCTGGGGTCCACTTCTACACCTTGATCGGACACAACATGGCCCAGGAAGGTCACTGATCTCAGCCAGAATTCACACTTGCTGAATTTGGCATACAACTGATGCTGTCTAAGTACCTGCAAGGTTAGTCTCAAATGTTGTTCATGCTCTTCCTTGGTCTTAGAGTAGATGAGAATGTCATCAATGAATACTATTACGAAAGAGTCAAGGTATTCACGGAAGACTCTGTTCATGAGGTCCATAAATGCAGCAAGTGCATTCGTGAGACCGAATGACATAACCAAGAACTCATAATGACCATAACGGGTACGAAAAGCTGTTTTGGGACATCCCCATCCCTAACCCTAAGCTGATGATACCCTGAACGAAGATCAATCTTAGAGAAGAAACTAGACCCTTGGAGCTGATCGAACAAATCATCAATTCTGGGAAGTGGATACTTATTCTTTATAGTGACTTTGTTGAGCTGCCGATAATCGATACACATTCTAAGGGTCCCATCCTTTTTCTTTACAAACAACACTGGAGCGCCCCAAGGGGATATGCTCGGCTGAATAAAACCTTATCAGTGAGATCTTTTAACTGCAGCTTCAACTCCTTGAGTTCTGCTGGAGCCATTCTATAAGGAGGAATTGAGATTGGTTTAGTATCAGGTTCTAAGTCGATACCAAAGTCAATCTCTCGAAGGGGAGGGACTCCAGGCAAATCTTCAGGAAACACATCTAGGAATTCATTTACTACAGGCACCGAGTCTATGGAAGGAACATCATGATCTAAATCATTAACACTCACTAGATGACATAGTAACCCTTGGCCATCATTTTATTGGCCTTAAGATTTGAAATCAAGGGGTTAGGACGAATCGGATTGTACCCCTCCCAGACTAACTCTTCTCCATTAGGGAAGCGAAACCTCACCACCCTACTACGACAGTCCAAGCAAGCATAATAGCTGTGAAGCCAGTCCATGCCAAGAATAATATCAAAATCACGCATGGGTAACTCAATCAAGTTTGCACACATAGCCTTGCCACTCACAACTATTGGGCAATTCTTGTATACCCTATCGGTTCTCACATTTTCTCCTAAAGGCGTACTAACCACTATAGGATCATGCAGAACTTCAGGTAGTATTTCAAAGGTAAGGGCAAGCAGAGGAGTCACAAAGGAAAGCGTAGACCCTGGATCAAGTAAAGCATAAACAGAAGTTGAGAATACTTGCAGCATACCTGTGACCACATCAGCGGACTTCTCCTGCTCCTCCCTACCTTTCAAGGCATAAAATCTGTTCCTCTTCGGAGGCTCGGCTGCTGCTGCATTATGTGGGGTAGGCCTAGGCTGAGCATTACCCCCAGCCTGACCTCTGTTCTGGGGACAGTCTATGACCATGTGTCCACTCTTACCACAACCGAAACAGGCATTAGTGCCCTGTCTACATTCTCCAAGGTGCATTCGGCCACACTTAGTACAAGTCTTCCTTGGACGCTGCATCTCACCTCCATTGCCCCTTTTGGGTTCGGGTCTGCCTCCTCTAGGCGTTGTATTTCTCTGAGGGTCAGAATTTCCAGCACTCTGTTGCCCCTTCTTGAATTTGGGCTGCTCGCGGACGCCAAAATTGTTTCTATGGCCTCCATGGCTGGGACCTGCCTGATCTTGAGGCCTAGGCCTCCTAACATCACGTACACCTCTCCTCTTTCGGCTGTCCTCTACCTGCTGGACATGCATCATTAATCTAGAAAGGTCCATATCATCATGGAGCATCGCAGCCCGACAATCCTCCTCCAGGTCTCCATTGATTCCTGTGAGGAATCTGCTCATCTCCTCCCTGCTGGTAGAAACCAAGGGAGTAGCATACCTGGATAATTTCAACAAAGTTAAGTACTCTCATCATTCTTGTTATCAAATACTAAGGGAAGTACATACCTAGATAACTTCACAAACTTCAGGGAATACTCCCTGACAGTCATGGATCCTTGCTTGAGGTTGATGAACTCCTCAACCTTGGCCTCTTTCATCTCTCTAGGGAAGAACCTTTCCAAAAATGCTGTCTTGAACAGCTCCCAGGTGACTGGCACCCCTCCTAGGACACGGCTATCTCGCCACATTTTGCACCAAGTCTGTGCAACATCTTTGAGCTGGTAGGAAGCCAACTCAGCCTTCTCAATATCAGTGGCCCCCATGGCCACCAGTATCTTATGCAACTCGTCTATAAAATCCTGAGGATCTTCTGAAGTCTTAGCCCCTGTGAAAATTGGAGGATTCATCCTCGTGAAGTCTCGCAGTCTGTCAGCTATGCTGCGAACCGGTGGGTTTTCCCTCAGAACATCCTGCCGGTTGACTTGGGCAGTCATAGCTTGGGCCTGCATCGCGATGGCCTGTGCCATCTGGGCTAGAGATGCCCTCACCTCCGCATCAGTCAACCCAGCTGGGTTAACTGGCATGGCCACTCCTTCAGCTGGAGCCTGGGGTGGATTCTGATTACCCCTAGCTGCTGCTGCTCCCGTCCTCAGACCCTTAGTTCCCCAAGAGTTCATTCTCTGAAAACAACAAGGTTGATGTTAGACACGTTCGTAACACCAAGAATTCAAACATTAGGAAAAGCACAATAAGATCAGAAGAAGGGAAGTCTTTCCTACGCATCATGCAGTCTCTAATCCAGGATAGTGGTGCACTTCACTACCATGACTTAGAAACTACTCAATGTGGTTGATGTGAACTCATTATTCTAGGAATTTAACCTAGCGCTCTGATACCAACTTTGTCACGACCGGAATCTAGACCCCAGACGAGACCGGCGTCGTTGACCTCTCAGAGGTCGCAGACAAGCCTACTTACGTCATTCTTACTTTACATAGATTAATTTTAGCGGAAAATTTGAAATTTTTGATTCTTAATCATACTTGCTAAACATTCTTAACATTTCGTAATCGTTCATCATCAACCATCTAACATTTAAGAGATAAGCAACTGAAAGAAATAATTCATTAAGTATTAATTGTATATCGGCCAAAATAGCACCAATACAAAGTCTGAACCAAAACAGGAAAGAAACGCTAGTGGAACATGCTCCACTAGCTCAACTCTAAAACTACGCTAGAATGTAAAACAGTAGCATCCTCGAAAGCATGAGGACCTACCAAACTCCGGATGAATGCTGACGTCCGGATAGCTGCAACAACGAACCTGTAGCTCTAGCGTCCACCTGTGCCTGCACCTAAAAGTAGATGTTCGTATGGAATTAGTACACACTTGTACTAAGTATGGGTATATGCAAGCACACACCAGGGACATGAGCATGAGGAAGAAGAGCTCTTTCCTAACAACATGATGTTGGAAGTCAAGTCAGTGGACTTGCTAAAATGAGATTAGGAAAGTTATGCCATGAGAGTGACATGCATCATTATAATCATCGTATTGCACACAACACATAACATCTTCACATAGCACATAGCATATAACACATAGTTTCTTTCATATTATTCATTCATATAACCATGAGACCTTATTATCATAGACTTAACCTTAAGACTTTCCAAAATGAGGGCTCAACATATGGGACCTCAACTAGGGAGCCTTCTTTAGCAAACACAGAGTCTGCTTCTTCATTCATTCATTCATTTCATTTCAATTCATTCAGGGCCAGTGTGAACACCAGCTATACCTAGGATGTAGTTTAAGACTTTCATCGGGTTTGCTGTGCAATGATCAGGAATAACCTAATGTCATTACCTGAATCTAGCTCACCTCTTGATTATCCTATCCTAACACCTTCGGTATCATTCATTTCTTTATATGATTCATTTGAGGCTGGCCTCATTCATTCATTGGGAACTTTAACTTTAACCGACATAGATCATGTGAGCATCATGAAATCCAGTGTCTCCCCCACACCGAAAAGAGGTGGAATCACCGGCCAAAGTGACTCAATAACATGCTAGCGTATATGGGAATTTAACCCCGCCAGATCCCTATATTGGCAGTATAGGTTCAAAGACTAGGAGATGTATGGAGACCCATACCGGCAAGCCGGACAGTCTCATCTCATGAGAGTTACGTGAACCTTCGCCCTTCCCGAAAGAAGGCATCACCGCTCATAGCTAGCCTATCGGTGCTCAGTATAAAGTTCCATTACGTTCAACTCATACGTCATGGAAGCTAGCTTCTAGTATGAGGACATCATAGCTCATTAGATGATTTCTCATCTCATCATTTGTATTAAGTGTTTTAAACTCAATATTTTCATTAGAGTGTTCATAGAGATTGATCTCTTCATTATCTTAAACTCTCAATTGTGAGTACGTATTGGTAACCTTTACTTAGGCTCATTTGAGATTGCTCTCATCATATACATTAGCCTCACATCATGGTTGTCACCACTTCTTCATTTCATTACGTATATCTTAGGTTCAATTAATTTGAACGTATGGTAAACTTATGTGTCTATACATACAAGCCACGGGGCTTCATTTATAGTTCGTTAAGTGATTCTTATTTTCCTAAGATTATGTATTACAAGACTTATGTATCTTGTATATAAGCCAAGATCTTTGATTTTTGATCTAAGTAGATGACATTATCCTTGAATATTTCACTCACGTATGACTTATGTATCAATACGGAGGTTTGGACATGAGAACCCAAATTTTGAATTATTGGATATCATTTATATTTTTCATTGAGTTTAGTTCTAATATTCATAAATTTAGAACTCTAAGTTAAATCTCAACATTTTCGTGAAATAATAAATTTCCTATTTTAATTAGAATTCTAAATTAAATTTCAATCATTTACATGAAAGAATAATTTTCTAATTTAATAGAATTCCAATTAAATCTCAATATTTACATAAAAGAATAATATTCTATTTTTAATTAAATTCTAAATTAAATCTCAATGTTTACATAAGAGAATTAATTTTCCAACTTTAATTAGAATTTTAATTATATTATATTATTATTTTTAATTAAATTCGCTTGAATAGGGAGGTTGTGGGTTCGAACCCCACAGACCCCTTATTTTTCCTCTCATTTTCGCTGAGAGGAGGCTGTGAGGTGGTGGGTTCGAACCCCCACAGCCCCTCTATTTTTTTTATTAAATAGGGGAGTGGCAGTGAGGTTGTGGGATCGAATCCCCATACCTCACGCTATATTCGCGCCCCTTCCCTTCAGCGCTGAGGTCGTGGGATCGATTCCCACGCCTCGCGTTCCTTTTCTCTCTTTTTTTTTTCGCGCATAGCTGGGGGTCGCGGGTTCGATTCCGCCCCTTGCATTTCCTTTTTAATCTTTTTTTCTTTCTTTCGCGCGTGGCTGGGGGTCGCGAGTTCGATCCCCCAGCAGCCCCCTTTTTATTTTTTTCTTGGCGAATTTCGCCATGGTCGCCCCGGTCCCAGCCCCCATTTCGGCCCCGCCTGGCACATTCCCTTTCTTTCTTTTTTTTCTTACTTTTGTGAGGTCTCGGGTTCGATCCCTGTAGACCTCACCCATTTTTAATAATTTTTTGACACCCAAAATTCCACAAAATTCACCTGTAGCGAATTTCCAGATTCTGGAACTTTGTTACACATTTTTATGAGGCGATTTACGAGACTTTTAGCACTCTTTATTTGTCGTTCGTTAGTATTCTTAAGACAAGTTAAAAGTATGATTGGTCATTGTTTAACTAAAATTTATAGCATTTCAACCAAGTGAACATCCAAGATTTAAGAGCCTCTATTTGCACATAAAACACGAGTAATCTCTAATCTAGTAACATGCTAAAGAAAGACTTAATGTCATGGTCAAAATCTTGCACAAATACATACATATATACTTTCATACTTTCCAAAAGACAAAAATTTAAACACATCATTCATGCAAGAATCTATCACAGCAAACCTACCATCATCAACAAATTCGTTAGGGATCTAGGACAAGGACATACAAAGGGGAACACCCTTAGTTTCAGATGAGTTAAGAAACGTTAAGAAACCTCTTGGAGAAAGAATCCAAGAGAGAAACCCATACCTTAATCGATGTTCAAACTTAATGTTGCTGCCGGAAAACTCCTCCAAACCACTCCCAATTCACTTCAACGTACACCTCTCTCGACGAACCTCTCTTAGCCTTGACGTTTTGATTACTTTTTCTTTTGCTTAAAAATTTTTGTGAGTTCTTCAAGCATGAAAATTGTTGATATTTTGGCAGAAAAAATGTGAGGAAGATGGAGAACGTGGAGAGAGGGAGTTAAGAAGCGTGAGAGAGAGAGGACTAATTGGATTAGGAGACTAATTCAAGAATTAGTCAAATAACATTTAAAATAAATAAATACAAATCTCTGTTTTTTATTTATTTATTTATTCATTTAAAACGTGAAAGGACAATTATGCCCTTAAATACCTATCTTATTTATTTATATAATTCTTTTTTTGAATCGTTAAGCTAAGAGCCCTCATAACTCAGGAACAATGAAACAATTATCACGGGAACACTCTACCACAGAGCTAATAACCCATCATGCAAGCCTCCCATTGGGGGGCCACTATGCCAAAAGAGAGAGAAACCCCATCCCTCTCTTACCTTTTTTTGTCCCCAACATAGGGACGTAAATAAGAAGGTCTTATAAACTTTTTCTGATCAAGGATAATAAGCTCATGAGCTTGGTCTTATTTCACCATTAAGAAAGGAAAGAAGACTTCCATCTTCATGTTTAACTCACATGTATATCTCTTTTTTTGGGTGTGTGTGTGTGTGGATGTGTGAAGCAATTTAAACAAAAATAAACGACAAACATTAACTCTCCTGAGATGGATCTAGTAGTTACCTTCCTGTTATGATACCTTGTTACGACTTCACTCCATTATTAATAACCCATATTTCAGCACTCCTCTCTTAATTAAGTCATGGCCCGCTCCCATGCTGTGACAGGCGGGGTGTACAAGGTCCGAATACGAATTCGTCATCGTAGGGATGACCGACGATTACTAGCAATTCTTTCTTCATGAAGACGAGTAAAGCCTGCAATCTGAATTGAGGAAGGGTTTTAGGGGTTAGCGCACCCTCGCTGGATGCAACCCTTTGTCCCAACTATTGTAGCACGTGTTTCACCCAAGGAATAAGGGGCATGATCACTTGAAGTCATCCTCGCCTATAACCGTCAGTCTCTTTAGGATTCCAAACTCAATGATGGACACTTAACAAGAGGGTGGCAATCATTGTGGGACTGAATTGAACACTTTACATCATGACATGACGATAATCATGCACCACATATGTATGTGTTCCCAAAGGAACCCCTCTCTTTCAAGAGGATTCACAGCATTTGAAGCCTTGATAAGATTCTCCCCATTGAATCGAATTTAACTACATGCTCCACTGCTTGTGCGGGGCCTCGTCAGTTTCATTGAGTTTAATTTTTGCGAACATACTTTCCATGCAAGATACATAACGCGTTAGCTACAATACTGCACGATTCGATACACACAACGCCTAGTATCCATAATTTAGGACTATGATTATTTGCGTATTTAATCCCATTCTCTCCCCTAGCTTTCATCTCTCAGTGTCGGCCCAAATAGAATGCTTTCTCTGTTTTTCTTCTTTTCGTTAGCTTTCATCTCTCAGTGACATTCAGACGCTTTACGCCCATTTATTGCGGAAAATGCTTGCATCTTCTGCATTACTGCGATTGATGGCATAGATTTAGTCAATGCTTATTCCTCATATACCTTTATTGCTTCTTCTTCGAGAAAAGAAGTTCACAACCCGTGGGCCTTCTACCTCCACGTGGCATTGATCTATCTAGCTTTCCTTTATTGCAGAAAGTTCCCACTGCTGCCTACCGTAGGAGTCTGGGTCGTGTCTTAGTCCCAGTCTGGCTGATCATCCTTTCGGACCAGCCACTGATCATCGCATTGGCAAGCTATTGCCTTACTAACTAGATAATCAGACACGAGCCCCTCCTCGCACAGATTCCACCTTTTTATCCTCAGAATACAGGGTATTAGTAGGCGTTTCCAGTAGTTGGGCCAAGGAAAAGAACATGTACAAAGAGACACTTCTTACTTGGGATTTTCCTTGGACCAACAAGGAAACTTGCGGATGAAACACAAGAGACAGTTCATATTTGTGCTTTTTCTTGGACCAACAAGAGAAATTCGTACATGTGTTTTTCCTTGGCCTAACATGGAAACCTTCAGATGAAACACAAGAGAAACTTTGTACTTGTGCTTTTCCTACCACTCATCTCAAGGTCGTATCTCATCATTCTATTTACGGACACAATTTCAACTGTCCCTACCTAACTATATATGTTACTGTTTGTAGGAGAAATGGGCCAACAAACTTTACACTATATCTGTTTGTTATGGGTCAACCATTTCTTGAGACACTCAAGTAGTTTCTGGGAATTTTTCATCTTAATGGAGTGAATGCATGCAGAGATGACTCTTTTATTATTGTGATGAGATGATATATCCCTAAAACTTGTTTCATCAGTTCTAATGTCAAAGTTGGTTTACATGGCAACGCATGATGAGGTTAATTTATTTTTTTGTCAATGTTTGAAAAATAACTACATTAGAGGCGAAAACTGCTATTTAACAATTTGAAACCTAAACTATTTTTTAAAACACTCATGTCCGAGTTGAGTATCGCGGAATGACTATTAAGGATTTATGCAGGTTGAACCCAATATATTTGATGTTAGTGCAATTGATTGATTTGTTGTTTCCCTGTATTATATATAGTTCAATGTATGATATATTATATTCGACTAGTTATTAGTCTAAGTTTATGAAGTCACGATGTCACTATACGGATTCTGGAATCTGGATCGCAACTGGCGTCATTGACCTCTCAAAGGTCGCAGACAAGCCTCATCTTTCATTCATCACATTTATCTAGTTAAATGGAAAATTCCAAACTTTTTATATGTATGAAGTCTACATAGACTTCATATAATTATTAACTATATATATCATATACTAAGCTCAAAATAAGAGAACAACCATCTAACATAAAGAATCAATTCGAAACTGAAGATGAATATATCATAAATAGTTTGCCAAACATGGCCTTATTACAAAGCTTCGAAATGAAGGTGCGAATGAAACGCTAGGGAAAACAATCACTAGCTATGTCTAAAACTAAGGCTAGACTAAATCTGTAGCATCTTCGAAATCATGAGGAACTACCAAATTGTTTGGAGAAACGCTGAAGTCCAAACCGCTGCAAGTGTCGTCGACCTGTTCTCTGATCTGCAACTATAAAAATAGTAAATAGTAGGGGTAAACCACTTGTACTAAGTATGGGTGTATGCACACATACACATAAATCTATGCATGATCAATGTAAGCTCTTCCTAAACGACATGCTATTTCTGAAAACTCTAGTCACTAGACTTTCTTAATTCATTGGTTGTGAATTGTGGTATGAATATAATGTGTTTTAATGCATTTAAAGTACAGAACTCATTTTCTATATGATAAAAATATATACCTATCATCAACATAATTTTAGGACAACTCGGGCGAAGATTTGACATTTTGATCCTCTTAGGCCGAGAGCTCCTTTTTCTACACTTAGATTATTTTTCAGTCTTTTTCTTCTTCTTGTTGTGTATTTCAATAACTACTTTGGTCCAAAGTTTTAATTTAAAGTGCGATGATTCATTGTAGTCCTATACCCATAATGAATCGATGGAAGTAATCCAAGAACTAATGAATGATTTCCCTACCTTATAGTAAGTAATTCTTTACACTATATATTCATTACCTTTCATAAGAAATTCTCTAATGATCATGCCATTGATATAATTACTTTCATGATTTAAATATTATACATTTCATATGCATAAGACTTTGGAATCATTGATGTAGCATAAAACATCTCAAGTGAGGGCCCAACATATGGGATCTCAACCCGAGGGTCTTCTTTAGCAAACACAGAGTCTGCTTCATTCGTTCGTACTTCACATTATTTAATTTAGTCATTAGTAGGCTTATGTAAAAACAAGATATACCTAGGATGAAGTTTAAGACTCTCATCGGGATCATGAAGTGCAATGACCAAGAATGACCTAACGTCATTACTTGAATCTGATTTCACCACCTGATTGTCTTGCACAAAAACCTTCGGTATCGTTCATTTCATTATATTTCATACATTAAGGACCTCCAACCTTAACCGACATAGATCATGTGAGCATCATCAAAACCAGTGTCTACCCCACACCAAAAATAGGTGGAATCACCAGCCAAAGTGACCCAAAATATGCTAGCGTACATGGGAATTGAATCCTGCCAAATCCCTATATTGGTAGTATAGGTTCGAAGACTAGGAGATATAAGGAGACCCATACCCGGCATGCCAGACAGTCTCATCTCATGAGAGTTACGTGAACCTCCGTCCTTCCCGAAAGAAGGCATCACCGCTCATAGCTAGCCTATCGGTGCTCAGAATAAAGTTCCATTTCATTCAACTCATACGTCATGGAAGCTGGCTTCTAGTATGAGGACCTCATATCTCAATAGATGATTTCTCATATCTTCATTAGTATTCAGTATATATTTGTCGCAATACTTCCATTAGAGTGTACATAGAGACTGGTCTCTTCATTAGCTTTACACTCTCACAGGTGAGTACGTTTTGGTAACATTTACTTAGGATCATTTGAGATTGCTCTCATCTTTGAAATCAGCCTCTTATCATATTTTCACCACATTTATTAGCATTAGCACATTTGCTTTTCATAATTACTCATCCCTTTTACGTGAATGTTAATTTCTTCTTTATCTTCTAGTATTGACTAAAGCATTATGAAGGCTTGCTTCTAGGTTGAGATTTACCTACTATATTGATGATGGTCATCCTTACTTTAGATTGGTGATATGTGAATTTTCCTTACATATCATCCTTTGTTGTTAATGAGACTGGCTCACACCTTCTAACACCTTCATGCGTGAGTATTATTTTAACATAGTAGCTTAGGTGTAAGTGACACTTGTCTCACTTCCTTTAACACCCCATTCAGGTCACTTAATTACTTTAAAAGCCTTTAATTATGTTATAACTCACATTACTTACTTACTTTAATGTAGTAGATTCATATTATCTTATATGGATGATGAACACTTCATTCAATGAGTTTCATGAGTTCATATGTCATTCTCCTAGAGGATGTTGGGAGTTGTCCAAATGAGTGACATGACCTTGATTATGGGTTCATTGAATTAGTCGAAGTGATTATATTATAATTTGATACTCTAACTACACAAGATTGACATATGATTACTGTTGGCCTAAACCTATGAATATTAAACTACATAACTATTTTTGTTAGCATGTGCCAATCTACGTGTGTTCATATTTAAAATTAATATGTATGAACCATTAGACAATATTTTAATTATTTAAGATAATATTATAGTCATTTACATACGTCACTTTTAGACAATGTATTTTTAGCCATTTTATTGGCATACGATTAGTATATACATAAACAATTGGGAATAGATTTCATAACCATATTTTTTGGCATAAGCCAATTTTCATGTGCAACAAGCTTAAGTTTTTATATATTACACATTAACCAATATTTTACTTATTTAGCGATAACATTATATCCAATTCCATTTAAAATTTGACCAATGTTTTTGGTAGCCATTTCATTGACATACGATTAGTATTGGCATAAACAATTTGGCATAGATTTCATAACCATATTTGTTGGCATAAGCCAATTTTCATGTTCAACATGCTTATGTTTTTATACATTATACATTACCCAGTATTTTACTTATTTAGAGATTGACATAAGGCAAACATTCACTCAAATTATGATTTTTCGGAGATCCTTTTTAGCTAACCTTATAACATAACTTTAGGCATAACATTTTTTAAACATCTTGGACAACATCATATTTGTATTTTATGAATATATCATATTTATAACGTCATATTAACAGTACGTATGGACAACAAACTATAACATCTTCATACATAACATTTTCGGACATATCTTTAACATAGTATTATTCTTTTAATTCACATAATAACACTTAGCACCAAACGAGTCCAATTAATAGATTCATTTAATCATTATTAAATAAAATAAACATTAATATAAGCCAACACCACATACCAACAACATGATTTCTAACCTACTCAACATTGAAATCGTAACAAGGATACCAGAGAAAGGAGTTCGACAAGAATGACGGGAAATAACCCTAGTTTTCAAGATCTTTGAATCATTCGAAAGAACTTTCTCTTGGAGAAATAATTCCAGGAGAGAAACCCATCCCTTATGTAGAACTTAATCTATGAAGACCACCTTGAAAAAAACCTTGAAATCGCCCAAGAGAAATCGATAATTTTTTTCTGTTTTTCTTTCGTTAGTTGCTTGTTGTTTTTGCGTCGCCTTTTCTATGAGTTTGAACTTGATTTTTAGGTTTAAGAACTGATATTGAATTATAAAATTTAGGTTTAATAATTTAATTGAATAAACTGATTAACCAATTACCAAAAAGTCCCTCCTAAGTTGATTAAACATAGGAGAACATAACACTTAGTCAAATATGGAAATTGGTGTTGACTATGGTTTTGGTAAATATTTTGACTTTATATTAATTAATTAAATCCTTAATTTAATTAATTTAGGTACTAGAGTAATTACTAAAGTACCCCTAAGTCATTGGAACAAAAATTAACCCTTTTGGATCATTCTAGGTTAAGTACTAGGATGTTTTTTGAGTTGTACTAGGTTAGTGTAAGAATTTCGTTTTGATCATCTAAACTAATTAATTAAATTTCTAATTTAATTAATTAGGTGACCTAAGTTAATTACTAAATTACCCTTAAGTCGTTAGGACCATAACCAATTCTTTGAACCATCCTAGGTTAGGTACTAGGTTGTCTTTTTCTTGTTTTAACCGAAATGTTGAAACTTCTTTGTGATTTAAGTTTTCACCCTTTAAATTAATTAATTAATCTGATAAATTAATAAATTAATTAGACTATGGTACTTACTAAAGTATCCCTATGTTTTTAGGACCTTAACTAACTCTTCGGACCATCCTAGGTTAGGTACTAGGTTGTCCCTTCTTGTCTTAACCAAAATCTGAAAATTTCCTTTGTAGTTTTTGTTTTATCCCTTTTAAATTAATTAATTAATTTGCTAAATAAATTAATTAGGTAAGCTAGGTGAATAACTAAAGTAACCCTAAGTCGTTAGAACCACTAACCTTTTGGACCATCCTAGGTTAGGTACTAGGTTGTCTCTTTAACTAGTACTAGGTTAGGGCCAGCCCGATTTTTGTCCTGGATTGTCGGGTGAACTAATGGGTCCATTTAGGTTAATCCTAGGTTAATTAGGTATTTGGGGAAGTAGTTTAGAGTCTAAAATTTATTAGGAAGTTAGGCCCCACATGGAGTGGTCCCTTATGAATATTTTTGTCCCTTTAACTACCCTAACCGAATTCGGTTAGGGTGGTCCCCTCCTTTGGTGCTTCTTCACATGTCTTGAACATGTACATGCACATGGGTTGGTTCTACTTTCCTAACTAACTATTATTTATGGTCCTCAGGGAATGTTTACTCATTGTCCGAAGGATCATCACTATGTCCTTGGGCACTGCTTACTCTATATGATCATTTTAATTGATCATGTGACATGGTATCGAGGCTTGACACTTGTATGCATCATACATTTTTGTGAGTTAAAGGAAAAAGTATTTTAGTTTAGGGTATTCATTGGAGGTTCATTTATTGACAACAATCTTGGATTGGGGTATGACAACCCAAAAAGTATATTTCTTATTCGTATATAGAAAATTGATTAATATCCCTTAGCCAATTTTTCTATACTATGCCCAATATTTCTCAATATTGGCCATAGGGTTGCCTATGTACCCCTAATAGGCTATCCTTAGGGCATATTGACTCTTCATTAGACATATTATTTTCCGAAATGTTACACCCGAGCTTTAACCCAACATTCTAGCCTTTTAAGAATACAGTTAAAAAGAATAACAATAAATAAAAAAAGCAAAGATCGAGAAGAAACGCTCCCGAAAGAAAAAGCAAAATAAAAACCAGATGTGTTACACAAGTGCGTTTCAAAATCCAATTTTTTTACGGTTTTACTTTTTGATTTTTGATTTCGGAAAGACACTCTTTTTTGCATTTGATATATCTAGATACGTATTGAAGAGTTAGATATAAACTTATCCATATTTATTTATTTAACATTTTTCTTAGTTGATAGATTATTTTTCTGTTCTAGTGTTGGAAGTCTCGGTGAAATTTCTCTAGGATAAAATGGAAAAAGGTTGAAGAGATTAGATCTAAACCTTATTGTTTTTGTATGATGTAATTGTGAATTCTAAATGTTCTTTTGTTACACTCTTACCATGATTTGAGGCATCGACTTGACTTAGAAATTTTTCAGACCTTGAGGATATTATGGTCTTCTGCCGAGTACTTATGTTAGTTTGTATTTATTTACAATATATACACCTCTTGGAAAGTGGGTTCATCACTTTTTATTGGTGATATTGAGTCAACGCATGTCTAGATTACTCTACTTTGTTCTTTCCATAGTAACAAACTAGTTGGGTGTTCATTTATATTTATATTTTTTGAGAAAACGCAACTCTTATATCTATATTGTTTAGAAGGTTTCCTATTTCATTGGGGTGTGATTATATGGTGCTTCAAATAAGTGATTTATCTATCATATATGCTGAGGAATTGGAATCTGTGTTAGAATGTGTAGAGAAAACAATTCATCCTTCATAGAAGGGATCAATAATTCATCCTTGATATCAAAGGAATTAATTGACAATTCTTCCTTTATTTAAGGATATTCACTGAGAAATTTCTTAGCCATTCAGCCTCAGAAACAGCCAGCTCCAGAGCTACAAACTCTGCCTCCATAGTCGATCTTGCAATAATCTTCTATTTAGCTGCTTTCAAGCATATTGCACCACCACCAAAGGTAAACACATATCCGCTTGTGGAGTTTTTTCTCATTTCATCCGAATCAGTGATCCAGGCTGCCTCACAATACCTTTCTAAAGTATAAGGAATTCACTATACATGATACCATAATTCGTGGTTCCTTTCAAAAATTTCATCAGTCTATTCCAAACAAACAGATGTTCATTATTGAGATTATGAGAATGTCCACTCAGTCTACAAACAACATAGGCAATATCAAGTTTAGTAAAATTCATCAAATGCAACAGACTTCCAATTGAGCTTATATAAAATGAGATACTGGGTCAACATTAATCATAGAGTTAGCATCAAAAGGAGTGGCTACATGTGTCACCTCAAACCATTCAAATCTTTTTTCATAAAGTCCTTCAACATAATATTCTTGTGACAACATTATACCATCTAAAATGCTTGTTACTTTAACTTTTAAAATCATATTTACTTCACTAGATCTTTCATATAGAAATTAGTAGACAAAAATAGTTTGGTACTATTCACAATATTTAAATTTGTACCAAATATAAACATGCCAACAAAATATTAGCATATTATCACATAATGATTGTCTACCATTTTGGTATAAACACATTTATCCGCTTGAACAGAGATAAAATGTCTCCCAATAAGACTTCATCTAATTGTTCATGCCACTGCTTAGGAGCTTCTTTAGGCCATAAAGAGATTTAATTAACTTACAAGCTCTATTTTCTTGTCCAGAAATAATACATCCATCAAATTAAACCATATAAATTTCTTCTTCTACATCAGCATTTATGAAATATGTTTTTACATCCATTTGATAAATAAAAAGCTTGTGAATTGATGGTAAGGCTATTTACATTCGAATAGAAGAAATTCTGATTACTGGTGCAAATGTGTCAAAATAATCAATATTTAATTTTTGAGAAAATCCTTTAACTACTAACCGAGCATTATATTTATCTATTGATCCATCAGGATTAAATTTCTTTTCGGAAATGCATTTACAACCAATAGGTTTTTCACTAGGAGGTAAATCAGTTATAATCCATATTTTATTTTTCATAATAGAATCAATTTCATTTTTATTGTCTTTTTCCAAAATTTAGAATCAGAAGAAGATATAGCTTCAAAATAATTTAATGGTTCATTATCAAGAAGAAAAGCTTGAAAATAATTTTCATAAGAGAAATAATTTTTTTCTTGGCCTTTTATTACTCCGCATTTCCTCAAAATTTGGGGTTATTCTCATTAATTTTTTTCAACAGGTTCATGAGGAATTTTATCACAAAAGTTGAAAAATATGTTCGAAAAATTCAGCATTCTTTGTCTCAATAATAGAATTGCAATTAAGCACATCAGTTTTCAAAACAAGAAGTCTATATGCAACACTATGTTCAACACATGTAATAATCAAGCAATTAATCAACAATTTTAAAACCTATTTCATTGCATGCTTTACAATTATTTTTTATTCTCTTTCGAGATTCAGGAAAAAAATTTTAGATAGACACCCCCACACATTTAAATATTTTAAGTTAGGTCTATAACCCTTTCACAATTCATAAGGAGTTCTATCAGTTCTTTTATGAGAAATTCTATTTTGTAATTGACGTGCAGACAAAATTGTTTCACCCATAAATTACAAGGAGCATTAGAACTAATTAACAAGGAATTCATCATTTATTTTTACGTTCTATTTTTACTTTCATCTACTCCATCAGACTCAAGTGAATAAGGCGGGTTACTTCATGAATAATTCATTCTTTTTCACATAAAACATTTAAAGATACAAATTCTCCACCTCTATTAGATCGAATTCTTTTGATTTTCTTATCATGTTGATTTTCAACTTCAGACTTATAAGCAATAAAAGCATCAAAGCATCATCTTTATTTCTGACAAAGTACAACTTAGTAAATCTGAAAAAACATCAATAAAAAACACATAATATATTATATCATATCTAGTCAAAGTTTATTTAAAATTATCCAAAACATTGTAAATCAAAAATAATAATTCTGTTTCTCTACTTACTGAAAAACATGACTTTTTTGTAATTTTATCTTCAACAAATATTCACATTTATCAAAACTAAGCTTTAAATTAGGTATTAAACCAAGAGACTGCATGTTTTCAATATTTGAGACATTATCATGTCCTAATCTGGCATGCCATAATAAAACAAACTCAAACATGTAAGCAGCGAAAATATCACAAATTTTAAGCATAAATAAACCATAGTTACAAAATTCATTGCCCACAAAATTATCATTTTTAGTTAATATGACTTCATTATTTACAAAGAAATCTTCATTTCACATTTTCCTAATAATACCACAGAAATCAAATTAATTTTGCTTTGGGAACATGTAATACATCACTCAATCCCAGAGTTTTACTAGAGGTGAGCTTGAGAAGAACTTTTCCTGTTCCAAGAACTTTAGTTGTCCTTGAGTCACCAAAGAACAACAAAATAAAGAATTTCTTCTCACATTTAGGAACTATCTCACTTCTTTCACACTTTTTCCATTCATTAGAGAAATTATTATTGAGGTTTACTTACTTTATTTATGACTTGTCATTCCTTTCTTTACATTGATGAAATGTGAATTTATCCTTACATAACATCTTTGGTATTAATGAAACTTGTCTCTCACATTCTAACACCCTTCTTCGTAAATATCTTAACATAGTATCTTAGGTGTAAGTAAGACTTGTCTGACTTCCTTTAAAACCTCATTCTGGTCACTTTTTTAACTTAGACACTTTCTAATTATTTTCATACTCACTTTACTTGCTCACGTTCATTTGGTAGATTCATATCATCATTTATGGACGTTGAGAACTTCATTCAAATATAATTTCATGAAATCACTACTAGCAAAGCTTATATCATAACTTAGGTCTAACATTATAATCCATTTTGGTTAGCCTCATATGAATACTTTAATGAACATATCATATTGAACAAGTCACATTTAACACTAACTACATACTATGACCGTAATAAAACAATTCTTAGCACTTTTGGACACAAGTTAACATAACATCATTCTTTCATTCATGTACGGAATACTTAAAATCATACGTGTATACTTATAGGCTCATTCGACATTTACAGATCAATAAACATACACTTTAGGATCAGCTAGCACCACATACCAACAACATGATCGAGACTACATCTATATTTTCATTTGAATCGAAAATAAGGATACTATGGAAAAAGGACGTTCAACAAGAACATTGAGGAAAAAACCTAGTTTCAAAATTCATGAGTTTTAAAGCCTCTTGAAGGAAGAATTCCAGGAGAGAAAAATCATACCATATGCATAATTAAATCTACGAAGATTACCTTGCACGAAACCTTGAACAAAACCTTGAAATCGTCTAAGAGCAATCGAGAGAAACTCTTTTGCTTTGCTTTCGTTTGTTTACTATTTTGCTTCGTCATTTTCTTAGTGTTTGAACGTGAGTCTAAGTCTTAGGAACTAATCGTGACTCATTCAACTTAGGCTAGTTAAGTAAATTAAATAAATGAATTAACTAATTCTAAACAAGTCCCTCCTAGATTGACTAAAAATAGGAAAACATAACACTTAGTCAAATCTGAAGTATTTCTTACAAATTTCGGCCTAGCTTTTGAATTTTTCGTTAATTAATTAATTCCTTAATTTAAATA
Organism: Solanum peruvianum; assembly: GCA_027705065.1. Taxonomy (NCBI): domain Eukaryota; kingdom Viridiplantae; phylum Streptophyta; class Magnoliopsida; order Solanales; family Solanaceae; genus Solanum; species Solanum peruvianum. The sequence goes on from JAKWJD010001763.1 coordinate 56,682,009, forward strand.
ATTAAGGTACCTAGTTTAAATACCAAAGTACGCCGAAGTCATTGGAACCATCACTAACCCTTTTGGACCATCCTAGGTTAAATACTAGGATGTTTCTTGAGTTATAGTAGGTTAGTGTAAGGATTTCGGTTTGACCATTTAATTTAATTAATTATATTGATAATTTAATTAATTAGGTTACCTAGGGTAATTACTAAAGTACCCTAATGTCATTAGGACCATAACTAACCATTTGGATCATCCTAGGTTAGGTACTAGGTTGTCTCTTTAACTAGTTTCTAGATTAGTGTCACCCAATTGAGTCTTAGATTATTAGGTGCAATAGTTTGTTTATTTCGGTTATTCTTAGGTTATTTATCTAGTTAGGTATGTTATTTAGAGCCTAGAGTTTGTTAGGAAGCTCAGCCCCACATGGCTTGACCCACACATCTGCGCCTGCCCCTAACTACCCTTACCGAATTCTTGCACATGTGCTTGCACATGTATTGCTGCTCATTTCTTGTTATCTTAAGGAACCTCACTATATCCTTGGGTACTTCTTACTTTACATGATCATTTTAAATGATCATGTTCTATGGTACCTAGGCTTGACACTTGGATGCCTCGTACGTAATTTCTGGGGTCTATGAAATGAAAATTTATTAGCTTAGGGTTATCATTGCAAGCACAATTTCTAAAAAAGCTAGAATTGGGGCATCTCAACGTCAAGGTGTATTTGAATACATAGACATTGACTAACACCCTTATTCCAATATTCTTTAATATGCCCAATATTACTAAATATTGGGCATTGGTATGGCTATGTACCCCAATACCTATTCCTAAAACATACTAGACTCTTTACTAGACGAGTACATTATCTGGAATTCTACACCGTCGATGGGGTTCGTCGATGGATTGATGTGCCGTCGATGTGGTTCATCGATTGGACCACCCTTAAATTGTTGAAGTCTTAAACGACGGTAATGGATTACGGTCCGTTGATTCTGCACATCTTTCAAAGAACCTATTTTTAAAGATCGTAGAAATTATTCTAAGAGATAGACGATGGAAGTGGATTGCGGTCCATCTATTGATAGACGGTCCATTCTGAACGTCCATCATTTTGGTATGAGAGTATCTGATGTTCTTTATTAAGTAAAAAAATTCTATATGTCAGATGACCAACCCTATCGACGGACTCTCGATAGTGCCCGTTGACCTGATGTTGCAGAACTGAACCTTGTTGTGATTTTTTTCCCTTTTCTCCATTCTGTTTGTTTCAAGTTTGTTGTATTGTTTAAGTGAGAGTAACAACTTCCCAAAAGGTACAAATGGATCCTAAGAAATATATCGTCTACTTAAGGGGCAAGTACAAGTTAGTGGTCTTGTGTCGTTGGATTGTTGCCAACTCTGACAACGAGCATGATCCAGAATATGTTCCTCTGGGTGCCACAACCCCAACACCTGTTGTACAAGTCACGAGGGGCACCCCTCATAAGGTGGTTAACGGAGTACTCACTGCCTCTCATTCTGATAAGGAGCGCACATTGACCCTCTCACCTTTCAGGGCTTCCTCTAGCTCTGACGGAGACTAAAATTACAAATCTGCTTCCTCATCAGGGTCGGCCCAATCTTCTGGATCAAATGTGGATACTTTCTCATGTTCTGCCTCTCAAAGAGCCACCCGATTGGAGAGTTGCAACCACCAAGCCTCGTCTGATGAGGCTGATAGCTAAGTGACTGCTCTTGCACTCTGCCCCTATTAGGGAGTTCTAAGATTTTTTGTGGCTACTCTAAAGATCCATAGATAGGCCGGCTAGACCTACAAAAAAGGATGCACTCACCTTTATAGAAGTCCGGGGCTGCTAGGTTAATATTTCTGTGTCCACCATCCGTCATTTTCTATATGGGCGCCACCACAACCACTATATGGGCTCTTAGTATGCAATAATTTTACTATAGGTGGGATACGGTGAAGAGTAGTGCATTTTAGAGGACTGTCGAACGAAATAAGTCAACCAAGAGATAACTTGCTCATTATTTGGAAGATGATAGGAAGAGGACTGACTAGGTGTTACATCCCCGTGGGATAATCAACACAACATCCCACACTTTTCTTGCAAAGTTTTTCTCATTGTGATCTTTCATCGACTGTCACCCACGAATATTGATACTCTCCTTAACTGGGATAAGGAAGTATTGGTAACATCCATGAGAGATAGGTTGGAAATATACTACGCTCGGGTTCTTATATCAATGATACATGAGAGGTTTTCAAGACCTCTACTACTTACCCCTTTGCTTGTTTGATCTTCAATCTTTGTAGGGAGACTGGGTCCCCATTTTGCATTGGGACACACTATGTCACCCAGCGTGGATAGTCGACAGAGGTCTCATTAAGGAGGTGGTCAATGTAGTGGCGCCAAAATTTGATAAGCTCAAATTACACCACTTTACAGAAGTATAAGCGGTCATAATCGATTAAAGAACCCACAGAGAGGGACAAATATTGACGCCCCCCATTAAGAAAAAATGTGGTGGAGACGGTGGAGTTTTCCCAAGGGGCTGATCCTACTATATCTAAGCCTGCTGATTCCACTCATGCTGTATGCAGGGCCCGTTGATCGTCCCAATCCATAGTGCTATCTACAGTACTAGTTACTTTAATGAGGGTACAGAGTTGGAGGCGCAGATGGCCACCCTACTCCACCACATACATCCTTGGCTGTAGAAGTCTATCGCTGAGCCCGAGGACCAGATTGAGTAGAGGGTGGCCCAGCTTATGGAGCATAAAATTCAAGTGGTTGATCAATGCCTAGACAAATTCGAGCTTCGTGTTCTAGCCCACCTAAGACCTACAATGGACCTCACTACTCTTTAGGAGGCGAGTGATAGATTTTGTGTTGATGTACATGCCACTCTAGTGATAAAGGGAACGGATATGGAGAGTGTGCCTATCGAAAGTTAACACTTAAGACGTTCAAGTATGTCTAGATGGGGCCTACCATGTTTTGACGTGTTTTTTGTGTGAATTTTTTGTAAAACATGCATGGGAGATAAAAAAGTTTT